>JAJAQA010000006.1:23753926-24348926 GCA_021464565.1 Rutilus rutilus
GTATATATATATATATATATATATATATATATATGTATATGTGTATATATATGTGTATGTGTATATGTATATGTATGTATATGTGTATATATATATGTGTGTGTGTGTGTGTATATATGTGTGTGTATGTGTATATATATATATATATGTGTGTGTGTATATATATATATATATATATATATATATATATGTATATATATATATATATATGTATATATATATATATATATGTATATGTGTGTGTATATATGTATGTGTGTGTGTGTGTGTAAATAAAATGTAAAATTTTTACATAAAATGCTATTAATATAAACTGTATATATATTCTATTATTTATACTAAAACATTGAAGTTATGTACAATTGAAATGTAAATACTTAGCATATGAATGTTAATCATTCAGTGCCATGTACACCTAACTTTACACCAAACCATTAAAGAAGGCCGAAAAAACACACTGCACTGTACCGGATGCTATTTATTTGTGGTCTGGGTCACATAAATGAATCTCTCTGAATGTTTTCTCTGATGAAATATCTCTGCATGTTGCTGTTGCACAGAGGGGGTTCAAAGTTACAGGGCCGCGAGAAGGACACTCGAAACAATCTCACCTCTGCTTTTCTACCACACTCGTCCTCTTTAACTAGAGTTCGCAACCTGTGTGTTCAGTCGCACACGAGTAACGTGGAGCGTTTCACGACTCTGTGATAATCGGTTCCTGAAATGCGCAATGCAGCAAAAGAAAGTTGAGTTAAGTGCAGCAAAAGTAAGTTCAGTTAAGTGCACCTGAACCGATGTGGGACGTACTAGTGCGCCTTTGGGCTATTTATGCAACCCATCCCGACACCGTTTGCAGGTGCGCCCATGTCCGCTAGGAACTTGCTGACTCTTGTGCTAATAGACATCTTAATGTGGACATAAACTCTGGTACCTGCATTACGAAACGTCATTAAGACCCTTTTAGAGCTTTTATACATGGCAGTTCATAACTGGACACAATCAACCTTCCGACTTCATAATACAAACGTACAGGTTCATATTTCATCCCACAACTCGTGTTGAATATGCAATGCGGAGGGTGAAGAGGGTCTTCTGACCTTTGAGGCACAGAATAAAACGTTTCGTACACCGCCAGCGGCCTCAAGAAGACGAAACGACCCTATTGTCCTCACGTTTTAATTAGGCGTAATAAAAACGCGGGAGATAATGGATCCGTGTATTCCCAAGAACACTCGAGAGCGCCGTTATGGGTCTTACGCAACGACTCTCACTCCATCCGCGGCCCTTAACGTGTGCATTAGCGAGCTGAGAGCCCCTTCTCGCCACTGACCCGCTGAACTCGGACAGTTAAGTGACTGCGGCCCGCCGATGTTTGAAAAGACTTCTTCTCGAGTGCTTTATAATGGTTGTGGATATTATATTAGATGGAATTCTGTCCAGAAAGGGTCCTGCGTTTTTCCCACGGGAGGCCTATGAGGTTCACTTCTTGGCTGTGTAAATAAGGACAGCCTTTTGGTGATATCTCTGGGAATTGACCTGGGAATTTTTTTGTTTTGTTTTTGCAGATGGAGTACTTGAGTGTTTAGTGCAATACGTAGAACTTTTTAATAGAAAAGATGCTCATTTTTAGGTCTATTAGGTGAATGAATGTGCATTTTGAGTCAAGAGTCTGATGAAAAATGCACTATGAAATGCATTAAATTGCTGAAAATGTTAATCCAGAGAGAATGTATATGTATTGGAAAACATGTCCATTAATAAAATGGATTTGCATTTTTTTGTGCAAAATTAATATTAAGTTTATTATATATAATAAACTGTTAATATTAAGTTTATTATATATATATATATATATATATATATATATGTATGTATGTGTATATATATATATATATATATATAAAAAAGTACGATTAATCATATGCATATATTACATTAAATGACAGAAAAAAAAAAATATATATAAAATTAATATTAAGTTTATTATATATAATAAACTATTAATATTAAGTTTATATATATATATATATATATATATATATATAATTAATATTAAGTTTATTATATATAATAAACTATTAATATTAAGTTTTTATATATATATGCACACACACGTGTGTGTGTATATATATATATACAGTGCAATGCATAAGTGAATACACCCATGCTAAAGTTGACTAAAAAGAGGAATAAAAAATCATATTTTGGAAATTGAACTTAATGCCTTAATTTAAAAAAATAGGAAAAATCCAACCTTTAAGGACACCAATTTTCTTTGTGAATGAATAATGTATCGTAAATAAATAAATGTTCTTCCTTAAAATACATGGTGCATAAGTGAGTACACCCCTATGTTAAATTCCCATAGAGGCAGGCAGATTTTTATTTTTAAGTATTTAAAAAAATTTTTTTTTAGGATACTATGCATCCTGATAAAGTTCCCTTGGCCTTTGGAATTAAAATAGCCCCACATCATCACATAGCCTTCACCATACCTAGAGATTGGCATGGGGTACTTTCCATAAGATCATCTCTCAATGCAAATCAAACTAGCTATTAGGCTAACTGAAATAAAACCATGCCAATCTCTAGGTATGGTGATTATTATTATTTTTTTTAATAATTAATAATTAATTATTAGTATTATTATTATATATAATAAACTTAATATTAATTATAAAATTTATATAAAAAAGTATGATTAATTGTATGCATATTACATTAAATGACAGAAAATTACTGACTAATATATATATATATATATATATATATATATGTATAGTCTGTAATTTTCTGTCATTTAATGTAAGATGTATACGATTAATCGTACAGATAGATAGATAGATAGATAGATAGATAGATAGATAGATAGATAGATAGATAGATAGATAGATAGATAGATAGATAGATAGAGATATACAGATATAGATATAGATAGATTAGTTGCAGTGCAATAATTAATCGTGATTAATCGCATCCGAAATAAAAGTTTTTTGTTTACATAATATATGTGTGTATACTGTGTATAATTAGTTTGCATATATAAATACACACACACATGCATGTATATATTTAAGAAAAATTAAGCATAGCCTCAGTTCTGGCAGGTCACGTTAGTCCAGCTCCTATCAGTGTCTCTCAGCTGATCCACATCTACCGATAGGAATACGACGCCTATCACTGTATACATATATAAGCTCCTTCAGTATTATCAGCAGCTATCGTGTTTCTCAGGAGCTATTACCCTCCTCCATCCCCAGCTCCTTCTCCCGCCAGTCAGTATTCGGCATTATGATTGCTAATGAATGATTCTAATTAATTTGTATATGTACCATGGTATTCTTTGAAGTAACTTATCAAAGTACAATGGTATTATGGTCTGATAGCTTTACTGTACCATGTTTTTTTTTGTTTTTTTTGTACAGAACATCAGCCTGCAACTTCTAACTCTGTAAAAAAAAAAAAAAAAATGATGACACAGTTATGAATACAACAAAACTTCCAGCTTCCCCTTGATTTGCATTTTCAGCATGAATCTCCCCCAGAGCAGATGGCCGGTTGCTACAAGAATCTGAGTGTTCGAGGCACATTCACCATCTCTGACATTATCTGGAGCCGTTTGAATCGCTGCCCCGCTAACGTCCGAGCCAGTCCTGTCAGAAAGGACGCCCCTCATCTCTGTCCGCCAATGCCAAACGCCACAAAGCTCGCAGGTGGCGGCGAACATCGATTCCAGCATATTGGCCGAGGATCTCTCAAAACGGCTGTGTGTGATTGTGATGTCGAACAGAGGGCACCATGTGCTAGCGGTTTTATCAACCCGAGTGGAAAAACGCTGCATGTTTTTTCCATCCTCGCAGGAAAACGGGGGAAGTGACTTTCAGAACAGCCGTATTTTGTTCGGGCAAAATGGTTCGCCATAATAGGGCGGCAGATGGGCGATACCACTGTGCGAGATCATTGGAGTTCTGTAGATGTTTTTTTTATGTCTGTGGCTCGTTTAGCGTTTACGGCATTTCTGCCGGGAACGAGGCGGATTCCGTCATGTGCAATGACCCAAAAAACGCTCATTTTTTTGCGCACCACAGCTGGTGAAAACGATCGGCACAGTCATACATTGATGTTCCCCGCGGTGTCGCATTTACACACACACTCAAATCATGATTAAATCTTAGAGCCGTGACAGAGTTACAGCTCCAAATGGGATGCAAATGCAATGGGTTAAAAAATAGACGTTTTGGCTCATGCATACATGGAAACACGAGTTTTGGAGTCACTATTGGGAAACTTTTCTGTTTATTTTTTAGCTAATTTGCAAATGATGCTAAGATAAAAAAAAAAAAAAAAAAAAAAACTTGTGAGATTATGATTAGATATGCATGTTATGATGATATTAGACATTCATGGTTTATTTAATACAGTAAGTCTTTACTTGAGATCCTACTGAACTCATTTTTAGATTAGAAGAAACATTTTAGATTTTTAACTGTTTTGATTCAACAAACACCAGGTAAAAAAGTATGCATGTATGTGTGTGTGTGTGTGTGTGTGTGTGTGTGTGTGTGTGTGTGTGTATATATATATATATATGTGTGTGTGTGTGTGTGTGTGTGTGTGTGTGTATATATATATAGCCTATATATATATATATATACACTGTATATGTGTGTGTGTATATATATGTATATATATATATATATATATATATATATATATATATATATACTGTATATGTGTGTGCATATATATATATATATATACTGTATATGTGTGTGAATATATATATATATATATATATGCACATCCAAAATAAAAGTTACAAAGTTTGTTTAGCCTACATAATATATGTGTGTAGGCTACTGTGTATAATTATTTTGTATATATCCAATTATTATAATTACACAAAATAAGTATACACAGTACACACACACATATGATGTAAACACAAACTTTTAATTAAGAGAAACAAGAAATACACACACATGCATGTATATGTTTAAAAAAAATGTGTTATTTATATATAAAATATTTATATATAATGCACTTTTTAAAATATATACATGCATATGTGTGTATTTATATACACAAAATATTTATACACAGTGTACACATATATTATGTAAACACAAACTTTTATTTTGGATGCGATTTAATCATGATTAATCTTGCAAATATGAATCTTGATTAATCGTATTCAAAATAAAAGTTTGTGTTTAGGCCTACATAATGTGTGTGTACTGTGTATAATTATTTTGTGTAATTATAATAATTGGATGTATATAATAATTAGGCTATATATAGGCTAATCATTATAGATTATATAGTTAAAGTGCTGCAACCAAAAGTTAACCTGGATTGGAGTGTGTAGATTTATTTTTGTACATTTCTATTTCAGTGTGTCTTATTACTCAGCCACATCTTTCATCACAGGAGATGAGTCCTCACAGATTCAGCGTCACTTGAGCAGAATGTGTTTCTGGTGCGTTTGTCTTTATTCGGCCTCTCCCCCACAGTGCAGTTTAGAACAGTAGAGCAATATTTCCTCTCGGCCGTGTCCGGGTCTCAGGTCTCGCCCCGTGTGCCCTTCCATATCTTCTAAAAAGTGGACACAATCACGGTTCTGACAGCTAAAACCCCTAAACAAGCCGAGGAGCCGTTGAGGAACGAGAGTTGACTGGAAGTGGAGCTCATTTATGAGTAATGTAACATCCAGGGCTGTCCGCAGAGCACTGGAGACAGCAGTATTTTACAGCTTTTTAGGGCAGAAACCTTTGTCTGACACTTCAGTTTGTCTCTCAACCGCTTCCGTCATGGGCGTCTTTCTTTGCGCGAGACAGCAAAACAGGCCATTTCCGGATGAATGAGGTGAGGCATCGGTTAGTGAGGTGCGTCTCTTGCTTTCGCTCACTAGGGAAACACGAACCCTGAGGGACTCTGTAGCACACACACACACACACACTCTCTGATGAAGACGTGCATCTATAGAGTGACTAAAAGACTCGTTTTCCCTCAGGAGGTCAGGAAAATGTGTTTCACAGAAGTACTGATTTAAGCATGTCTGATTTGAACACATCTGTTTTTTTTTTTCCTTCTCAAATAACCTTGGGTGTCCTCTAGTCTAATCCCATCCAATTATTTAGTGTTATTATTATTATTTTATATGTATATGTATGTATATTTCTTAATTATAAAAAGTGTTATTTTATTCTATATTTACAATAATGTTTATTATTTAGTTTTTCAGAACAAAATAGTTTTTTAACTATTGAAAATGTAACCACAAATAATTGGATGTTTTAATTTATTTTATGACAATTTTGTGCCAATGTAAATCATAGCTTTTTGTTTCTATATAACCTTTTATACATATATTGATATTTAATTCTCAATTTATAATTATAATGTGTATACTTATACGTACATAATTATAATAAAAATATTAATTAAATATTATTTTTAAATATAAATATTTTTAATCAGTACTCTAAAGGCAAATTACAGTTTTTTGATTGCTGTAATTTCTTTTGAAAAATATTCTTATATATATATATATATATATATAATAATAAAAAAAAAATATATATATAATTATATAAAATCTTATATAATATCTTATATATGTCTTAAAATATCTTATTTTTTATATATTGATTTTATATCTTTATTAATTAATATAAATGTACATGTATGAATACTGTATTATTATTCATTTTATGAAATACATTGATTTTGTTTTTCATAACTTTTAACTATTGTACCTAATGTACCTAAAAATAATGTCACTTATGAACATTTTGTGCTACCTTCTAAGCACTCTGAAGGTAAATGATAGCTTTTTGTTTATGATAGGAACATTTTAATGACAGAGGCGGGAATATGCAAATGCACACTCATTTTTACTTGACAATTAACATGATCTTGTATTGATAGATGAAAGGCCATGTTCTATTACACAACTGAGGGAGCAACGTAATTGCACTTTCTCCTCTTCTCTCTCTCTCTCTCTCTCTCTCCAATCCTCCCTTATCTGGAGCTTCTACTGTAGCTTGTACAATACTGGGAGTGAATATATGAACAAATTAGAGGACTGAGGATGCGTGAAAAGAGAAACAGTGATGTAATCACAAAAAAAGTTGATATTTTGCACAGTATGCAAGTAAATTTGTCCATGTTTTTTTTTTTTTTTTTTTGACATTGATGTTTATTTAAATTAAAAGCTAAAATGTATCTTGTTCTGCATTTGTGGTTAAATTATGGTAAACATTTGCTGATCATTTGCATGTTGTTCTGTGTTACTATAGGATGAATGCCAAGTAGTTTATGATGTTCTAGATGGTTTTTTAGCATGGCACTATGGGGTTTCTAAAGGTGTTCTGGGTTGTTTTTAGCGCACTGCTCTAGGGAGTTGCTGTAGGGGATTCTAGATAGTTTTTAGCATGTTACTATGGGGTTGCTAAGGTGTTCTGGGTTGTTTTTTTTTCCACACTGCTAGGGAGTTACTGAAAGTAGTAGCATGTTGCTACTCAAGGTGGTTTTTGGTGGCTTTTTGCATTTTTTTCTATGGGGTTGCTAAACTGGTCTGTGTGGTTTTAACATGTTGTGTGGTTCCTAAGGTTTTCCTGGATGTTTTTACCATGTTTCTATGGACTTGCTAGGCTGTTCTGCATAGTTTTTAGCATGTTGCTATCTGATTTCTGGGGTTCTGGGTGGCTTTTAGCATGCTGCTATGGGGTTGCTAAAGTGATTTTTTTACATGGTGCTATGGGGTTTCAAATGAGTTCTCAGTTGTTTTTAGCATGTTGTTAAACAGTTGCTACTGTAGGGTGTTCTGTTTTTAGCATGTTGCTATGGGGTTGCTAAGGAGGTTTGAGTGTTTTTAGTGTTCTGGATTGTTTGCCTGTTGCTAAGTTGTTATTGTAGGGTGCTTTGTTGTATGTTGTTATGCCGGGGTTTGCTAAAGTGTGCTATGTGTGCTATGTGGTTGTTAAGGTGTTGTGTTTAGCATGTTGGTATGGGGTTGTTAAGGTGTTTTGGGGTTGTTGTTAATATGTTGCTATGGGGTTCCTAAGGAGTGTTTATTGGATTGAAATTGGCCCAAAAATTTAAATTTGCCCATGATTTACTCACCCTGAAGTCATCCTAGGTATATATGACATTCTCTTTTCAGACGAATACAATCTGAGATATATTAAAAATGTCCTGGCTCTTCCAAGCTTTATAATGGGAGTCAATGGGTATATTTTTTTGGAAGTCGACTCTGCTCGACACGGCTCTGGCGGGTTAATAGAGGCCTTCTGAAGTGAAGCGATGCATTCGTGTCAGAAAAATATCCATATTTAAAACTTTATTGTCTAAAATAACTAGCCTCCGGCAGACGGCCGTATACAAGTTGACATACATCATCAAGTGTTACTCTTTTGGAGTAAGTCGACTTGCGTAGGTCGTCTGCCAGAAGCTAGTTATTTTAGTTGATAAAGTTTTAAATATGGATATTTTCTTACACAAATCGCTTCACTTCAGAAGGCCTTTATTAACCCCCCGAAGCCGTGTGGAGCACTTTAATCATGGATGGATGCGCTTTGTTGGACTTCCAAAAAAATATACCCATTGACTCCCATTATAAAGCTTGGAAGAGCCAGGACATTTTATATATATACTCCGATTGTATTCGTTTGAAAGAAGAATGTCATATAAACCCAAGATGGCTTCAAGGTGAGTAAATCATACTTTTCATTTTTGGGTGAACTATCCCTTTAAGTTATTACTTTAGGTGGTTAAGGTGGTTTTGGGTTTGTTTTTAACATGCTGCTATGGGATTGATAAGGTGTTGTTATACCATGTTGTTTTTAGAATATAGGGGAATTATCACCCTACGTCACACGGCGTCACGCAGGTTCTACTGCGCATGTCGGGACCAAAAGACAACATCCGGAAAAATTTCGTGTTGTGCAGTCGGTTGCCAGAATCGTAAATCTGTATAAAAAATGTTTTAAATCGAACTATTAGTATTATTCTTATCCGTATCCGTGTAATGATCAGCTGTTAAACTGGTCTTTCTGCAACCACGATGCGCGCGCATCCCGGATGTTTACAAACCTATAATTGGTCTATTGCTATGGGGTTGCTAAGGGGGTTTGGCTTTTTTAGCATGTTGCTATGGAGTTAACCAGGTGTTGTTTTACCTTGTTGCTTTGAGATTGATAAGGTGTTTTTAGTGTTCTGTGTGTTTTTTTGCCTGTTGATTAGTTGTTACTGTAGAGTGTTTTGAAGCATGTTGCTATGTAGGATTTGTGGGCGAACCAAACATAAATTAATCTTCCAGATGATTCGTTCAAGCATAATTTCACACAAAACTCAACATCTCAAAGCCCAAATCACCAATCCAGAACCATAAAATCCAGGCTCCAGCCAGTCTACGCTAACGAAAACCCCCAGCTAAGAACTTTATGGCCATGCAAGCTTCAAAGAGATGAGCCCAACTAAAGGAAGAACGTTGTCAACGTTAGATAATTTGGAAGAGACTGATTGGTTTAGAGATGGCACAGCTTAGGACCCACCAAGATAACGACAGAGGTTGTTTGAAGACAAAGGATTTAAAACAGACCTCCTTCTTCTTAAGGATCTCTGAACGACCCCAGGGTTGAAATCTCTTAAAATCACAGAGACTGAGACTTTACATATAAAAATATATAAAATCATTCCAAAACAATTCTTGACGGACTTATAATCAAACATCGTTCAACTACATAATTCTATATTGTGTCTACAACCTATATATGTGTCTATTATGCTTAGATCATATATAAGTCATGTAATTGTTAGATGTTTGAATGAAAGTGTGTCTTGTTTCCTATCAGTACGATCATATGTTCTTAATTCAGAAGATGGCTTGATGGAAATCTGTGTAAAATGTTTTGTATTCTTATAATAGGAATCATGTCTACACTGTACTCTCTGCTAGAGCTGGAGAGTATGAGATCTCAGATAACGCATGATTTACGATGAGAGGTGAAGAAAATGCCACCTCTCAAATAAAGACAGTGCCTAATTGGTCAGAACTCATCCAGGAGACCGGACGAACATTTGAATTTAAAATCTTAGGACACGAACAAAGCATGAGAAGATTCCAGAATGCATTAGAAGATACTTAGAGCAGCCATGGAGTAGCTTTACAGATGATGGAGTAGCCATGTAGACGAGCAGACGTAAGAACCCAAATCAAGATCAGAAGAACATGGGTTAAAGGGATAGTTCACTTTGAAATTAATTTTTGATATGTTTTAGCTTACCTCAAGGGCATCCAAGATGTAGGTGTCTTTGTTTCCGCAGTAGTTTCAATTTTGATATTTTTAGGTCAAACCGTTCTTGTCTGTCAGTCATATAATGCATGTCGATGGTCACTGGCTCAAAACACAAGCACAGAGTCCAAATTAAAACAATTCCCCATCGTCCAAATGAAACAATTCCCCATCATAAGTACACATTGATGGCCTAAGACACGAAACGAGCGGTTTGTGTGAGAAAACGAACAGTATTTATATCGTTGTTTTCTCTTGAAAACAGCACACGTCCAAATGATCTGACGGCGCGGGCGGGTATAGATATATACATAGATGTCGCCTTGGCTACTGCAGTTCATTGGAACGAAACCGTAGCCAAGGCGACATCTATGTATATATCTATACCCGCCCGCGCCGTCAGATCATTTGGACGTGTGCTGTTTTCAAGAGATAACAACGATAATACTGTTCGTTTTCTCACACAAACCGCTCGTTTCGTGTCTTAGGCCATCAATGTGTACTTATGATGGGGAATTGTTTCATTTGGACGATGGGGAATTGTTTTAATTTGGACTCTGTGCTTGTGTTTTGAGACAATGACCATCGACCTGCATTATATGACTGACAGAAAAGAACGGTTTGACCTAAAAATATAAAAATTGAAACTACTGCGGAAACAAAGACACCTACATCTTGGATGCCCTTGAGGTAAGCTAAAACATATCAAAAATTAATTTCAAAGTGAACTATCCCTTTAAACAGATTCATTCAAGCCATCTAACTACAGTACTCTCATCTCACTTTTCTTTCTCTTACTTAGTTTCTTTTCTTTTCCGTTGAGAGTCTCGGTTCTAAGTTTTGCTGTAACGTTTCGGTCAACGATTCGATTGCAAAGCCCGCTTCCAACTTCAAAGACTTTCCATCCATCCGCCAGCATGTGATTGGCAGCCCAAGACATTTATCCAGACACCAGGAGACCGCCAGCCAATCAACAAACCCGAGACACCCCCTTTTCCAGGACAAAAGGAATCCCCAAAGGAACAAAGATGTAGCCTCCAGACTCTTAGCTGAACTGGTGCTTTGATATAAAGTTAATAACCCCGCCTAAGAAACGACAAAAGGGTTAAATTAATGATTGATGATTCGTTCAGGTCATGTCTTATAAGTGCATATAGAAACTTGGGATTTCATCATCTCACTTGTAAAACTTTCCTCACTCTTTCTTTCTGCAACTCATATGAATGTGTGTGATTGTGTTAGATATTAGTTTTATGTGTTAGAATAATCAAAGTCTTGTTTGTATTTTAAAGATAATAGTTCTTGTGTTATGTGCTTACGAAGTTAATGTCTTAAACTGCTGATCTAAGTTACCTTGCTAATAAATAGTGTTTCACTATAGTTTGGATATTTATAGCCGCTGCAGAGCTGATAGTTACGGCCCGGTTCAAATGAACGCTGGACGAGTCATTTGCTCGGCCGTATAAGTGATTCTTTCAAGATTCCCTATAAATTAATTAATAAGTCCCTTTGAGCTAAATTTACCTGGATGACCCTTACAGCTATGAGAGTTTGGCAAGGTGTTGTTTTACCATGTTGTTTTTAGCATGTTGCTAAGGGGTTGCTAAGGTATTTTGAGTGGTTACTAGGGTGTTCTGGGTGGTTGCAAGGTGGTTACCCCCAATATTTTGGTCTCAAGAAATGACTTACATCCCTTCTTCTTGTCTGTTTTGTATGAAAATGGTAAATCAACAAAAAATCCTCATCTTACACACCAGTGCTATGAGATCGCATTCCGTAGCTCAGCTGCACTGAGCTTTAATACTTAGCAACACTATTCACAATATGTCTTCGCTTAAATCGTATTCTTCCAAAATATTGTAAGAAGGCCAGTTGAACATGTTATTAAATGAAATAATTGTTTTCTCTTCCAGCTGAATCACTCAGGATGTCCCAGCGAGAGTGAAATACTGGGAAGCGCTGCTCTGATATGCTAATCTAGCCCCATTATGAAACCGTACGATTTAGAAACGTTTTGGAAACCGAAGCGAGGTGGTCTCTTGAGTTCACAAAGGCTCAGCCAATCGGAATCCGCAAATGTTAAGCACTTATTAAAGCGAACAGGAAGGCACAGGAAGTACTTATCTAAGAAAGGGCAAAAAAGAGGATGTTTCATTTGCAAATCTGATTGTGTGAAGATAAAAGAAATTCAGATATCTGATTAAATGGATCAAATCTTAGAACAACGGATGCAAAACGGATTTTTTTCTTTTTCTTTTTCTTTTGGAGCCTCTGCCAGAGGTTTTTGTGGTGACATCTGCGATAAGAGAAGAGCATTTCAGACTTTAAAATGGCGGCTCATAGAATGGAAACAGCTGGTGAGGCTGGATCTTGTCATTTCACAAACCCAGAATGCCCTCTGATGTAGATTGTAATGATAAAAGAGCGTCCAAGGACTCGTCGTCTCATTCCACATCGTTTTTGATGCTAAAAGATCTTGCAGGCTATTGCGAGCGCGTTTGTGAAGCTCATGACGACTTTCAGCCGAGCAGACAGCTTGATTGACCCTGAAAATGCAGAGATGACATGAAATTCCAAAGTAACGGGTTAGTAATGTAAATCACATTTTTTGCATACACCTTCACTTTACAGCATAAAAACAGCTTTCAGATGGCAAGAACATTTTCAAATCTGTTGAACAGAACTAGCATTGTACAGTGGCACCCCAAAATACAACTTTTTAAGAATTGGGTGTCACACAAATACTTTTTAGGTTTCAAATGATGAATTTAAATAACCAACAGTGATTTTTTTTTTTTTTTAAGGTGGCATCCTAAAGTCTGAGACCACCAGTGATGTTTAGCTTCATTCATTGAATAATTTTTATTCATTTTATTTTAATTTATCAGAGGTTCTTAAACATAGGAAAACAAAAGCAGGTCCCAGGCACTCAGTCAAAATAACAGGAGAAGGATCAGGTTAAAAAGCCTTTAATGAATGTGGCTTAAGTCATTTTAAAAATATATATATGCGCATATATATATTTTTAAAATGACTTAAGCCACATTCATTAAAGGCTTTTTAACCTGATCCTTCTCCTTTTATTTTGACTGAGTGCCTGGGACCTGCTTTTGTTTTCCTTTGGATTTTTTCCCTATCCCAAGAGCACCTATCTTAAACTCCTCTGACTCTACCTGAGCGCCTGGTTGAACCTCTCACAGTTCATGGTTCTTAAACATAGTTAAAAGCTAAAGTAAATTCAACCAATGTTGTGAATTTGGGGCGGGGCTATCTGTTTGACTGACCAATGGCGTGTTCTTTGGCTTTAAATATTTATTTCATCAAAACATTTCTGTTTAAAAGTCCTAAAACGTTTTTATTTACAGGTTTAAATAACAAAAATGCCTGATTTGCAATATGGTTTCACACTTTTGGGTCCAACTGTACGTCTTAACAGCTCTAATTTTGTATTTTAGGCTACATGCTCTTTATCTCTGTTTTGTTTACTTTTAAATATACATTTTCCCAAAAAATTTTCCCCATTTGTCTAAAATTGAATTAGCCATTTATTAGATTACAAACAAAACTTCATATTTCATATTTCATAGTACCGCGCTAAAACTGCATTTTGCGTTATTAGCGTCGCAGACATGCTTTGGTGTCCAATAGGGAACTCCTGCCCTGTTTTTAAAGTAAGCTTAAATAATTAGATTTTTCCTGTCAGAAGTTTGGTTGCACAAGACTCGTTCCTCATTACCGTGTCACATCTCTATGGCAACCGCGAATGATTTTTCATAATTAAGAGCTGGCAGAGAGCCTAATAAAACGATCAATATGGGCCCCACGCACGTGGCGTAATTGAACGAGCTTGTGCACGTTAGGATTGATTAATCACGCAAGAGAGAAATTGCAAACATCTCTTTGGCACAATGGCTGGAGCTGTTCATCATCTGCACTCACGCTGATGAAGCTAACGGGCGACGCTGATCTCGTACGGCGGGAGACGGAGTTAATGTTTAGAGCGCGAGGGCAGGTAGATGGAACAGCGGCGTGTAATTAAATATCCAGATTTGGATGAGGATATGCCTGCGCTCATTAAATGTCACTCACATTCACCTTGTTTAAACAGTAGAAGATTATCCTGAAGAATGTTTCACAGCTGCGTAGATGAACCAAAAAAAGATGCCTTTAGGCTACTGTGCAGTATGAAATGTGGCATCAAAAAAGATGACATTAGAGAACATGTAAATGTCTCATGCTGCTTCTGATTGCTTTTAGAGGGGAAATCTGCGCATAACTGCTGGTCTGGGATCAGTTTTCTTTGTAATAATAGCATATTTGGCAAACAATCCAGTGCGCATGATCTGTGTTTGTGCACTATAGAGAACGTCAAAGATTTCTATTTACAAAGTGTTTTTGCAGCATTTGGCAATGTAGCCAATCACAAACATATCTGTTGATTTCTTGAATGCAATAGCCAATCAGAAGTGTTTTAGGGGACATTTACAGGACATAATTTTCAACTAAAAACAGAAAACTTTCAAAGCGTTTTGACCTTCATTTTAATTTTCGGAGGGCGTGAAAACACAAAGTTTTGAAAATGGTATTTAAAGGGTTAGTTCACCCAAAAATGAAAATTCTGTCAGTAATTACTCACCCTCATGTTGTTCCAACCCCGTAAGACCTTCGTTCATCTTCGGAACACAAATTAAGATATTTTTGATTAAATCTGAGAGCAGTCTCACTCCTCCATAGGCTTCTAAGGGAATGAAAGTTGCTGGCGGAAAAAAGTTATTAAAGAGATCGTTAATATAGTCCAAGTGACTACAGTGGCTCAATCTTAAGTTAATCAAGCGACGAGAATACTTTTTGTGCGAAAAACAAAACAAAAATAACGACTTTATTCCACTATTCATTTCCTTCTCTCTGGGCCTCGAGTCTTTTCACGTAGTGTTTTAGCGCAGCGCGTCTGTGTTGTTCGTCACACGCATCACATGACAAGCGTCGGCCAATAGTGAGCCTACGTGGTGACGTGCAACACAGACGCGCTGCGCTAAAACACTACGCGAACCAACTAGAGGTCCAGAGAGAAGGAAATGAATAGTGGAATAAAGTCGCTATTTTTGCGCACAAAAAGTATTCTCGTCGCTTGATAAACTTAAGATTGAGCCACTGTAGTCACTTGGACTATATTAACGATCTCTTTAATAACTTTTCTGGGCCAGCAAGTTTCATTCCCTTAGAAGCCTATGGAGGAGTGATCCAGCTCTCAGATTTCATCAAAAATATCTTAATTTGTGTTCCGAAGATGAACGAAGGTCTTACGGGGTTGGAACAACATGAGGGTGAGTAATTACTGACAGAATTTTCATTTTTGGGTGAACTAACCATTTAAAGTGTACGTTTTTGAAAATGAAACCACGGTATTTTCACAAATTCGCAGTTTTGTTGTTTATTATCTCCTTGTAAACAACAAAACTGCGAATTTGTGAAAATGGTGATGTCATGCGAATGCAATTTACGTGTTCATGTTTCTTTACAAAGTGACATCGCCAACTGCTGGCCTGGCATGAATAATACAGTGTTTTTATTCAGTTTGACTACGTTGTCAGTACGCGAAAAACGCGAAGGAAACACTTTTACATTTTTTATTGTTTTTATTGTTATTGTGTTGTTTGTGGAATTGAAGAACTTTTGTGAGTTTTTGTTGATATTTACGAAGTGTATAGGCTATATTATGCTAGTATACTATATTATTTTTGTGTAGTTATATGGACTATCTTGTGTTTGGTGTTGTTTTAATACATAACTTGAAGTGTTGTTATGGATTATTTAATTAATGATTTTGTTTAATATTCATATATTTAATATAATTTTTTTGTTTGTTTTTGGGACTCTTGGGTCGTAGTTCATTACTACAAGTCCTTTCAGAAACTGGAGTTCTTTGGGTGTTACACTTATTTAAATCTCCTTGTATCCTATAATTTCGAGAGTTTTTATTTTTTTTAGACCAAATGCATTGTTAAAAGTTCCTTAAGGTGTCATAAAAGATAAATAATAATTAATATTTTAAATTAATAATACATAAAGAAAATGTATTCCAAGTAAGGAGGTAATGTAATAATATATATATATATATACATATGTGTGTGTGCGTGTAGTAAATAGTCAATTCATGTTGAAATTAAGTAAAGGAAACAAAAACGAGGGGAGCAGTTAATAGTCTTTAAGACAGTTAGTCTTGGCACATGCAGCGATGGAGAAGTTCCTCCGTATGCCTGGTCATGGGTCAATAGCACTCGATTCACAAGGACGCCCACCATACGGAGGAGCTTTCTTTATAGGACAAGCACTGAAAAGTCAATTCAGTCAGGATCCCATGTTCCCATGATACTTTGTCCAATAAATGTGCTATGTGTGAATGATTGCAATTCTTAGCATGTCAGAACAGGCCTACTCTGCGTCAGAATGTCGTTTGAGAACTTCATCGCTTTATCCAACCTAGAATCGCTCTCGATTTATTGACACACAATTGAGTCGTGCCGAGATTCTCATCATAATACCAGCCAAAACACTGCCGGTGTAAATGTTCATCATTGGAGCTGGTTTTATATCCTTATGCGTCCATATTTCACATGTTCCCATAAAATATATTTCCAAAGCAGCTGTCAGGATGCGTTCAGCATGCAGTATTTTTCCCAGGTACAAAACAAGCAGGCGCGGAGTGGCGGAGGGCTGTGAACAGAACCACATTAGGCATAATGTGTGAGAAAGCCACACTGAATTTTAAGATAAGCTGATGAATTATTCATGTTTTCTTAGTGAGGAGTTTGTGCCCACGTCTCTCTCTCTCTCTCTCTCTCTCTCTCTCTCTCTCTCTCTATATATATATATATCTCTATATGTGTGTGTGTTAGCTTGTGTTTAAGGTAAGAGGGTCTGGTTTGTGTTATGTGAGAAAATATCTTTATAATCTGCCATTGCGGAGAGAAAAAGGGAAGAGGTTGGGAGGAGAAATGAAGGCCCCGTCTTTAATGTTTGCATTGATTTTTTTCCCTTTTACTTCAGTATTAATGCACCTTTATCTCTTTCTCAGACATGAATAGCATTATGATCTGTGATTGAGGATTATGGGTCGGATTCATTATGTGTCTTTTACATGCGTATGGCAGCCATGACTGTGATTTTCAATGTGAATACAACAGATTGTTTTCATTCAAAACATGAAAGCATGGAATGGAATCAAACTTTGAAGCTAAAAAGATCGGAATCTGTGACCATCATACACTACATGATTTTCTATGAAATCTGTCAGCTCAAATCTGCAGAATGGCTCTGACTTCTTTCGGCAACTACACTGTGAAAAATTATGTGATTAAGTTATGACAACATATGGTTTTACATTGCTTTAACTCATCAAAGTAAATTGAGCAATTTTCAACTTTTTTTTACAATATTCAACTCATTTTGTTAAAGTCAGTTTAAGGTAATTTAAGTTGAAATGACTTAAACATCCAAGTTGAGTGTACTTCAAAATGTAGGGCAGCAACATTTTTCAATAAGTTGAGACAACATATGTTTTACAAGTTAAGGAATTTTCAACTTTGTTATACAAGATTCATCTATTTTTTAAGTCAATTTAATGTAATTTAAGTTGAAATTACTTAAACATCCAACTTGATTGTACTTAAAAATTTAAGGCAGCACCTTTTTTTTTATTCACTGTGTATATATAAAAAGTGTATATCAGACATCTAATGAGCTGCATGCTAAATCCATGACCATGTCACTGCCAGTGAATCACATACAGTAGATAAAACACTTTCAATGTGCTTTTCCGTAAAGTCCCCCTGTGGTGAAAATCAAGCGTTTAATGTTGTTTATATGTGACGATTTTAATATGCTTTAAGACTAACCATGTGTATATTCATAAGTCAACACCATTCCTGAGTAAAACTGCGGCGAAACCGAAGACAGTCTCAAAAAGCAGTTTGAAATCGCTGATGTTTCTGACGTCATAAACTACCTCGTAACCAATCAGGTCAACGAGTGGATCTCTGAGCTGGTGTAAGTGAGTGGAGGCGGGGCTCATTTGCATTTGGTCATTTGGTCTTGTTTTAAAGAAAACACTCAGCAGAGTATTGCTGAAGAGAAAGCACTTCAAAAAATTAAAGTATGAAAGTTTAAACTTACAGTAAATCAAATATACTGTACTTAATATTTTTTCTTTTTTATAAAATACGTATTTTACAAAATATGTTTTACTATACAATTACTATAAAATCAAAGCCATATATCTAACCAAGTTGTCTTCCAAATTTGAAGTTGATATCACAAAAATGTAAGTTCCCATGAGATTTTGTTTAGGCGTAGTACCAAAAATAGCCACCGGGTGACATACATTCCCTTGAATTTAATTGTATGGATTCTGCCATAACAAATTAATACATTTCTGTCCAAATATCACTTCTGTCACAAAATATGGAACCTTGAGACTCAGACCTTTCTTACAATATGTGTTTTGTCAAGATTAGAAAAGGTTTTGATCATAAATTATGAAACATGACAACGCCCAAAAGGGGAGAGGCCTCTAATAATTTAGAGTACCGTTTCTATGGTAACGCAACGTCCAATTTCAAATCCGTTTTCACAGGATGAATTCTGAGTTCGTAAGCTTTCGAATGATACCTAATTTATGATAACTACTAAAATATGTGATGTATAAAAAAGGCGATAAAAAAGATATATATATATATATATATATATATACACACTTTTTAGAGGATAATATTATTTAATAATTTTTTTATGGACAAATACTAGTTTATATATTTTGGCAAAAAAAAAATTGCATGAAAACAAAGTTTCAATTATTAAAAGTGTGTGCGTCGACTTTTTGTGACAAAGACCAGAACTCCTGTTGTGATGTAGATTTTTTTGAGGTGCACTCTTGTCATAAATTAATCTATTTTTGTTCCTACATCATTTTTTAACAAAAAAACAGTGGCAAAAGATCTATTTAGGAGTCTTAGACCTTTCCAACGATATATAGTTTGTCTAGCTTGGGTTTCCCCATGCTGCCTTGCACGCAGCGCGATTTTATTCACGCTGCTAGGCAGCCTGGATTCCATGGACCAGATTTTCGCCTCAGCGAGGGGACCAATCACAGAACGGGGAGGGAGCAGCAAGACGATGATGACGTCTATGCGACACACCGAAGCAGTTTGTTTATATCTATACATACCTTCTACCCTCACGCCATCGTGTACACATAAATCTCTGACCCATCGTCTTCTTCCTCGTCGAATTTCTGGCGCTCTACATACGTCATCTGGTATAATTGAAACGATTGGCTATGAGCTACGTACAGGCGCATTTGATTGACATTCGTAGCACCCAATAAACGGCGAGAAAATGAACATGTGGTTCCCAGACCACGACGAAATTGTCCGAGCTCTCTGGCGCGTGATAATTATGTCACTCATGAATTCGCTCACTCATTTTCATTCACTCTTTGCTGATGTAGTGCACTCAACTGCCATTCACTATGTAGGGATTAGTGAATGAGTGAACGAGTGAGCGGTTTCAGACACAGCTTAGGTCTGACGTTAACCAGGCTATAGTTTGTCATGATTAGATTAGGATTTAATACTAATATAGTGCAGTAAACTTAGGCGTCCCGGTACCAGGACGGTGACAGTTAAGATAAGGCATGGAATGAGTTTTAAGGAATAAAATGATTGACTACATGGGGACTTTAAAACATGCTATAGAGCAGATGCTGTTGAACGAAACACTCGTTTTACTGCTTTTTACCATAAACAGACCATTTACAGGTTTTCAGTTTAAAGGCTGCTCGCCGTTTCAGCAAACTGGCTTTGACTCTTCCGCTCGAGGGCAAACGAACAGGACGTTTCCTTTTGAACTTCACCGTCTCAACTGTGAGCTTTCCATGTCATCTCCGCCGGAGTGATTTGAAACTCGTTGTAATCGCAACGCATGCTGCTTTCACGCATCAAACTGTCCTGCCCATCCACTCAGCAGGAGGGCCGCAAACACTCCTCTATTACCATCCCATCTTCACAGCCTTCTGAAATGCGCTTACTTTTCCGAGCTTGAAAGGCCCCTAGCTTCTCCCGCGCTCCTTTTCAACTGCTTTCAACCGTCAGGTGCACGAAATCCATCTCTACACTTTGTTGGGTCCGTCCCTGCTGCTTCTCTCTGGGATTGTTTACAGCAATGCAAATAAGGCCAGAAAGTAATTCAAATGGATTGTTTGGGTTTAGGCTGACGTGAAGCGTCTCATGCAGTACATGTTATTTGGTTATTTATGAAGCATTAAGCACATCATGAACAATAAAAAATAAATAAAAAAAGCGTGCACTTTTTAGAAGATTGCTTGCTACTTGAGGCTATTGGTTTTTAAGCATTTGGGTGAATGAAAGAACATGTGTTCTCTTTGAACTAGTGAGAGAGGAGAGCAGACGATAAGACCGCACTCACTTAAAGCTGAGGAAATGTATTCAGAATTGGTATCTGGAGCTATTATTTATTTATTTTTGCATATATTCACATGGCTGAAGCTTTTATCCAAAGCGACGCAATACAACAAGCGATTCATCTTGAAGAGGCAATACACATGAGAAGTGCAAACAAATGAAGTTTCAGACATCGTTCAGAATAGAAGAACAGGGAGGGATTGAGGAACTAGAGTTCTTTGGGAATTACAGCTATTTAAATATTTTTGTATATGGTTGTGAAGTTAAAACTGTAGAGTGCCACTCATTCACATACACCATATCTGTCATTTTACTGTCAACCCACATTCAGCATTAATACTCAACACAAACTTGAGAAACATACTATAACATCTTATTCATGACCTCTCATTTTTCATTCTCTCCCCACGTCATCTCTCCACTCGTCCTCAAGCATGTGACGTCGAGGAATTTGTTTGTGGCGACGGGCGCAGCTGTGTTTCCGAAAGCTGGCTTTGTGACGGGGAACTCGACTGTCCCGACGGCTCAGATGAAACACCAGCGATATGTGAGTCCATCAACAACAACACATTTCACCATTTAATTATTTCATTCATCTAAACTAATATAACTTGAATATGTATTTCATTGTATATAATAATTTACATATTTTAAAATAGTATATATATGATCTATCTATCGTTCTATCTATCGTTCTATCCATCTGTCTATCTGTCTGAATGTCTTGTTCTATCTATCTATCTATCTATCTATCTATCTATCTATCTATCTATCTATCTATCTATCTATCTATCTATCTATCTATCTATCTATCTATCTATCAGTCTGTCTGTCTGTCGTTCTATCCATCTATCCAATTTATCCATCTATCATTCTATCGTTCTATCCATCTGTTGATCTGTCTGACTGTCTGTTGTTCCATCCATCCATCCATCTATCCATCCATCTGAATGTCTGTTGTTCCATCCATCCTTCTATCCATCTATCCATCTGTCTATCTGACTGAATGTCTGTTGTTCCATCCATCCATCCATCCATCCATCCATCCATCCATCCATCCATCCATCCATCCATCCATCCATCCATCCATCCATCCATCCATCCATCCATCCATCCATCCATCCATCCAGCCAGCCATCCATCCATCCATCCATCCATCCATCCATCCATCCATCCATCCATCCATCCATCCATCCATCCATCCATCCATCCATCCATCCATCCATCCATCCATCCAGCCATCCATCCATCCATCCATCCATCCACTTTGCCCTCATATACGTCTCATAACCTATATATAAACGTCAAATAAACTTGTAAACAGGAATATTTATTGTGTAATTTACGCATTATGGTATATTGACTCCCAAATAAAGAGACCTGTAGTTGAAAAGTGCTTGAATCTGTTGAATTTGAGTAAATCCAAGTGTGTTTTGAAGACCAAAATCAGATTTAACATTATCACAAAGGCCACAAACTAATCAAAAGTGCATTAATAAGCTAAATATTCATATAAATAAACATTTTTTGGTAACACTTTACTTGAAGGGGTGTGCATAAGACTGACATGACACCGTCATAATCATGACATGTCATGACAAAGACATCTCATACAATGTCATATTTGCATTACAAATGTCATAATTGAGCGAATGACACTTAATAACATTTGCCATAAACATGCATAAGACCTCCTTCATATTTATGACATCTGCCATGCATGATTATGAAGGTGTCATGTCAGTCTTATGCACACCCCTTCAAGTAAAGTGTTACCCATTTTTTTTTAGAAGAAGAGTTTTTCTGCCAAGTTACATGCCATTCTGGCCGTCGTCAATGAGATTTTCAACTCAAAACAATTGCACTTGACATTTCTATTACAAAATGAATGGGTTTCCGAAATGCTTCAGTAAAATTTGGAAATGCACTCATAAATATTGCAGGATGAGAAATGGTAAGCGCTCAATGCCTGGGATAAAAGATGTCATGAAGCATTAATTGAAGCAATTTTTACCTGGAGTATTGTGCGGTTTCCACACGGTACAGTCCTCAAATGCGCCGAATCTGAGAGGATAAAGCGATGAGAAAGCGTTTGTACTCATGACAGGCTGCATAATTATCTTTTTTAAAATAATATGCATGATATATCGTTTGAAATTCAGTGTGTGCTGGAAGAAATATTCCTGGCAAGCCTTTTATGAGATCAGAGGAAATCACAGTTGAGGTCACTTGCCTTTCGGCAAAACTGAAAAAAACATTGTAACGTAGTAAAAGCGTTATTTTTAAGTTATTTTTTTCCTGTCAGAATTTGCCAAATAAATAGCCCTTGCTCATTAATCCTGACAGTTTGCCAATTGCAGAGCTCATTTAAATAAATATGATTTTTTTATAGTGTATATTGTCTTCATAGTACAGGATGAGCAGCTGCATACACCAACTCGTCACTGGCTTTTATCATAGCACAAACGTACCGCTGTGGTTCCTTTGATCAGTTTGTCATCTCTCGTCTGTGAAAGACCATCTGTGGTTTTCCAACTTGCCATTCTCTTCATATTCACCCCCTTAATCACACTAGATTAGTACATAATCCATTTTCAAAGTGATAAAAAGAAGCAGAGCTAGAAATGTGTGTGATATGAATGAAATAGACAGAAAAAAACATTGAAAGATGTTTTATTTTTTTATTTTAACATAAAATAGCATACATTTTACACATAATACTGTAGTGAACAGCACATTCCAGGGCCCAGTTTATGGCCGGGCCCTTCTCTTCTGTAACAGTGGACAAAAGTTTGCTACATTTTGATTGGATCTTGCTGCACTAACACAAACACTGTCCCACACTATCAGATAAGGATGCTAGGACAACTGACAGACACCTTAAAGGGGTTGTATAATGTCCTTTTCACAAGATGTCAAATAAATCTCTGATGTCAGAGATTTCCCAGATTCCAGAGTGTGTTTGTGAAGTTTTAGCTCAAAATACCCCACAGATATTTTATATAGCATGTTAAAGTTGCCTTTTTGAGGGTGATCAAAAACACCTTGTTTTGTGTCTGTCCCTTTAAATGCAAATGAGCTTCCAGCACAGGGGGCGGAGCTTCAAGAGCTCTTGTCCTTAGCAGCTTCGATCACCTCACACGGACATGCACTGAAAGTTTCTAAAACTTTTAGCCTTTTATGTTCAAACCGGAGTCAGAAAGATTGAGAGATTTAAGAAGAAGTGACAACATGTAGACAACATTTCTGAATGGTTAGTTGCAGAGCCGGACAGTAACGGAGTACATTTACTTGAGTACAGTACTTAAGTACAATTTTGAGGGATCTGTACTTTACTCAAGTATCATTTTTGGGGAGTACTCATGACTTTACTCAAGTACATTTGAGAGGCAAATATTGTACTCTTTACTCCACTACATTTCTATCCATAACCGTGAGTACCCGTTACTTTGTTGGTTCCCTCTCAAACGTGATTGGATTGTGCAGGCGCCACTGATTGGGACAGCCTATCAGCAATCACCTCAGCTTTCCGCCAAAGTCAACTCCATGGTCAGATTTAGATAAGAGACGAAACCATGGACGAAACAATGGATGAAGACACAGGTCCATCCCGGGAATGTGCCAACCCGTGGCCCCACCTCGCCAGACTATTTCAATTTTCTGAACAAGTTAATGATAGTATTCGCTTCAAGTATTTGCTGTGTTTACCAATGTAAGCACTGTGGCAGTAAGTAATGCAATATTTAAAAAATGTACTCTTGTACTCTTGATACTCAAGTACTTTTAAAAACAAGTACTTTAGTACTTTTACAGTACTTAAGTAGACATCTGACTGTAGTACTTTTACTTGTACTTGAGTAAAATTTAGCAAGGGGTATCTGTACTTTTACTCAAGTAATGAAGCTGTGTACTCTTTCCGCCTCTGGTTAGTTGATGAATTTATGTAGCTTATGTGTAGTTCTCTTCTAGTCATTGATTAGCATATTCTGTCTTGATAATCTATAAATCGTGTTCAGGGGGCGGGGTTTATGTAAATTTTAGGGTTAGTGATGTCACTAACCCAGGAGGAATATCGTGTAGTCCCTACCAGCCGTTTATTGTAGTCCTTAAAAAGCTATTTCTTTAAAAGCAAATATCTCCCTTTGCTTTGAACTTTGAGCGTTATAAATTTGCAGATGTTGTTTATGCTCAAACAGAAACATTACACACTAACTAAAGCTAGAAAAGTGAAATCATAATCAACCACCCCTTTACAGGAAGGACAGGACTTCTCATTGGTCCACATGCAGTTTCTGCCCTGCACCCATCATGAGATTAAACCCTAAGATTTGAGCCAACCGCCATAAAAATTGTTTTGGAAATTTTGGATGCAATTGAGCAGTGGCTGAAACAAAGGAAAGCCACAATGATCCATCCAAATCCATTCATAACTATGTTTGGAAACCTCAAAAACTGATGTTAACTACACACATCCATTTCAAACTTATTCAGAGAAATAAGTATTCTCATAAATGGCGTCATAATTGGCAAAAGTAAAATCACTACAATACATACAGTATTTATTTATTATATTGTATATACATTATAATTTGTATTGTACATTATATATTGTAATTTGAGATACATATTTGATTATGTATCATTATTAAAAAATGAATATTTTGCATTTGTGCAATACAAATGCATTTTTAATGTTTTTATATACTATATTCATGTAAAAACAACACAAGCGCCCCCACAGCTTGGTGTTTTCAGCAGAGCGCCTAGCGTTTTCAGCTGTCTAAAAACGCTTTGGGGGACACACGGCCTTGCAGAAGAAAAACTGGACCTTGTGTGCTTAACTGAAACATGGCACGAAGGTATTCTTTTTAATGAACTTACTCCCGCCGGTGAAGTGATGGGTCCCAGTTTAGGACCCAAGCAACCCGATTGGTTCCAAGCACGTATTATGGGTAATCGCTTTAGTGGTTACAAATCAGATATCACTTTATTATATAAGTCGTTTAAACTACGTTATAACCACCATTGATATATTTTAACTTATATGTTTCATTTACTAGTATATAACCGAAGCTATAGATTGTGAAATTAAACATTTCTTGTTCTTAGGCCGTGTGTCCACCAAAGCTTTTTTTCACGCGGCTGACGTGTTTTTTCAATTGTTTTTAATGGGAGTGCCACGTTTTTAAAACGCCATGAGCGTAACGAGGCGCTGAGCGTCTTTTTCACGCTGAAGCGCTGAGCGTTCGCCGTTTTTTTACAGGTCGCCGAGAGTTGAAGAATGTTCAACTTTGGGTAAAACACAGCGCTCATCACTGTCACTTTTTACCCAACCGTCCAATCACAGTGGAGGAGGGGCGGGACTAATACCACACCAACCAACCGCCACATTCTGCTTGTACAACGTCAACAGATGACAACAACAAGCATAATAACGGAACAAAATCATTTAAAACAAGAGCCAGAGAAAATACATTACATTGTATTGACATTTTAAAATAGAATCAACACAGAAACTAAATATGTGTGAAATGAGATACTAGTAACACCTTTTGTGGATATTCCATATCATAACAAGCAAAGCGTCTCAACTGAATAAAAAACGCAATGCTGGCAAAACGCTCTCAAGCGCCCACAGCTAGGCGTTTTCAGCTGGCTAAAAACACTTTGGTGGACACACGGCCTTGGTGTTTTTTTTTTTTTGTTAGCTTAGATAGTAGCATAGCATACAGCTATCCGAAATGATTAGAGATAACCAGGGGGGCAGGGTTTCATATTATTTTGAAGTTTCCCCGGGCGCCGCCATTGGCTAGCGGACCCCCACCTGCTGTTAGCATCCCATTGACTCCCATTCATTTTGGCGTCACTTTGACAGCGAATAACTTCACATCTGAGGCGTTTAAAGACTCCATTTGTCCATTATTTATTTCTAAAGAAACACGAAAATGTATAAAAGGCTCCATTACCTTGTATCTTACGTTATGGCCCCGTAGAAGCAATTTTTGTAAAAATAGGCTAACGATTGCGTCATAACCACGCGACTCTCAGTCGCACAGTAGAGAATTACCGTATGGACAGGAGGAGAAGCTCGCGGGCAATCGGGGGGACGTGGAGGCAAAGTGACAAAATAATTAATCACAATACATAGCAAAAGTTTCTCCTGCTCCTAGCTCATGGACACCTCCTACTCACACTCTCTTTCTCTGCAAGTTTCGGAAGGGAATGATTCAGATTTCTCTTGGCACAGCTACTAGAAGACAGACGGGTTGCTCACGTCACATCTACGTCGTCAAGCTCAGTTTGAGTCTGCGCAGTACGCTCGACTCCCAGGAAGTAAGAGCTTCTAATTGACTTCACTTGACTCCGTTGAATCCAATGGGGTCGCTGTGTCCAGTTTATATACTGTCTATGGAGATAACGTTTTTCTAATTTATTTTTCGATTTATTATGCCTTATTGCTTAATAGCAATTAACAATGTCGCAAAACATACCCAAACATGTTATTTCTTTCACTTTAACTAAAATAAAAGATTAAAGTTTGATTACATTAAGAATCGCAAGAACAGCTTTAGATCAGGCATACTACTGGGGTCCTAAGCCGGGACTCATCACTTCGCTGGGAGTGGGACTCAACACTTCACCACACCGGATACAAGTTATTTGATCTCCCGCGACCTCCTGGTATGAGTCCCGTGGCTGTTCCTCAGTTTAACTCATTCTAATGTCTTGTTCTGAGTGTCTCTGCACCCCACCTACTCCCATAGCTACAGTTTACAGGCCCCCAAAGACAAATTCAAGATTGTTTATCAGAATTTGCAGATTTGCTGTCTTTGTTGAGTCTCAAATCTGAGAGAACTCTTATCCTGGGGGATTTTAAAATCCACATGGACATAGAAGACTTTACAATAACAAAAGACCTTTATTGGAGTGCATTGATTTGAAGAAGCTTGTGAACTGTCTACACATAACAAAGGCCACACCATAGAGCTTGTGTTTTCTAATGGTTCATTTGTGTCTCAGTTGTCCACCCCTGATTTAGGGCTGTCTGATTATCTGCTATCTTTTTTAATATTGAACTGCCAGACATAAGCATTTCCTGCTCTTGCATCATTAATTATCGCAAATGGAGATCTATTGAGCCCTCTAATTTCACTGATTTTATTGACTCTTGCTTAAGTTGTTTTTCTGCATCTGATGCACTGGAGGACAACGCTTCCATGTTACAGTCTGTTCTCTTGACTGGCCTGGACTCATTTGCTCCTTTAAAATCACAATCTGTTTCCTTTGTACGTTCTGCTCCTTGCTATAATGAAGACCTGCGTACAATGAAGACATATTTGGAGCGTAGGGTGGCATACGTCTGGCTTTTGACTGTTCACAAGAACACTTACTAGAAAGGCTGAGATTGTATCTGCCAGGTCTGATTATTTTACACAGGTAATTGTAAATAATCAAAAAAAATCCTAGACAATTGTTTAATTCCATTAACAAACTGCTCAAATATAACAGTCTCTCAAATGTCCCTGATTCAACTCACCTTTGTAATAAAGATAGGGTAGGCAATGTTTTTCATGTACAATTTTTGTTATACTGGTTGAAACTCTTTTCACATCGTGATAAGCAACCAATAATAAAAGTGGTCTACAGTATATATTCAAATATTTACATATATCATCTGTGGAAGTCTCAGGACTAAAAAAAATATTCGTCCAATCGATAGGATGTCCTACCTGCCTGTCAGCCTGCTTGCACAGACATCACACGTCATCAGCACATTCTGTAAGGCTATGTAGAGTTGTAGACAGTCAGTCACCGAGCACCAAATTTTTCAAGGCGACCGTTATTTAGAATGTGTCACTTTATGGTTTCCATGGTGACGCGTCATTGCTTGTCACGTGACACACCGCAGCAACAACAGAGCTGAATGAATGATGATCTGCTTTTATGTCATTTTTCCTTTTTTATTCAAAATATTCACAAATTTGTTAGATATGACATGAAATATCTGATATTCCGATTGTCAAATATATGCAAGTGGAAGTGTTTTGTTGTTTAAACACCTTTATAACGATCGCGTTAGTTGAGCTGTATGCGCGATGGGCGCCGCCATCTTAGTTTGTGCCGCAGACGCAGTTCAGAGAATCGGATCTGTTGGATTTACAACACGTGAATTCATCCACTTCTCCCGAAATACATAAAAGTAAGTGGCTGGTGAACTGGGAGAAGAATAGAGTAAACTTTAAAGTTACTTACACAATGTGTATCTGATATGAATAAAACGTGTCTAATTATAATGGAAAGGATTATTATTGCCTCTTCCTTTGACATCAGTGTGTATTTTACAAACTCTAAATGTATTGGTTTTTTAGTACTTATATGTCTGAAACCTAAAATAAACATTATGTGGTTGAAAACACTGAAAAGTGGTGATACATGACAGCTCTGAGCGCGCCTGTCTCTGGCACTGACCGTTCTAATCACACCGGTGTGATCGTACGCTCCAGGGACCAGCCTAGACTGATCACACCGGTGTGATGGTACGTGCGAAAGGGTTAACGCCGTCTCTCGTCTCCTGGCGCTTTGCAAACTCTACTGTGTTGCCTTCATGTGTTTTGAAGGAGGCGTAATAGAGACGCTCTGAAGGGAGGGTGGGATCTTATGATTTCAAAACTAGCTTGCTATTGCTAGCCTCTCTGAAATGTACCCTACCTTTAAAGGTGCTATGTAACTTTTTCACTAAAGCATACAAATACTGTAGCATATGTTTGCAGATATTTAGGAAACATGCTGAGTTCACATACACGTTTCTCTGAAAAACACTTCTACAGCCAGTTATTTTACTTTGAAATGTGCTATCATGTTGGAATGTCTGTTTTTGTTTTGGTCTGTGTGATCTCACCCACAGCAGTTCACCCAATAGTATTTCAACACCCTGGGATGCCAGTTGGCAGGAAACACAGCGTACTGCAGCCAGCAAACAAACAGGGTCAGAGATAGCAGATTCTACCCAACCTAAAAAGCCTCGGTATCCATCTAAAAATCTCTCCTGAACCAAAGCATATTATCAATGCGGATAAATCAACTAATTAACTTACAGTCTGTAAGTGTCCTCGGCTTTCGTTGTCAATTGCGCCCGTTCCTGTTGCGTATCCTCAAACTGGCAACCCGTGTTAGCGTGGAGTCTGAGGAAGAGGGGGCGGGGGAAACAACGATCTCCGATATTTTGAATTTGGACTGCAGTACCTATTTCGACCACTCATTCTTTCAGACACACACTAATATACTGTCGTGCTGGAGGGCGGCTGTGGTTGAAAGTCTAAATCAATAAGAAAAAATGCTGAATTAATGAGGTTACATCACCCTAAATATCTTCCAGGTTCCATCTTGACTTTTGCTGCCTAGATACTTTTAAACATCTCTGGAGATCCGGAGGCCCTGAGAGGAAGAGCGAGAGACACTAAGAGGATATTTTTAAACAATTCTCCTATTTGTTGAATTACATATTCTCTTTTTACTGGGATTATGAAAGTGGAACAGAGGTCTGCTGGGACAAGCCTTGGGGGGAAACCTGTGTATACACTTCCTTTCTCCAAAAAACTCTCGAAACCCCCCACCCGGGTGATCATTTAAAAGGAAATTGAAAGTTAAGGAGGCACATGAACTACAGGCCAAGACTTTCACGGCCCTTTTTGGAGCTGGATGGAGATCAATATTGCTGTTTTGGCAGTGGCCTCTTCTCCCCCGTGACACCCCAGAAATGTCAAGCAATCCACAATCAATGGTTCACAAGAGACAGCTGCCGGCGTGCTAAATTCTCGTGTGCTTAAGAGACATATTTAAGAGGAACTGTGCAGGGAGTTGAATATTAAAATAGCTTTGCTCATCACATTTATACACAGTGAATCGAGTTAAGGGCGGTGAGCCTCAGTTTTACGGCTTTTATTTGTATTCATGCTGCATAGAGAGGGAAACCAAGAACATAGATGCTTTTAGAAGAATTTGTGTTGTTCATCTGTTTTATTAAAGTAGGTTTATGCCATCTTTGTTTTGTTCTGTTATTTAGTGTCGAATACCCGACAGTCTTGTGCACATTTGAGTACACAATATTGTTTTTTTTTTCAAATCCGTAATTGACATCATTGCTGTTGTGCAATTTTATTATATATATTTGCTAAATTAAATAAAATTATATTTTAATTGTATTTTATGTTACATCATATATGTGGCTGCTGCATTATTCTGTCCCCCCCAAAAATGCTTAAAATGCCTAAATGTATAATTTTAGTTTTAAGGACTATAATAGCTTTTTAATTGCTTTTCTCTTTTTTAAGTGTCGCAAGGTTACAAAAAAAGTTTTTTCTCATCCAGACCTTTTAACTTCTATACTAAATTTAAATGTTGTTAAAATGAGAAAATTCTAAAAAGAAGTTAGAAAATGATAAGTTCCTGTCATTTAGTGTTTGTGTCTAATGTGAATATTATTAGTATTTAAAAAAAATATAATAATAGCAATATCTGATATTTTTATGACTGGAAATTCATTGTAGAAATTCAACTGTAAAGAAGTTTAAAAAGTATATGTTCTAGTAATGTTGTAATATACTATAATGCAATTGCTGCCTTAAAGTTTTAAGTACAATCAACTTGGATGTTTAAGTCATTTCAACTTAAATTACATTAAACTAACTTAAAAAATGAGTTGACATGTATAACTTACAAAAAAAGTAGAAAATTGCTTAACTTATTTTGATTTGAGTTAAAGCAATGTAAAAACATATGTTGTCAATTTATTGATCATAATTTTTTTAAGTATGAATATTATAAATATTTTTTATTTCTATTAATTGGTTTAGTATAGTATTTTTTTTTCAACATACTTTTTTTTATAACAATTTCTGTCATTTATTATGACAGGACATTCATTGTAGATATTTACTGAGAAAATTCTACTGTAGAAATAACTTGATGTGAGATGTGAAAATGATATGAGATGTGGCAGGAACACAAATCTGTCAAATCTAAAATGTCATTAAGATTTTTACATCATCTGAGAGTAGCTTTATTACAAATTTAGAGTGTCATTACCAAATGTGTATTAAAAAACGCCCCCATAAATTCACACTTAATTGACTATGAGCTTAACTGACTGAAAAGATGTTGTGTTAGCAAATCCAAGACATATTTAAACTAAACAAAAGTATCATTACCTTCACACATCATTACCGTCTCACTCACACAATATTAAAAATCCACTTTTTGATTGAATGTTTTGCCAAATAAATCTATATAGAAGTAGCCTAATGAATTGGGGTTCACTTTATTTTGACGGTCCCTTTTAACACATTCTGTTAACTATAAGTAACCTAGCCAACATGTCTAACTCTCAATTCATGATCTTTCTGAGTTTAAACGTGATTATACAAAGAGAATCACAATGCTGAAAAAACAAATCGATTACAACTTAATGCATAATAAATGTTGTGTTTGTGGTATACAGCCGCGAATCATTTGCTATTTGCGAACGAACGCATCATATTACGATATGTGAAAGCACATGCGCGCATGGCGCGTACTTCTCCACCATACTACAATACAGTATGAGTGACGTCAGTTCAAACGAAGCGGCAGCGTGGTGGAGCTCACGTGAAATGAGTGAGAGCACTCTTCCACTTTACTAGTTACAACACGAAATAATCATGTACAACATCACAAGGTATGTTGAAAGATGATGTACAACTTACAGAAATCAGTATCATGTCACATGTAGTCGCTCTATCAGTGATTTAACCTCAGAATGGCGTCAATAAAACAGTGTGTAAACAATGTCACATTTACCTCAGAAAACCATTCAATGTCCAAAAACTCATTAGTCAGCTAGAATAATGAACTTGGAGAGGAACATTTAGTTAAATATATGCACTATATGGCATATTCATTGAATTTTTACTTAATTTGTTCATCAATATGTAGCCCATGTTTTAATAAAACCGTTTTATGACAGCCACCTTTTAAATGTTTAGCCTATTTTTTTTTTTTTTAAACGAGTAGAGACCTAATTGTAATTTTAAAATATATTATAACGTTATTATAAAAACGTACTTGTTTCATTTAAATGTACAGTAAGTAAGCCTACAAATCAATTATTTTTTACTTTTAATGATGTACCAACTGGGGTTCCCTTCTACAGCATTAGTTGAGAGATTTTATTCTTTTAGGAAATTAAAAGCTAAATGGAATCACAAGCTTGTGAATCCAAATCGAATCCAATTGTGAAATTTGTGTCAATTTTATTTAAATATATATATATATATATTTTACTTTATTTTCTTGTCAGAGTGGACCAGAATGCATTGTTTTCGTGTTAAAATCACAAAAAAGACTAGACCCTAATACAACAACTTAGTTAGTAAAAATGTCCAAATTTTCACCTCTTGTGAGTTTGCGGGTCTGTTGAAGAAGTTGAATTTTTAAAGACTTCATTAACCTTCTCTTCTACAGGCTTGCGGCAGGTAAAGGTGAGATGTCCCGTCAATCACCTCCAGTGCCTCGGCGCCCACAGGTGTGTTCATTATAGTAAACTCTGCAACGGAGTCAAGGACTGTGAGGACGGATATGACGAGGGTGTGCACTGCCGCGGTGAGTTCCGTTTGATTTCTTTCTGTTCACTATCTTTATAAAAGTTTGGGGTCAGTGCGATAAAAAAAAAAACACAAGAATAAAACGTTTATTCAGCAAGGATACACCATTAAAATGATCAAGAGTGACAGTAAATACATTTATAATGTTGCAAAAGATTTCAATTTCAAATAAATGCTGTTCTATCTACAATACTATCGAACTATCATGGTTTCCACAAGAATATTAAGCAGCACAACTGTTTTCAACATTGATATTAAAAATAAATGTTTCTCGAGCAGCAAATCAGCATTTTAGAATGATTTCTGACGGATCATGTGACACTGAAGACTGGAGTAATGATCAGGGTGGGAATTATGTAATTTTAGGGGCAAGGCCATTTGGCCTCCACCTTTTTTTTTTTTTGGGGGCACCAAGGCCATATGACAGGGCACAAAGGCCATCGTACAATTCGATGGTTTTCCCATTCAGATTGCTACCATAACATCCTAATTTGGAATAAGACATGGATTATGACTTTTTTAATAAAAAAAAAAAAACATTTTTTCACAATGAATATGCAATGGCACAATGTAATGCCATTACATCCAGAAGGTATACACCCTCACACAACAATAGAAAAAACATAAATGCCAATAAAAGCATTCAGAAACACCACAAATGCCAATAAAAGCATTCAGAAACAACACAAATGCCAATAAAAGCATTCAGAAACAACACAAATGCCAATAAAAGCATTCAGAAACAACACAAATGGCAATAAATTAATAATTTCCTGCATTGTCGAACGCTCTTCTTCATGTGTTTCAAATATGGACTATAATGTTCAGTAGAGCGCCCTCAGGCTGCTGGTATGAATTGAAAACACAGCACATCAGTATACAGCGCTCATAATGATTACATTGACGCATTTGGCTATAAATTCAATAAAATATTATTCCTGTCAATAGAAATCTGATGTAAACTGAGAATATATCAATATTTCTCCAAATCTGCACACTTTTGACTCGAGCTAAAAGCCGTGAGGGACGTTGTTTTGTGAATCGCTTTCATGACGACAGCACAGGAGTTTTTTATGAATGGGAGCGTCTGACGCATCGACTCATTTTTGCATTTCATAACTCCTGACACAAATTAAGACATAACTGTCAATATAAATTTCTCAGAATACAATAGTGGTCAAATACTGAAATGTGAGTCTTATATCTTTTTAATGATGCAAGTTATAGTTTGTCAAGGTAATAACATTAAATCTTATAGTAACTTTGAACTATTAAAAAAAAAAAACGCTTCAGTGCGCCGACGCCGTTACCTCTGGAACCTTGCATAGGGCCCTTTTCTGAAAAGGGCACTTATCTACTAGCAAATAGATTTTGATATTTTTAGGTCAAACCGTTCTTGTCTGTCAGTCATATAATGCAGGTCTATGGTCACGGTCTCAGAGAGCATCCACAGAGTCCAAATTAAAACAATTCCCCATCGTCCAAATTAAACAATTCCCCATCGTAAGTACACATTGATGGCCTAAGACACGAAACGAGCGGTTTGTGTGAGAAAACGAACAGTATTTATATCGTTTTTACCTCTTGTAACACAGCGACGTCCAAGTGATCTGAGGGCGCCCGCGCTTCCTGCTGTGTGACGTGTGCGCAGACTGGTGCATAGATAGACATATAGATTTCGCCTTGGCTACGGCAGTTCATGAACGAATGCCGTAGCCAAGGCGAAATCTAGTGTATATATCTATGCACCAGTGTCGACAACAGAGTGTCGTTCTACTGTTGGTGCTGACGTTACATGATTCTTGCACTGCTGTTTTGATGCGTGAGATCATCGATGTGATTATGACACTGCACCTGCGCGAATCCACAAACTAATTGAAGTTCAGAGACTACTTGGGTGGAACTTGGACAGGGCCAGGGCACACAGGCCACTGTGGCCGTACGATGAATTTTTTTTCACGGGGCATGAAGGCCAAAGTGTAGGGCAACGGCGGCCATGGCCGCGTGGCCGCGGTATAATTCCCACCCTGGTAATGATCCTGAAAATGATCACAGGAAAAAATGACATTTTAAAATATATTCAAATTGAGAATATTTTACAATATTACTGCTTTCACTGTATGTTTGATCAAATAAATGCAGCCTTGGAAAGCATAAGAGACTGTTTTCAAAAACGCACATTTTTTTTTAACAGTAGTGGGTATATATACATTTTCCCTCTGTCTACTTTGTTTTTTTTGCACCTAAAAGGACATCATCTAATTTTCTATGGCTATTTTCAACCTTTCTCTGACAATTTTTTTTTCTGTGCTTTTAAGACTCTTATGTAAATCTGTCTGATGAAAGTTTTGGGAGTTCAAAAGTATTTTTTTTTGCAGCGTGGTTTCAACGTTTTGTTAGTTAAGAAAGTTTTCATAGTTACAGTTAACTTTTATCTTAAAAGATGAAAAGATAAACCCATAAAATGTTCAGATTATGAATTTATCACGTTTATTCAGATAATTATGAAACTTTAGCTTCAGACGTGGCGTGAATAGTTTTGATAATGAGTTGTGCGTCGGACTTGACGTGAACAGTCTCTCGAATTTAGCTAAAAACATCAAATGCTTTTTGTTGATGGACTAGATGGTCCATCAATATCTATAATTGCAGGTCAAGACTTTCACCTTTAAACTGCAATTCACGTCTCCACACTTCCTCGTTTTAAGAGTGTTTGACAAAATTAAACCCACAACAGATCTGCCTTCATTTGAAGTCAGTTCCATGCAAGATAAGCACAGTCGGCTTAATGTAATAATGGGTTTCTGCTAAAAGACAATTACTGTTTCTCCACATGATGAAGTGAGGATTGCGTTTTGTCACATTGTGGTGAAAGGGAACAAGAAAAGAGGTTTATATGAAAACCACAGCTTAGTTTACGTCGAAAACGTTGTGAGAATTTATGTATTGCAGCTGAGGTCGTTTAACTGTTGAGACGGATGAGCTACATCATGTCATGTCTAGAATGTGTATTTAGTTACGGCCGTAATAAATGAGCATATGGAAGTATTCATCATCCTCACCTTGAGTTGAACCACTCGTGAGATGGTTCAAGCAACCGTGCCAGGCTGTTTCAAGCAACCGAAGACCTCGCTTGGAGGGGAAATTTGCGCTTTTACATTTTATGTTCCATTTCAATCTTAGTCTTGGTTCGGTTTCAAAGTAAATAAAACTTGGCGGCACGGAGAGGAAGGTATGGATGCGCACACTCCTTTGAGGAGCAAGCGCGGGCCGCTTTGTTCCACCGCAGACCGGTTTCGAATTGCTCTCTGCACACCTGTCATAACTGAGCATTCATAATTTACATTATCAGTCCGCAGAGCAGATATCAACTCTCTCTCCTGGAGGTATTCGAATCTGGGACAGATAGAGAGAAAGAGCGAGAGAAGAGAGGAACATCTTCACAAGAATGGCCATATGAGCTAGACTCACACTTTTCTTTGTCTTAAAGTTATAGCTTTGTGGGTTGAAGATAGCGTGAAGCTAGCACTGACCCCTTTTATGTATTCTTATTGTGTACAATATTGTAGTTCATCATTTCAACTTGTCCCTCTTTTCACACTAAAAACATGTTACCACTTTTTATGTTTTATGGCCATACCATTGACTAAATTATTATTTTTAAGGGATAGTTTAACCAATAAATAAATAAATAAATAATATTTCTGTCATCATTTTACTATGTTCCAAACCTGTATTAGTTTTTTTCTTCTGTTGAACACTAAAGAAGATATTTTAAAGTCCCTATTGACTTCCATAGTATATATATATATATTTTTTTTTTCATACAATGGATATCAATGGGGTCCAACAATTGTTTGGTTAGTGACATTATGAAAAATCTCTTCTGTTGTGTTCAGCAGAATTAAGCAATTTATTCAGGTCTGATACAATTTGAGGGCGAGTAAATGATGACAGTGTTCATTTTTGGGTGAACTATCCCTTTAATGCTTACTCATTCACTTCTATTGTAAGTATGATTGTAGGTGGTTGCTAGGGCGTTGCTATGCAGTTTCTGGAGTGGTTGCTAACTGTCTTAAGTCATAAAAGCCTTTCCGCTAATACTGTTTCTGGGCAGGTGCCCAATTTTTACAGTTGTTTCATGGTCCATGGCGTTGCCATGGTGGCAGAGTTTTAAAATTGCATATAACTTTACACAGAAAACATTAGCAATCATTTTGTTTTCCATACTAAAGTCATGTTAACCATCATTATGTTTATGATTTGTTACCATACTATTGAAGAAGTGAATGTTTGTTTCACTATTGAAAAAGTGAAATGCTTACACAGTTCTCTTCCATTGTAAGCGCCATTGTGGGTGGTTGCTAAGGCGTTGCTATGCGGTTGCTAGTGTGTTCTGGGGGGTTGCTAACTTTTTCAAGTCACAAGTGCCCACCCTAGTTCTTAACTGTACAAAAAACAAGTGAGTTTTTCCTAACTGTTTAGGACTATGCTAAGCCAGCTAGCATGGTTAGCTCGAAGGCTAACTAAAAACTAAGGGAAATGCTTTGACTCCTAAGCTCCGCATACAGTATGTCTCACCTAAGTAGTCTTACTTTTCTCTGCGGAGAAAGCTCTAGTGGCACTTTACTTATTGTCTTTAATGGAGGTCCAAGAGAAATTTGACGGCTATAATGTTTTTTTTTGTTCCAAAACTATCACATTACAGAGGTTTAACACATTGCGAATGGCGTTTCATGTTGTATTTAACTGTGTTAATGAGTTCAGGTTAGCTCAAAACATTCAGCCCAATGCAAATGTGGGTTTCCACGTCGATTAAACTGCGTAAACAGTCTTGCAGATATTTGACATCGACTTGAGCAGCTAACTAACCTTGACGAAGTGGTTTTAGATTCTCTTTTATTTTGTTCTCAGGGAAAAATAAAACAAAAAACTAGCGAGGAGCATTGGGAGCACTGCCTTTGGATCACTGTGTTATTTTGAAACTCTTTCTTAGCTATTTTTCTTGGTTGTGTGGGGATTTGTTTTGTCATTGAGGAATGGAGCCTGCCTTCAGGTGACCACGGCTATTCACTAGAGACTAAAGAAAAGAGAATAAAGGGATTTCAGCTGTGTGTGTGTGTGTGTGTGTGTGTGTGTGTGTGTGTGTGTGTGAGAGAGAGAGAGAGAGAGAGCGTGCGTTTCAGTATGATCACTTATCTTACGTTTCCCCACTGTTTTGGTCCTTCTCACACAGATTATATTTAGATCATTAGGGCCTGATAAGGATATCTTTTTTTATTATTATTCAGACGGCGTCTGCCGGTGTCAGACTGACTGACTGTAGATGTGTGAAATGAATAACTTAACAAAGACAGCATAGAGCAGTGAAGGAGATAACAGAGTTGAGACAAAAAGAGTCACACGTTTAATTAAACTTCCCTGAAAACAAGCACAGGAAAGAACACAATGATTCGAAGATTTTCTTGATCTGTCGCATATATTCTCGGTTTGTCTCAGATCAGCAGAGCGTGCCATTTTGTGTATAAAATCACACTTTCACGCCCCACAAAGCATTACACACTAGTTCTCCTCTACACTTTAGAAAATGATCAGTTGTATCCTAACTGGTAGCTAACTGTTTTCATTATGTCAAAACAGCTTGTTAGCGTGATATCTTGTTGTAGCTCATCAAAAACATTTGAACCAGTTCGCACTATACTAAGCTAGGAGATTAAGCTGTTAGCTTGCTATCTGAAGAGACCTGTTCAGAATCATAGCTTGTTATCATGATAGCTTGTCCTACCTAGTCAAAACACATTTTGTAACCAGTTAGCACCGTGCTAAGCCAGGAGGCTAAGCTGTTAGCTTGCTAACTCGCAACACAAAGATTGGTAAATGTTTATTTTGGTCACGTTTGCTGCAGTAAATTGGCATCGGCTAAATGTGACCATGCTAACTTGCAAAACTTTGATGCCATGATGTTGCGTTATGGAGTGCCTCTTTCTATAAAATCACAGCGCAGGCAAAAGGTCTTGTTGAATTTACAGAGCAATCATTTAGTCGTCTGTGTCTAGAGATTGAGGTTGCACATTACCGAACATGAGCGATGGGCTTTCTGCCCTCAGGGCTTGAGAAGCTGCCTTATTTTACACATCCACATTTATAGCACAAAGGAAATGCTAAAGCTCATAAACTTTATATCTTTATGTGACAGGAAGGACTGTAACCTTGAAAATGTGCTGAGTGTCCCTCCTGCACTTGTACTTTTCATTTTTTTTTATTTCTCTCTACCACTGCACAGTTTTTGGCAGTTAGACTAAACCGAATCTACCCTCAAACAATCATTGCACACTACTGTATTTATTGTACTATTTTTGGGGGTATGCAGTATTGTGTTTTGGGGCTTTGGTCGGCAAAACCCCCCAAAATTGTATTTCAAAAATAAAAAAAATGACATATTGCCAATATTTTTAGGTATATTTTAAGGAAACATATTTTTCAAAATAAAAATGCATTTATGCTTCATTCATTTATTTAAAATGTATTGTAAAATTGAACATGTATTTACCTCTTCCTTGATATTTTCATATTTAAAAAAAACTTATAAAATGAAGGCTTGATCCCAGCCAAATGAAGTGTATTTATTTATTTTATTTATTTGCAAGAGTATAAATGGACGCAATGCAAATCGTTTCACATGCTATTTTTGCACAGTACACATTTATCTGTATGCCAGAGTTGTCTTCTGTTGCAGTTCCTTGGGCAAAAGCGTTTGAGTCTAAACTGAATCTGCTCTCAAACAGCAGAGTAGAACAGATGCACCATTTCTCTTCCATCTCCTGAGGAAAGAAAGTGATACATTTTTACCTCGCTTGCAGCCTGTTAACATATTAGTAATATTGGCTGGGGTTTCTCCTGTATACAGTATGCATGTCTCTGGAAGTTCATGTATAGCCCTCCTCAGCCGTTCCCTCTCCCTCTCTGAAAAATTCCCACTACTGAATGTTTATCAAAGCCTACAAAATAAAAAATATATAAAAAAAACCTCAGAATTTGTGACAGTCTTGACAGCTTTTGATTCCAAATCGGAGTTTGTACTTCAATTCCAATGGAAAAAGAGGTCTTGGGTTAGAACCCTCGCTGTGTTCTGTAGTGAAGACGGCAATCAGGAATCTCAGGAAGTTCAAAGACGAAAAGCAGCGCAGAACATCTGACTAGCTTGAAATTGGCACTTGCATTTCTTGACAAATCCACCACAGAAAGACATGGGAAGCAGGTATTTTTAGTAAATCACATCACTACTTTGTAGTTTTGTCAGGGAAGCATGCTACATTCCATTAAATTCAGAAAGTCAGAATCTTCACCTTGGAAAAGTGCGATAGATTGGTATATGGAACGATTTCACTCTGTTATCACATTATCTCTGACGATAATTGTATACAAATGCTAGCATTGCATAGTTATGCTCAGAAATTTGGTTTGGTTTGCTAGCAAACAAAAAGTGACTGAATTAAAATCTTTTTAGCACATGAAAAACTGAATTTCTCTGTTGATAATTGTACAACTGCTAACAAATGCTAGTATTAGCATCTTTTATGTTCAAAAATGTGGTTGCTAGTATACTTTGTTGATAAACAACTGCATTACATTATAATATTACAGTGAGGAAAATCGTCACCCTGTCCCATGTGCAGAAAAACACCCCCAAACCATGATGCTACCACCCCCATGCTTCACAGTAGGGATGGTGTTCTTGGGATGGTACTCATCATTCTTCTTCCTCCAAACACGTTTAGTGGAATTATGACCAAAAAGTTCTATTTTGGTCTCATCTGACCACATGATCCAAATGGTCATTGGCAAACTTAAGACGGGCCTTGACATGTGCTGGTTTAAGCAGGGGAACCTTCCGTGCCATGCATGATTTCAAACCATGACGTCTTAGTGTATTACCAACAGTAACCTTGGAAACGGTGGTCCCAGCTCTTTTCAGGTCATTGACCAGCTCCTCCCGTGTAGTTCTGGGCTGATTTCTCACCTTTCTTAGGATCATTGAGACCCCACGAGGTGAGATCTTGCATGGAGCCCCAGTCCGAGGGAGATTGACAGTCATGTTTAGCTTCATCCATTTTCTAATGATTGCTCCAACAGTGGACCTTTTTTCACCAAGCTGCTTGGCAATTTCCCCGTAGCCCTTTCCAGCCTTGTGGAGGTGTACAATTTTGTCTCTAGTGTCTTTGGACAGCTCTTTGGTCTTGGCCATGTTAGTAGTTGGATTCTTACTGATTGTATGGGGTGGACAGGTGTCTTTATGCAGCTAACGACCTCAAACAGGTGCATCTAATTTAGGATAATAAATGGAGTGGAGGTGGACATTTTAAAGGCAGACTAACAGGTCTTTGAGGGTCAGAATTCTAGCTGATAGACAGGTGTTCAAATACTTATTTGCAGCTGTATCATACAAATAAATAGTTAAAAAATCATATATTGTGATTTCTGGATTTTTTTTTAGACTATGTCTCCCACAGTGGACAATTTCAGACCCCTCCATGATTTCCAAGTGGGAGAACTTGCAAAATAGCAGGGTGTTCAAATACTTATTTTCCTCACTGTATCTTGTCATGTTGTACGTACACTGCATTACGATAAAACTTTTTCAGAAAATGCAACCGCATTACATGATTCTAAAATCTTTTAGCAAACGTAAAACTGTAAATGATTTACTCGTACAATCGTACAACTGCTTAACAAATGCTAGCATTGCATAGCATCTTTTATTTTCAAATTTGGTTGCCAGCAGTGTTTTTTGTTGACAATTACTTTGTATGATGTCAAAATTTTCTGCAAATGTAAAATGCTGTAATGTTTCTCTCTTTTAATCATACACTTGCTAGCATTGGATAGCATTGTCTATGTTTAAAAATGTGGTTGCAAACAAACTTCTTTGTTGACAGTCAAACTGCATTTACATGATGTAACAATATTTTCAGCAAATGCAACACATGGTTATCGTGTCGATCATACACCTAAACAATAAATTCTAACATTTGATATCATTGTTTATGTTCAAATTTTGTTGCTAGCAAACTTTTTTTTTTTTTTTGTTGACAATCATGGTAGCTACGAGCTAATGGTATGATTGTTAATCTTCCAAATTTCAGGCAATGGAAAATCTTTATGGTCGAAATTCCAAGGTATCCATCCAACTTGGAATGTATTGCAAAAGCCAATGAATGACCAACATCTTAGTATTTATTTGTGGGCTCATTCATGAAACAAAATGTTAGTGTGAATAGTTTGTGAAAAACATTCTTAAATCTTGACATATTCTTTCAAATATTTCAAGAAGGCGGCTCATTTGCTTCATTCGTCTCATCTGTACTTGGATAAAACTGGTCTTTTCGCTTCACCTCAAACATGGTAGAACAGCCTTGAACACCTTTCTCTTTGTTGCTCTGTTACATTCCATAATTAACATTCTTAATCCTTTAGGAGCGATGAATGTGCCATGCACGTCTTCTGCAGCATTTTGTTCTGCACCAAAACAGTCAAAAGCATTGGTAGACGTCATGACCATGGTCCCTCTGAAGGTAATGCTTTATCTCTCCTGGGCATTCAGAGATTGGAGCGTACTACATACTACAGGTGCTAGGCAAGAAACAGTGTTTGTGTTGCACCTTTGAACGTCCCTGTGGTAATAACACAGTAACCTCACTTTCCCCATTTGCATTGTCAGTCCCTAATGAATATATGGAATTGAATAAAGCAGCCCACACAGCAACGCGACTAAAAACATTTGAAACACACACAGGAACTGCAAACAAAAGAGTCTGCACCTCACAGTGGCTTTTGTATATAATGGCAACACAGTAAACAAAGCGTTTGGATAACAAGAACGCCGTCAGATGCTTAAAGGTAAATTTATCTTGGGAACAACAGTTTTTCTTTGTTCTTTTTACAACCCGTTGTGAAAAATAATTGCTTTACTTATGCTTGTGCTTGATAAAGTTAAACATCAGGAACTTTGTATGCACAGAATATCTTAAGCCACCAAAATAAATAAATATGCATAAACAATTGATATGATTCACCCATCTGTGCAAGATATCGTTTATTGGTAATTCATTTATTGTGAATGTAACTAGTTTATGTATGTAACTTCGTGTAAATTTGTGTATGTAACTTTGTTATATTTTAGCTATCTGAAGAAATTTAGGTCAATCATATAAAGCTGTAGAGGTAATTAATGGTGTCAAGTTCATTTTCTCATCTCCATATAACAAAAGTTACTTTCTTTTGATCTCAACTTAAAAAAATATATATACCTATTTATTTCAATACAGCAAAAGTAGTTTTTCTTTTCAAAAAATGTTTACTTGTAATTGAAGCAATACGTTTTCTTGTGATGTCAACTTAATTTTCTTATTTTCTTGACATAACAAAAGCTGTCATCTCAAAATCTTTTTTTTTTCATGGTGAGATCACAAAAAAACCCCCAAGATATAGACTTTAAGATCTTTATCAACATAAAGCGTTTTCTAAATGTTCTCATTATCTAGATATAATAGAAGCTTTTCTTAAAGGGTTAGTTCACCCAAAATGAAATTTCTGTCAGTAATTACTCACCCTCATGTCGTTCCAAACCCTTAAGACCTTCGTTCATCTTCGGAACACAAATGAAGAGATATTTTTGATGAAATCTGAGAGTTCTCTGACCCCTCCATAGGCAGCAATGTTATTGCAACTTTCAAGGCCCAGAAGGGTAGTGAAAACATTGTTACAATAGTTCATGTGACTACAATAGTTCAATTTAATGTTATGAAGCGACGAGAATACTCTTTGTGCAAAAACCAGACTTTATTCAACAATCTCTTCTCCATCTCAGTCTGGTACGCTGATCACGTAGTAAACACTGTGCAGCGCAACAAACAACTTTCAAGTTTAGTTCTCGAGACAACTTTATGTCGAGATCTTGAAGACTTTTGTTGTGTCATTTAAAATGTAATAAACATCAATTGAAAATTAAGTTGAGATCATTTCAAAAGACAAAAACAAATAGTAATCCATGTATGTTCCATAGTTGGAAGGCATCTTCACTAGTAAACACATACAAATATCGTCGTCATTGTTTTAGCGGTCGATAGTATTATCTGACTTGTTTATGGCAAATTTAAGGAAGTCGTCCTTGGGTTGTGTATTACTTCCTTTGTAACCCTTACAAACAATGCAGTTTTGTTGCTTCACAGGGATTTGACAATCCTCAGCTAATGGTTCCAAATGTTAGAATTCATCACATAAATTCAACATTCATCCACCCAGAGAGTCTGCAAGTGTTTGCTCGAGTGCTGGAAATGTAGGCATATTACAGTATGATGGGAGCAGCTGAGGGTTAAGTGCTTTGCCCAGGGGCAAAACTGCAGTGGTCACAGGAAGGGCAGTTTCATGTGCCAAGTTGATGTCCTTCCGTAGCTTGACTAGGATTTGGATGAGCCACCAAGTGCAGAGACTTTACGGCCACATCAATCTGGTTAAATAGAGATTTAGACGTTATGCACACACCGTTAAACTAACCTGTTCATTTGCATCGGTTTATCTGGAGTTTATCTGGAGTTTATCTGAACCCTTCCAATGCTGGCAGTCGATTCTGAAGTGTTGATGAAGGGGCAAAATAAACCGGCTCTGCTTCACAGTTACACCTCTGATGTCTCGCATCCACCTCCTTTCAGTTTCTCTAGTTGGAAGTGCAGGTGTTTGTGAAGTTATGCAATATTACTTTTTTGCTGTAACTGTGAAAACATACCATGCCAGTTTTGGTTTTTAGTTTTTGCGTTTGAATTTCCATACCATTTTCAGTTTAGGGGGTCTTGACCAGAAAAAGGACAAAGACCCCTGTCATATAGAGGCTTCTCTGGGTGGGCTTGTAAGCAAAACACACAGGACACACTAGCATGGTGTTCCCTTCTGGATCCAACCTCCATCCGTTCTGTTCTAACAAAGCATGTTTTTACTCAACTGTCATCTATTTATAAACACAGCCTGGTAGGTGCGGACAACCCACCCCCCGGTCACCTGCTCTGATCGCACAAACAGAAAAATACACAAGCACACTCGTTCCACTGCAGTGATGTCCTATCCGTCTGAGCCCTTGGGACGGTGGGCGCTGTAATGATGGAGACTGAGGGAAAGACCTGCTGTGAGTGAATAATAGACCTGTCCGGACATACGCCGTGTTCTCTGGACTAGTGATTCCTGCTGGGCAGGGGGCGGGGGGTTACGATGCAGATTTTTGATTGGTTCGTTTAGACACCTGAGGGAGATGTTGAGATGCTAAAGTCAGGTGAAGCTGTTGTGGAAGTTTTCAATTAAATATGGGTTTTAAAAGCAAAATTTGATGTCCAAATAACAAATATTTTATTATTATGATTATTTTTTGCCTCCCTTATAGAAACCATTGCTGGTGTCTATTGGCCATTAAAAAAAGAACAAGCCATGTTTTTATGCTTTGTTTTGCTTTGATTCTTGCCTTTTCCTTTTCCTTTTCCTTTCCTTTCCTTTTCCTTTTCCTTTTCCTTTTCCTTTTCCTTTTCCTTTTCCTTTTCCTTTCCTTTCCCTTCCCTTCCACCGCCCTTTGAGAAAACATTGCAGGTCTCTATTGGCCATAAAAAAGGATTTTAGTCTAAAAAAATAGGAATAGCATTTGTGAGCCATTTCATTGAATCTTTTAAATGTGTCGAACTTGGAGGAGGTATGAAAAAACGTAGCTATGGCATTTAAGTCCGTATAGATTTTCAAGGTCTCGGCCTTCAATTTTTAATGTGGTACGGGACTCCCGAGAGTGATTGATTGTTCACAGCAGCTAAAGTTCAAGCTCTTTGGGTTGGGGTAGCGAAATAGATCCACAGGCATTTACCTTTACGCCCCTGTTAGACTCAGCACCCTTCCTGGACCGCTGCCGTTAGCACTACATCACCCAGTGAGTGTCAGAGAAAGTAGGGCTCCTCACTGAGAGAAAATCACCTTGAGGGAGAGCTCTGGAGTTCACTGGAGATAAATCCTGTTGTGCGGGAGCCTAACTCACAGCGAGAGTCCAGCCATAATGGTCTCCTTCCCGCTCGGAGGAGATTAGTGTGAATCCGGGTGGCAGACAGTAGCTGCACACGTTCGACATCACTCGCCATGTAAACAATGATTTTGACCTATTTTTGAAGTTACGTTTCAAGCATAAGCATTGATTTCTCCAAAGAGTAATTCTCATCCGATAATCAACTCTCCCACCAACTGTTTTGAATCGGAAAGGTCTAGATTCCTTCTTTTGGATCAATGCTTGTGTCTTTGTAAATATATGTAGTTACCCATTCTTATTCCATGATAGATTTCTGTGAAGTTTCTGTTTTGCATACCCTAATGGGCAAAGACTGACATTTAACATTTTCCAGGGTTAGAAAAGTGTCAAAAATATTGGACAGAAAAAAAAAAAAGTCAATTTTGTCTTTCATTAGCAGTTTTCTTTGCTTCCTTTTTTTGCGGATCAAAATTTACGATTGCAGTAACTGCTTTTCTTTTACACCGCCAGAGGCTTTATTTATGCGTTCAATATGTTTGTTTAGATGGGATAATTAGATTGTGAACAAAATAATAGCTTTTTTGGAACTGAATCAGTCGAGTTTTAATTTATGTTTAATGTAATTTGATGTCGGTTTGGTTTATGAGTTGGGTCATCTTACTCCTTGGCCATAGATTCCACCATGCTTTTGGCTCAAATGCAATGCATATGAAGTTAATTATTTATTTAAGTCATGTTGTTTTATTTTTCTGTGTGGTGGTGGTTCTTGGAAAACTGTCTTGGATTGCTTTTAGCATAAATACTGTTTTGTCAAATGTTGTACAGATGACAGATAGTCAAGTCAAGTCAAAACAAAAACCTGTCACAAATTATCGTAAAGGGTTAGTTACCCCCAAAACTCAAAGATTTGTCTTTATTTACTTTGTCTTTCAAAACCCGTATGACGTGTTATGTGGAAACAAAAGGTGTTATTGCTGCTCACAGTTCTTGTTATATGAAAGAACAAAACTACAGATTTTAGTGGCTCAAATGCCCCATCGGCATAAATAAATAAAGAACTTTTTATAGCCAAGATTATGAAATATTTCAGGAACCGTTAGTCGCTCCCCATCGCTAGTCCCACATATAAATAGTTAAACATCCAGCTCAAGTGGATACACATTCCCTGTAATATATAAAAAGCCATTATATTTCACTTTCAGTTAAACTCATATCGTAAAACGCTTTGCATTATCCTTAAACGCTGTGATACATTTTTAAAGAAGTACTTAATTTAAAGCCTTCAGACTCAAGCCATTCCGAATGCATGCCTGGGGAGGGTCGATGAATTTCTCAGTGCGTAGTTATTATTAATGTGGGCTTCTTAGCAAATGCACGCTAGAAATCTCTCGCTCGCGATTAGGCGTTTAGAGTGGCTAAACCATCTCCAATCGTTCTATTTTTCACACTTTTCTGTGCAATATGTGTTGTGACGCACTTAAAACCACCACAAATGGTAAAAAAGGCAAGGTGACCTGTTAGCCAAATGAATAGAAACATCAAAAATGGGCTATGGCTGTTGTAATTGAAACAGATTGCATCCCAAACGTTTATAAATCACTGCTATTTTTCAGCCGATTCTGGTTGAATAATAAATAAATTAAAATAGGGTCATCTTCATGTGGCGCGCAATGCGGGCAAACGTGATTGTCAAACATCCCTTATTATGAGGCTGTAAGCGTTTCACAGGTGATAAATATTACACAATGCTCTACCGTTGTGTATTGACAGCGGTTTGGAGCGAGAGCTCGCCTGGAAGGATTGCATCCACTGAAACAGGCCTTAAGTGCCACTTAAAATCCGCTGAATCATGGTCTCATAATGAGGCTGCATCTGTTCAACTTTTAAAAAATGATTTCATACTGGCGAAATGGCATTGTGCTTTTATGGAGGGTTTCACCGAGTGTAAATGCATGTTCATTGCGAGAGCGAACTGTGCGCAGGATATTAAGACTGTGAATCAAACAGAGCAAGTTTAAATGTGTGTTTGTGTCTCCTCAGAGTTGGTGCGCAGCTGCCAGGAGCGGAGGTGTCAGTTTGACTGTGTGATCATGAGAAACGGGACGTCCTGTTTCTGTGGGGAAGGTTTCGAACTAGACGAGGACGGGAGACAATGTCGAGGTGAGGGTCATTACCATCCGCAACTCTGTTTGAAGAATCTGAAGCTTTAGAAATGTCATTGAATTGAATTGTACTACTTTGGTAACAATTTGATTACAGTTAGTGAAGCAACTAGACAAATACAGTCCAATATAGTCCCAGGGAAAAATGTCACGTTTTTGTAATATATTGGTCTAGCTAATCTAAAGAGCTTTTCTAAACTAGTTCAAGCTATGCTAAGCTAGTAGGCCAAGCTGTTAGCTGCCTGAAAATGTTTATTTAGCTTTGGTATTGTGATGTGTAAATAGAAAGGTATTTTTTTTGTGATTAAGAAGAAGTCATAAATTGATTTTGTGTCAGTTCTAATCAGACACTGAATGGAGTAAAAAGTAACGTGCTCAAGTAATATCTTGTTTTAGCTAACCAAAAGAGCTTTTCTTAACAAGTTCAAGTTATGCTAAGCTAGAAGGAAATGTTTTCTCAGCAAATATGTGATGAAAAACAAAGCATGTTGGTGACACCTTGTTTTAGCTAATCAAAAGTTAGAGCTATGCTAAGCTAGTAGGCTACAAGCTTGGGTAATTTGAAAGATATTCACTGTGTCTGAAATCGCATAAGTACTACAGTACATTTGAATTTGAATTTACTTCACGACTGTCAAACAAGTATATGAAGTATGAATATGGGTTGTATGAATGAATGACGTACTACATCCTCCATTTTGTTACTGTCATGTGACCTACCAGCGTCAGTTTCGTTGCTTCACTTCCATTCATAAATCCTCTCCCTTGGCCTCATGGGATAATAAAGTGTCTATAGAAAAGATAGCAAAGGTCATCCGGGGACTTTTCGTCTACTGTTTTTTGAATACTATGTATTCAAACATATACTACTTTTTTGGGGTAATGTTTTTCGCATACTATACAATAGGGAAGTATTTGATTTCGGATTCATTTTAATTCGTTTTCAGCTAATATCTGATGAAAAACGTTTTTATGTTTGCGATATCTTGTTTTAGCTAATCAAAAAAGCTTTTCTTAGCTGGTTAGAGCTATTAAGATGCTACGTTGTTAGCCACCTGAAAGTGATTACATTTTAATCATAGTTTGCTTTGGAAATGTGAAAGATATTATTTCACTGGGCTCCAGAATAACTTTTCCACTGATTGCACTGGCGCTACCAACTTTCTGAGTTGGGCGCACCTTTTTTTCTTTTTCTTTTTTGCTACAACATAGGATTAATCAATGCATGCTGATGAATAGTTGTCTCAATCTTTTCATTTTTATATGACTTAATTCCTAAATTTCCTGAATTCCTAATGGACTATATGCACAGTTACTTCCTGGTTTTTGATAAGCCAGCTCGGGCATTTCCGGTGAACATTCTGTACTCATTACACATCCACACAAAACCATCAGTGGTTGACTTTTTAATGTTGTATTTATATTTTAATGGCGTTATCACACTTACCTAATTTGCCAATAAAGCAGTTTTATTGATTGCAATAAAGACTTGAAGAAACGCGATGTCTGTAATTGGACACGCACATGCAACATTTTTTCAGCACTTCAAATGTTATTTTTAATGTGATGACCAAAAACTATGAATATATACCAATAAATATTATAAAATCACTAGGTTTAGAAATAAACTTTGTCAAGGTGAGGTATCAAGTATTCACAAAAGTGTCATCAAGCTCACTGATTTCGGCACACTTTTGTTCAATAACTCGAACTAAAGTACACACTAAATCTTTAATTTTGTTTTCAAACGAAAGTGTGAATGATGATCGAATTTTGCTGAGGAATCGTCTTACATTTGAATAACTAAATTAATGCTAGGTCTGACTATTTAAGTGACTATATTCTGATTATAAACAAAGTATTACAATATTTATGCTGTTAAAGCTACGTCAGGACATTGAAGACACCAACACACCAGAAGTGACATTTCACCAGAGGTTTTCCAGCTGGCTTATATGGAAGTTTTAAAGAACGCTCCGTGCATATAGTCCATTGGCGCGTTTTATCATCAGTGTGCAATGCGCGTGTACGTTTGCTTTCTAGCGGTTAATGAACAGAACTACATGTGTCTTGCGGACACATGATAGTCAGAATATATAAACACTTAGTATAGGCGTACCGTAGTGATTCAGGATGATAAAAACACGGTTTGGAAAATGGATTCATGATGTACTCGTTCATTATATAAATTGTGTTCATTTTGAACACAAAAAGTTACGGATACAACAGCGTTCTGTTGCGCACACAAGTGCATGACCACAGATGCGACCACATCAAATTCTAACTCGCACATTCTCAAAAAATTGTCGCAGTCTGGAACCCTGTTTCACATTTTTTTTAACTTTTTTCATTTTTGTAAACTGATTTTGTATCAGTTCTAATCAGGCACCGAATAGAGTAGGCTAACCATAAAACGTTACCTCAGCTCATAACCGTTTTGAGGTCTCTAGCAAAGCTAGCTGTGCTTGTTTCCCCAATGCATGAACGTGAACCTCTAGAGATATTGTTGTTGATTTAATGAGAAATTGTGATTGTCAACCAAAACAGCAGTTTACTCACCCTTCCCTGTCCAAACACACATTTACATATTCATATATTTTGAAAGGTTGCTGCGAAATGGCGACATTAAGAGTTGGGTTTGCATATTTAGGTCATTTTTGAGCACATTTAGCGTTTAATAAATAGCCCCGCTGTTCCCCGCAGATCATGATGAATGCAGGGATTACGGGACATGCAGTCAGATCTGTATGAACACGCAGGGATCGTACAGATGCACTTGCACAGATGGCTTCAGCCTGCAGGCCAACAGACGATCCTGCAAAGCCAAAACAGGTGAGTCCATTTATCATCCCCGTTAGTTCAAGTCCAAAAAAATGTGCATTAAGCAACATGTATTTTACTTTGATTTTCAGCGGTGCTTTAACGGCACAAGTCTTAAGAAATAATTTAACCCATGAATAAATCAAATATTTGCTTGATTTACCATAAATGCTGGAGAGATGGATGACCATCCTATTTTTTTTTTTTTTTAGCACATTGCTCTGTGGTTGCAACAGTGTTCAGGTAGTTGCTAGCTTGTATGCAATATTGCTATTAGACGCCATATTGGATTTAATGGATGGATTCTTTTTCTTTTTCTGGAAGACGTTTCATCAGCTGAACAATCGATGTGTTGTTTAACATCAGTACCATTCATTGAACGCACTGTATCTATCCCTTACAGCCTCGTTTTCATTCCTGTCAAAAAATGAAATATGGCGCTACCCTGACTGAGGTCTATGGAGCTCTGAGAGTTTTTAATGCATTGTTATGTGATTTCTATGGTGTTCTGGGTAGTTGCTAGCTGCTTGCCAAGGTGTTCTGAGTGGTTTTGGCACATTACTACAGTATGCGGTTGCTAGCCTGTTGCTAAAAGGTTCTAAGGGTTTTCTATCATGTGATTTATTGTGATTCTGAGTAGTTTGTAGCCTTTTGCTAAAGGGTTCTGGTAGGTTTTTAACACATTGCTGTGTGATTGCTAGTTGCTAGGCAAGTCTAATGGGTTGTTTTAGGGTTAGAGGGTTGTTGAAATACTAGTATTGACACATAATAATAGCATTTTCTACAATGAATATCTTTTCTTAGCAAGAACCACTAGAAAATAAGTATCTAGTGTTGAAAACGAAGAAAGGTCAACAAACTCCACACTTGACATTTCACTCAGCATTTAAATTATAGTTGTCTTAACATTTTAAGAGATTAGATGGGTAAACACAATGCCTTCTGGGTCGTTTGATTGAACAGGAAAGCCTCAGCGGAGTAGCGTGATCACAGTGGCGATCATCCAGGCGCATTAGTATAGATGACACTGTCATTCGCCTGATACGAGTGTCAGTTACACTTATTGTCATCAGTATGCAAATGGACACCGGCAAGTTGGCCTACGAAAGAGCCGTGGGAGAGATAAACAGGGGAAGCCTTAATGGAAAGTCAATCAGAGCCCATCCAGCCCGACCCGCAACTGTCGATCAAATTTAGAGATGATTACATGCTCACAGTTAATTGCTCTTCATGGTGTCTGTTCATTAGTGTAAAAGGGGGAAAGAAAACACAAGACGATCACAAAGTTTAAGTTTGGACAATTTGTGTCGCAGCAAGTGCGAGCTGCTTAATGAACCTGTGTTTTATTTTCTATATAGGTAAGCAAAAATTTATGTAAAGACTTATTTACGTTTATGTAACACCTACATAAGTATATATATATATACTTATATTTATATTTTGTATGGGTGTTTTGGATCTTGATTCAGCTACATGCACTTTTATGTCCCAGGTTGCCACTTTTATATTCAGTTAACAAAAACATAATCAAGAGCATGTTACTGTTAATTCATATCAATCTGTAATTTTGTCAAATTATGCAGAAAATGTCAAATATTATTTCATAATTATTTCATTTTTTTTTTTATTTTTTTTACAAAAATGTTTAAAATGTCATTGACAGTGGTGGTAATTCATTTTCAAATTTATTTTACTTATTTCAGAATTTATTTATTAAATGTCCACAGTACCGAAATTGTGTTTAAATATGTTTTACATAAATAATCGCTTAATTTATATTTCACAGGAGATATTTATTATGATTTCCTCTAATTTCCTGCATTTTATGTTCCCTCTTTCAGATCCTGGCGATAAACCTCCGGTTCTGTTGACAGCAAATATGAATTCTATATCAGTTGTTTACCTCAATGGATCATCTATGCCAAATCTCAAGTCCATGGAGACAAATGGGACTCAAATAGTGGACTTTATTTATAGAGAAGAGTCACTCTGTTGGCTCTCAGTGGCGCAGGATACGGGTCAACTGTGGTGTGCCCGCATGACCAAGCTCAAAGTGTTTTCAGAAATACATGAGATAAGGATAGGTCAAAACCTGCAAAGTGAGTGTTTACGTCTATTCTCAAAGTGCAAATTAAGGAATGTCTTGTAACTTTGATGTTTTATTCAAAGCGAGTGCAAAATAATCTCCTTTGAAGTTTTTATGAACTTGAGTGTTTTGTTTTTAATGTCCATATAAATTTTCTCATTAGCCTTTTTTTCCCACTTTCTTTTACCTCTTGAAGTGTTTAATGATCTGCTAATGAAGTGTTTAATGTCAGAAGGTTAAGTGTGTCAAGTGTGCATGGCAAGTCACTGAATGTCAGTTGTTGCTTCTTTGAAGCATGCATGCATTTTTTATTGTTTCTAACTACCAGGTTCTGGTACTCTGCTGGTGCTCACATGTCTAAAAAAGAATCTCTTCTCCCATGTAGATGTGGAGCATATGGCCATCGACTGGTTAACAGGAAACTTCTACTTCATAGACAGAGTGAACGACCGAATATTTGTGTGCAGCGAACAGGGAGATGCATGTGTCACCATCATTGACCTGGACATCCAGAACCCAAAAGGCCTAGCGCTGGATCCCATCATGGGGTACGATCACTAAGACAACCATTAGGTCCTTTTATTTATGACTGGCCATTTACAGTATACTATACATGAAAAGGTAACAATCTCTGTATATAAAAAAAAAAAAAAATATATATATATATATATATATATATATATATATAAAAATATATATATATATAAAAAAAAATATATATATATATATATATATACATACAATAAATAATAATAATAATAATAATAATAAATGATATTTAGAAATGTAATTATTTATTTACAGTTTATGTATACAAATATATCTACTAGGGGTGGGGAAAAAAATCGATTCTTAGATGAATCGCGATTCGGGACGTGGACGATTCTGAATCGATTCACAAATGTCAAAAATCGATTTTCTAAAAAAAAAAAAAAAAAAAAATCTAATAACGTAACATTGAAGGAACTAGGGGTGTAAGAAAAAATCGATACACATGAGTATCGCGATATTTTATTTTGCAATACTGTATCGATTTTCAAAAACGCAATATCGATTTTTTTTTTATTATTTTTTTTTACGTCCAAAAATATTCATGGTAAGACGGTGGTTCACGTTTATGTTGTTTAAAAGGCTCGCCGAACGGTGCGTGTCCACTGGCACGGAGCGAGCGGAGCAAGCGTTTTCAATTCATTCCATGGAAGTCGAGCTTCACGCTCAGCAGTGCAGGACCGGAGAAAGCGTTGAGAGCGACTGAGAGCGTCAAAAGGTTGGGCAGTTCTCGACTTTATGCAAATATCAAGCGAAAAACGCGGTCGGCAGTTTATGATGGATTTAGTGCGTAAATCATTTTGTTTACAAATTAGATGCTTTGCAGTTGTTTATATATGTTAAAGATTTTATTTTGGATGTGTTTATTGTTATTATATTGGCTGGGTTTATAAAATTGAAAGGATCTTTGCTTGGTGCATTTGGAAACAAAGCTTGTCTATTTCTAAATGTAATCGCGTGCATGATGATTATACTGTCCGTGTGTTGAAAAAAACAAACACACTCGTAACAGACACACCCCAAAGCGGAGACGTTACAGCGTTGCCAGCGGCACCGAGCGTAGTTTTGCCGCTGTAGTGGACGCGCACCGTGAAGCTGCGTTCACACCAAACGCGAGTGTCTGGCGCGAGTGATTTCAATGTTAAGTCAATGCAAAGACGCGTTTACGCGCGTCTGGAGGTCCTGTGGCGCGAATGAGGTGTTTAGCGCGGCAGACGTTAATTTGCCTCATTCGCGCGTCCAGTTCTTTTAAAATCTTTTATCACATAAAAACTTGATTTCAATAGGCCTATATGACACATTCATTTTGTTCACTTCCATTCATTTTCGTCCAGTTCACGTTGTTGTTTTGTATTGTGACAGGGGCTATGTATTTTCTTTTATTATGGCCTACTTGAGAAATATAAAAATTTGCTCACTAAGAACCTGTGAACCACAATACCAAACTGGCAGTCTGATTTTCTGTGTACTGAATTGTTAACCTAAAGTAAACTTCTGTGACTTTTATGCACATCATGTCTTTTTTTTAATATTATTTTTTCTAAAATTATAGTCCTACTTTAAAAAAATCCCAATATATCGCCTAATGCACAGTATCGAAATATATTGCAATATATTGAATCGTGACCCATGTATCGTGATACGTATCGTATCGCCAGATTCTTGCCAATACACAGCCCTAATATCTACCATACTAATTGCGAGTCTGGACTATTTATTTTATAATATTAACTTAACTCAAGTGTTACAAACAAACAAAAACAGTTTTACAATTTTCATTAGTTTTTGAATAAAATGAGCAGATAATCAAATGTGATAAAGTACCTTTAATTCGTAAATTATTATATTACATTTAACAAATGAGTAATTAATAATAATAATAATAATAATAATGTTTTATATTGAACTATTAATTACTACTACTACTACTATTATTAATAATAATAATAATCAATATTTTAATAAATAATAGTTTATATAATAGTAATAAAATAATAATAATAATGTTTTATATTTACTTAGTTTAATAAATATTTTATATTCAACTTTTGATAAATAAATAGAAAATATTTTATGTATAGTAATTTTATTAAATACAAATTAAATAAGAATTTGTAGTAATAATAATAATAATAATAAGTAGTTTAATAAATAGTTTAAATAGAATAAAGAGTTTATATTATTATTATTTTTAGTAGTATATAAACAATTTGCCTTTACATTACAAAACAAAAGTAACAAAATATTATGAGATAAGATACTATCATCAAGGTCATACCGGCCACCCTTACTTTCATTACACGGTCACTGAAGTCTAACTGGCCAGCTGAGAGAGGTTTACCATCTAGAAAGTCAAATCACAGTAAATATGACCTTTTAGAACCCTCTCCAAACAAATCGTTCATAATTCTTTGACCTAAACATAGATATTCAGCTATCTTAAAATGATCACACGACACGGAGGAGACTCGCGAATCAGATTTTCATGGGCGTAAATAAATCATCCTTATCTGATGTCGAGTCGTCTACGCTTCTGTGACGTGAGAAACTCTTTGGTCTCTTGGTAAACATTCATTTGTATGCAGTGCTGAGTTGTGCATGCTGTTTGGAGCAGTTTGCCGCTTTCAGACTGTGTGGACCGTTTTGTGCCACAGTTGTCGTGCGTAGAGTAATGCGGATGACCTCCCCCTCTCTCATTCCTCTGTCAGTATGTGTTAGTATAAAAAGAAATAATATCATACTGCGGCCCATTCATTCAGCTCTTGCTCAGAGTGGCTCGCTTTAATTGCGCTGTTGCTACTGCGTTCAGCTCTGACACAACACTGTTTGGGTATGAGTGGATTGATTAAATCTTAAATGGCCTTGACTTTTGATTTCTTTTACATCAGGTAGATTCAGTTTAAAACCTGATGTGTTTTAACCCCTAGAAAACTGTTTTTCACGGACTACGGGACTATAGCCAAAGTTGAGCGCTGCAACATGGACGGCACCAACCGAACGAGGATAGTGGAGTATAAAACCGAACAGCCGACCGCCGTGACATTGGACTTGGTCAAGAAGCTCGTCTACTGGGCGGACGCTTATCTGGATTTTATCGAAGTTGTGGATTACAATGGCAAGAACAGACACACGATCATCCAAGGCAACTCGGTAAGACCAACGGTTCCAAACCTACAAAGAAGTGTGACCTCTAAACAACTTAACTATATAGAAAAACTTCCTGTGGATTTTTTTTTTTTTTTTTTTACTCAACAGCCTTAATAGTCAGCAGTAAAGCTGTGATAGATGATGCTTCTTTGAATAACTCTTAAAGCAGTTTATTTTGAAGGCTATAAAGTTTGGCCTCTCTCCATTGCCCCTTCATCGGGGCCAAAAGTATGGTGATACAAAATTCATAGCTTCATAAATTCAGTATACATTTCATCCATTGTTCATAGAACGGGCCAAGGGCGCTGTCAAACTTTTTCTCCAAAACAATAGATAATCCATCCGCGGCTGTTTATCAGTGTTATGAGACATCTGGTGTTAACTAATAACCAGATGCAATACTTAGAAAATCCCTTTTAGAAAGGGCCTGCGTGCAGGTGTTCATGGTTTACGGGAGTTATTACTGTAGTTGAAGAACAGCATTTGTATCAATTTCAGACGTTTTCCATGCTAAGTATCGTCTCGTGGTGCTGTTGATTCTGCTTGGGTTTTTTAAGTGTTTGGATTTGCTTTTACTGTTGATTAGATGTTGGATTTCATTTTTAATTGTTTTTAACCGTCTCATTGTCCCCTGTTAGAACTGTTAGTCTGGATGAGCATCGGGTTGTTTTGACCTTGCCGAGTCCTGGCTTCACGCTACAACTCTTTTGTGTGTTTTTTTAGTATTGATTTGTTCATCCATTTCCTGCAAGGTTCAGCTCTAGCAAATTCCCTGGGACCTTTATCGGAGGTTATATTGGTACTTTTTTCCTCAAAGCTGGCACTGAAAGATAACCTGAAATGAACTTTACTACCGCTAACTCATTTGTTTTTGCACATCAGTCTTTCTCCTCGAAATCAAAGCCTCAACGGTACCCGTCGGTAGTTTGTAGCACAGATGTGAAATCAAAGATCCCTGCGTATTTCAACCGGTGTCTGACTAGTTTATTCAGCTAAAGTTACATAGGATGGATTAAAGAAGCAAATAAGCAGACGTATTTGTGTCATGTTCAGAATTAAGTCGAAGAGGTGCCAAGGCCTCTAGATGAGTCTTTCTCTCTCTCCATTCCTGTGTTTCTCTCTCCAGGTGTCGCACCTGTACGGATTAGCGCTATTTGAAGATTACTTGTTTGCGACGTGCTCTGAACCCTCCAAAGAGAGCAAAGTGGACATATTTAGGATAAATCGCTTCAACAGCAGTGACACAAACACCGTTACCACTTTGGAAAGTGCCAAAGCCGTCCGAGTTTATCACAGACTGGCTCAACCTACAGGTAAACTTGTCGTGGGAGTGCAACTAATATAATCAGCAATCACTCATATTTAAAAATAGTGGTGACTTATTTTATACTGAAGTAGTAAATTATACTGAAATGCTACTAGCTTCTGTTATTCATGAAAAACAAGAGCAGAAATCATTTGTAAAACGAGTGAACAAATGATTATATTGTGCACACGATTTAGTAAAACAAGGAAACAAATGATTATATCATGTGCACGATTAACTTAAAACGAGAGAACGAATTAGTAAAACGTGGTGACGTATTAGGGGTTGTTTACACAGCACTGTTTTCAACTAAAAACGGAAAAAAATGTATGCGTTCAACAACATCGTTTTGGTGGCCTGAAAAAGATGAAAACTGGTTTCAAAGTGCAAGTTTTTGAAACCGATACTGTTATCATCTCTGTGTAAACTGCAGAAAATGTGAATTTGTGAAAACGGTGACGTCATGCGCGCGAGTATTTACGTGTTCAGTCTATAGGCGTGTAGTGTTTCTTTATAAAGGGACATTGCCAACTTCTGGCCTGGCATGAATAAATCAGCGCTTTTAGTCGTTTTTTGCGGATTTGGGGTAATGGGGATCGTTTTGACAATGTTGTCGTTTGTACGCGAAAAATGCAAAGGAAAACCATTGTTGTGTAAACGTGCCCATAGTACGAATTGTTCTTCGTGGTCACAATATACATATTTTGAATTTGTGTCCAAGTATCGTTTAATCTTTGACATAAACCAATATGGAAAGTGTTTTCTTCTCCATTTTAAAAGTTTATAGGCCTGTTCTCTTTCCGATATACACCATTAGTTGTTTTTTTAATATTTAGCATTTGGCATGTAGCATATGTGTGGTCGCTGATATTTCGCGATGCTCGCTCCTTGACGCTGACCTTTCTCTTTCTCCAGTCAGGACTCACTCATGCAGCCCTGACCCACACGGACGAAAAGGTGGATGCTCGCATATCTGTCTCCTGAGCCACAACTACAAATCACGCGTATGCCGCTGCCGGACCGGCCACGTCCTTGCCAGCGACGGGAAGTCATGCAAAAGTGAGGGTCGCAAAATGCCAATTTCTCTTTCCTCTCTCCTCTTCTTGTAGCTCCTAGATGTCTGATTAGCATCTTGGAGACGGGTTTCTCATGTAAATGGTTTTAGGGGTATTCCCAAAGGAAAAGGTGCTGCTATCTGAAGCCATATATCAGACAGATGGCCCTTGTGGGTTTGTCGAAATGGAAATTTATGACCAAATTTATAGAGGCCCAAGATGCTGAAGAATGGACACGTTTCTGTGATTAATAGCGCATTAAGGAGGAATACATGGGAAATTGATATGTTTTGTCTCTTGGCAGCAGGATCATTGACTATCAGAGAATGTGTGTGTGTTTTTGGGTGTGTACAGCTACATCAGATGATTTTAAAGTTTCTCCCGAACTTCAGATGGTATTCAGATATTATACACCTTTCTGAAGTTTTATTTTAGGGTTTTGATGTCCTTAAGAATATATATTTGTGGTGTAAGTACCAAAAACCATCCCAATATATTTGTACAGCTCCTTTCTCAGGAGCTCTGCTAAGAACAGGTCTGTTTTGGCCTGTCTAATTAATATTCACTAGCCTGTCTTCTGATTGGCCTGTTGTTTTTTGAGTGACGCACGGCCAGGCCAACCACAGGTAGGGTCATGTATGCTGTAGCCTGCTGTGGCTTGGTGATGCTCACAAGTAAGGTAAATAAAACACCTGTAATGATGGACATTGCTGAGGGAAATGTTATCTGGCCTTATATGTTCGAGCCGGACTCAGACCCTGAATCGGCAACAACTGGAGACAAACAGCCACCTCCTTACTTTCGGCGTTATTGTAAGTATATGAGTATTGTATATGTATATGAGTATTATAGTTACCATTACATCAATGCTGCACGCAGGTTTAACGTTAACGCTAATTTAAACGGTCTGTAAACAAACTCAGACTTTTTTGTTGTTGTCAAATTCGATTTAAATCTCCGAAATATGTACGTTAATAGCTAGTTATACACTGATTTTGAAACACTTAACTGCTTAATAATATGTAACGTTAGCATACAGACACCGAATGCAGTAAGCGATGTAACTATTGCTTTCCTACTGATACAGTAAGTTGATGTGCTAGAGTTTCTTTTACAATGTTACTTTTTTCTGTAAAAGGTGTACTTGTGGTAAACTTGTAAAACTATGAACTGTAGGGACTGCAGCATCTTTGAGGAGCAGCTTCTTTGAAAAACCGGCATTGAACTGTGCCTGACTGACAAAGCGGTCACTTGTGAACTGTGCAGAACAGACGGTTAGCCACTGTTCTCTTATATTAATGTTGTTTGGAAGCCTGTGCAATGATGTGGTTTCGTGACAGTGGGCAGTGCTCGGGGTGGTGACTGAAGGCGGTGACTGAGTACTTCTGACATCACATTTTTACGGAAGACACAACGGCTCGTGAAAAGGCACAGCTACTTTATGCAGGCTGTGTGCATTTGTCTGTGAATTGACTGTTTTGAAACTTGTATGGTATTTTCGTAGCCCCTAGACCTCTGTTATCATGAGAAATTTCATTTTTGACAATATGGGACCTTTAACAGTAAAACTGCATTGCAAATCATTTAGTTTCTTAAATATATTACCTACAGTTTTAACGTAGTGTACGAATCATGATGTACCCAGTGATGAAAATACAAAAATATTGTAAATTTGCTTTTCTACATCAGTCAAACAATTGTATATCTAAAATGGTCGAATTAGAATTCATAATAATGCGTTGTCACATTTTAAAGGTTTTGGACAGAATTGTACTGAAATTATACTAGACTCAGTTATTCGTGAAACAAGAGCAGAATGAATTTCTCTGTAAAATGTCATACTTTTTCACCTACCTTTTTATATGCAACAGTTTATGTACAACTACAATTTGGTTTGCAAACAATTTAGCAATATCTTCTGCTCGTTCCATGAATGAGGCCCAACATAGATGACTCAAACTAAGAAACTACGTGTGAAGATACAATTTTACTGCGATCTTTGTCAAATCTGCAATATCTACATTTATTCATGCTATGGAAGCCCACTCCACTTCAGAGTAAGAAAATAAAATAAAAAGTAATTGTATGGTAAAGTTTAAAATAAGAAAAGCCGTCAAGTACTTACCCTAAAGTTCAATCCCTTACCTAAACCCTTAAATCTAACCATGATTATAACTTGAAAAACAATTTGTACAAGCCAGATTCTTTATCTGACAATTTCGTCAGCTTTTACAAATTATTACGAGAGTGTGTCACCAGGTGACTTTCCACATTTACATCCATTGATATTATTCAAAACTGTGATGTGTCACTCAGATTGCAGCAATCATATAATACTCAACTGATGTGCGTCAAATGCAGGTGTGTATCGGCTATTTTATAGTGGCTTTGAATGTAGCTCGTCCAGTTGAGTGTTTTGTTTTTATCTCAAGTGTTATAATGGGATGTTGTTTCCAGGCTGATTCCAGACTTGTAATTCATTCGTTATGAATGAGTTGAAGTACCATTCATTTGTAAATTATTTAATACACTGGATTATGCAAGAACATGCATTACGACATGGTTATTTAAAGTACTGTAGTTCACCCAAAACTGAAATTTCTGTCTGTCTTACCCTAGGGGGCATTAATAACATTGTGCGTCAATGATTCTCACGTCTCATGACTGAATTGCATGCAATGAAACCTCTGCCATATTTGTTTTGAGAGCAGCAGAATTGTTGCTTTTGATTCGAGAGTCAATAACAGCTCAAATTCCTGTACGTTCCTCACACAAAGGAATCATTTGGCTTCAGTCCCGTTCGAAGTTATACAAACACAATTGTTCTTGCTGGGTTCCTCTAAGCCTTCATCCAATTTTCTTTGTCTCCCTTGATCTCACTGCCAGACCTAATAATAATTGCAATCATCATGTTTGTACCATTTCAGCTCGCAAGTAATGCATTTCGAAAACATTGTGCTTCATACACGTGTCCCTCATTTTACTGCCCCCACTTAGGACCCTGTTTGTCCCTGGTTACTTTTACACACACACATACATACTCAGATACAATTGCAAACACAATATAACTGTTATGCACCAAAAGATGATTTATTCGATAGAACCAAATCAGTGGAACTAATTCTGGTTTTAATTAAGCTAATGTAATTAGCTTGAGCCTCTCGCTTTGGATACATTTTTGTCAAAGGCTTTAATTTGCAGAACTGAATTGAAAACGGAGGCTAATTATGTCAATTAATTAAGCTCTGACAGTACTGTGGCAGAAGGCTTATTACGTTCCGCCACTGCATTTGTTTACTTGGGTAATCGTGTCTTCTCAGAACCAAAGAACGAGCTGTTCCTGTTTTACGGAAAAGGACGACCCGGAGTTATCCGAGGTCTGGATATGAATATCAAGTCTGGCGATGAACATTTGATTCAAATCGAAGGGCTTGTGAGTCCCAGAGCGCTGGACTTCCATGCAGAGAGCAGCTACATCTACTTTGCCGACACCACAAGCTTCCTAATCGGACGTCAGAAGACAGATGGAACCGCTCGGGAAACGATCCTTAAGGACGGTATGTTCATCATTCACTTACCCAATGCTTTATTCTGAGAGATTAATGTTTGCTTTTGTGTAGTGTTATTGTGGAAAAAGCAGTTAAATATTCTCTAACGAACTCATTTTCGCTCTGGCTCTGTAATGAATCATCTGTGCAACCATGCGGCATGGTACGGTAGAAGCAGGCCACCTGTACTTGAGCGCTTCTGTTGCCGATGTTTTCCAAATGGGATGTTATTCATCATACATTTTGTGCAATTCAGTTGTCGGGGAAGCTCGCTGGTCGATACCGCATAATTCCACTAGGAAGAATTAGAGGAGGACAGTGATTAATTGAGCTGTCTTTGATGTTATCAAGCAAAAAGAACAACATTTTCTCAATATGTTTCTGCTTCTCTTTCTCCAGAGCTGGATAATGTTGAGGGTATTTCGTTGGACTGGATCGGTAACAACCTGTTCTGGACAAATGACGGTTATAGAAAGACCATCAACGTGGCCGGGCTGGAACGGCCCTCTCAGACCAGGAGAACGCTTTTAGAAGGCAATATGTCTCATCCCAGAGCCATTGTTGTGGATCCTCTAAATGGGTAAGCCCATGATACCTTTCCTGCTTACAGCAGCATTTAAAAGCTTCTTCTGCAGGGATTTCAGTCTGCTAAAGCCTTGGACAAAAACCAGCTATTTAGAGTGCACTGGGGGGCGGGGATGTTTGCCCTTTGCGCTTAGAGATTTCATCAAGAAATTTCAATAACCGTGCGCTTTCTCTGTTTTCATTACCAAAAAAGCCCTGAGCTGGTATCAGATAATAATACTAAAAACAAACATTGTACTACTATATACCATGGTACTCTCTGGTGTCAACTTCTTTGAAACGATGCCAGGTTAACAAACATACATTTATTCAATATTGTTGTTCATTTAAATGAAAGAGAGGAAGTAGCAGAAGTACCATTGTGTCAAAGCGAGCTAATGCGAACATCCTTATTCGATGTCATTGCTCAGATGGAAAAGCTTAAAGGGAATATAGAGAGACCATGACTGTAAATCGCTGTCTTGGCAGAACGGTGAAGCCTGACTTAAGAGGTTTAAAAGTTTAAAGGCAGGTTCTGGTTTCTGCTTATATTTTAGTGACTTCTTTCCGTGTGCTGTACACTTGACATGTTTATCCTCGTAATGGGTTTTTGGATTGGGTAGTCTGTTTTTTAATAGCTTCGATGTCTTCGAATTTTAGATCATTTGCAAAAAAGACTTGGAGTCTTTGGAATAATTACGAGTAATCAGTTTTAATCTGCAATTAATCTGCAATTGTGTTACTGGAAATTGGTTTAGAATTTCAAACAGTCCAAGTTTTTTTTGAACTTCGGATCACCGCTTAAGCTTTAGCTGGCGGTATGCTGAATATTCAATACCTATCCCATCTTAATCTCTCCCCTTTCAAATCCTATTTCACTCTCTAAAAACTGTCCTTTCCATGTCCGTCCTTCCGTATCCCATGTACACATGTCATTTCCTGTCTGCGCTAACATGATAAGATGGAGGATTAGCTGTTATGACTCTAGGTCCTGATCGCATTTGCTCTCCCTCTCCATCACTCGGATGATTTTCCTGTTCACAGCAGGTGCTGTCACTCAAAGCCCTGCCTCATGAGTTATTCAACAGGTCACTGAATATGAGTGGGGGAGTCGATTCCCTCTGTCATGTTATGTTAGGCTCCGTTCAAATGTGCAAGGCCGTGTCACAGTGTTAAGTTTATGTGGTGAAATGTGAGAGGTTTGAACTTGGAAAAATAGGACCTTGTAAGAGTTGCAGAACAAAAAGTTTTGGCTCCCAAAGAATGAAGTATTAATAACATCCAATTGTGAGAGCCTGTTTTGTAGGTTTTTAGGTGGTTAAGTGAGGACATTGTCCTCAATACTTTTGAAGGATTTTTTTTATTTTTACGGTGACCTGTCTTCTACAAGGCATCTTTGAGCAAACCCAGCTTAAGATCATAGCTGTGTTTTGGAACATGGTACTTGGTTATTGAATTTAGTATGAATATGTTAGCCTTAAAGGTGCTCTAAGCGATGTTGGGTGACGTCACTTCTTGTTGACGTTCAAAGTATTGTCAAACAAAACGGAGGCTAGCTTGACCCTCCCTCCTCCTCATCCCGTCCCACTCCTCCTCCCTTCCGTGCTTCCTGGAACAGTCATGAACCATTTAGAAAAACCAAACTGGATTTACCCACCTGTCCAGCAAAAACAGAGCCACCTGAATTTCGGATTGGAAGCCCTTCTGCCGGCAGAGTTCTCGCCACCTTTTGAACGCTTTTCCGATGTAAATTCGGGACTTTGCGCGTTCCTTCTCCTTTTCCCTATTCTTTATTTGTTCATCGGAACGTCGTCTCTTTGGTCGCGTGTCGGCCATATCAAAATTCTGAAGAATGTACATTTTTAACGTTAAACGTCGTTGTCGTGGACATCTCTCCTCTAGCTAACTTCCCTCTTCATGCTTCTCTCTCCTCCACTCCCCACACCCCCCTTCATGTGCACGCACACTAACCCCCCAACCCCCACCCCCACCCCCAAATCATTCTTGTCGGTTATTGGCTGGAACACTGTTTGTTATGTTTCGTGGTCCAGGCTGGGCCAGTTTGTTTTTCTTGCCGTTTGTGGAGCCTGGGCTGTTTACAGAGACCGCGTTTTTTTACTGTGTGTTCAGGGGACAGGCAGCTAGCGGATCGTGACATCGCTTAGAGCACCTTTAAGGTTAAGCTAGTTTGCTCCAAAACAATGACAAAAATTGCATTTAGAAGATATAAGCATATAAGCAAGTCTCTCACTTTCACCAATATGGATCAGTGATATTGATGACATCACTCTGCACTTCAGCTTCTTATTCGATTTTCTGTCCCGCCCCCCCCTACACTATAAATAGATGCTGAAGCTGCGGCTGAAATCGGTCACTTGTTCACACTATTACTATTTTCTACATGGTGAATGGCACATAGTGCACTGTATAGGGGATAGGGAACGATTCAGTGTAAATCTGCTTTCCATTAGGGTGAATTAAGTTTCATATTACATCTAAAGGGAAAACTATTAGACTGTGGCTGGCTCTGGCTGAGATGTGATCTAAACTAAACACTTTTGGCTATTTAAAAAAAAGAGGAGGAGCTGCTTGATATGTCCCGCCCTGTTTTCCTGTTTCAAGGGAAATTACATCAACGCATTGATAACGCTGCATGTTTCAAGGCACTTCAGTGGGACTTTAAGTATTTCAAACCAGTCATTTGCTGGTCCAACCTAGTCAACGTTCCAAAAACCAACTTTACCACCTTGAGCTGGTACAACCAGCTGCTAGCTAGTTTGTTGCTGGTCCAAGATGGTCTACCAACTTATGATCAGCTAGAAACCAGTTACAATCAGGGCTTGAGATTAGCCTTTTTGCGCACCAGCCAATGTTGCAAGTGTTTTTCCAAAATTACAAGCCACTCAGCATTTTCACTGGCCATAATTTTGACATCGATACCATGATGAAAAGCTGCCATATAGATTTTTAATATTATCTCATAATTTGGCATCAGGTATATAGTCTGTTGTCACTTTAAGACCTGACGCATGGATCCATTACAGTATATTACACATGTGTTTTCTTTCTCAGCTGTTTACGTTCACTTAAAACATAACTGACTGTGTTTGTGAATACTCGCCAAGACCGGCATTTTGACATTATTTTGTGTGTATTTGACTCTATTAGTGCAAAAAGCAGCGAAAAAAAACTCAACTTAAGAGTGAGAAGCGGCTTTATGTGTGCGCACAAAATCTGCGGGAATGAGTAAAATTATGCGCATTGCGTGCAATCTCACGGCAAAATTCAAGCTCTGTAACACCAACAATATTCATCCGGAGTAGATTAAATTAGTGTTTGAGGGGAGCCAGGTTTGTGTGTCAACTCTTTGTCGGCGAGAAAAAAATAAAAGCAGGTATCATGTATCTATTCTGCGGGAAATGAGTCTTGGAAGCGTTTCAGATATTTGTACTCCCCTACAATATAGTATGCTCAAAAAAAAATTTGTCCCAATGAGCTACTCAAAGTTTTTGGGTTTGGTTTCTGGCATTCATTAAATCCACATAAAACTGTCCAGAGCAGCATGGAAATTGATGCCGGTCTAAGCTGGTCCTGTTTAGCAAGGTTTCATGACCTTAAATATGTATTTTCTCACTGGGTTCCTTAGATGGATGTATTGGACAGATTGGGAGGAGGATGAGTTAATTGACAGCAGAGGACGAATAGAGAAGGCCTGGATGGATGGATCTCATCGCCAGATCTTCGTCACATCCAACATGCTGTGGCCCAATGGCCTCACCCTGGACCATTCCTCCAGCGTCATGTACTGGTGTGATGCCTACTTTGACCACATAGAGAAAATCTACCTCAACGGCAGCCACAGAACGGTTAGTAAATGAGTGAGTCAGTTCTTTAGTTCTCAGACACCTCTGTTCCACTCTATGTTCATCTCAATGTGTCACTGTGACTCACAAACGTGTTCTACTTTTCACAGGTGGTGTACAGCGGGAAAGAGTTGAATCACCCATTTGGGATTGCGCATTATCAGAATTACATATTCTGGACGGATTACATGAACGCCTCGATATTCCGTCTGGATTTGTCATCTAATGATGTTGCACTAATGCGGGCGGAAAGACCACCTCTCTTCGGGATTCAGGTTTATGACCCGCAGAGCCAGAAAGGTAAATATGAATATGTATGCTGTATGCCGTAATTAATTCTTGAAGTCTTGCCAAAGGCTGCAGTGATATAGAACTTTGCTTTCTAGAAGCTCAAGGATTTAAACCTTCAAACTTCTGAGGGGTGGTCTGAGTCTTTATATATCACCATTCCATAGCTTTGCCCAGAGGCCTAACCCTGTTTTGGCACACACTTGTTATACTGTACGATATATGGAAAAATATATATCACTCCGCATGTGTTCACCTTTTAAACAGCTGAACATTCTAGAAACTAATGCCACACTGGCAAGTCCCTGAATTTGAATAAATGCTTTGCAACTGATATTCCCAGAGTAGGATACTTAATGGTAATTTTAACCTTAAGACTTCATGATCCAAGCATTTTTGGGGCCTGGATCAAATAAGCCTAACTTCTCTCATATTTTAAAGGCTAATTTGAAGGCATTTGCAGGACTTTTGAATGATTTGTCCTTCTGGGGTTCTGGATCCAGATCCCCTTTTGTCTTCAGCGACAAGCAATTATTCTAAAGAACTGGGCAGCTTTTTGTGGCATCTATACACAGTGTATGACATTTTTCTCCATCGCTCTACCATGCAGAAATATGTACATCACAATTATGAGAAAATTAACTAAGGCTAAGTCTACATGAAAAGGCATCTTTTTCTCCACTATTGGCTTTCCGTCCACACTGAGACAGCGTTTTTGTTCTGAAAAACTGAGATTTTTGAAGATGCTGCTGTCCCAAGTGAATAAACTTAAACCTGCTGTTTTTGTGTTGGAGTGTACACTGTGGAAAAAGGAGATGTTTGACAACGATGACATATGTTTAGTCATTGTCAATCACCAGTAAGTGGTGAGATATTTTGCTAATAAGATGACTGTGCCAGTAGAATGGTGTAAGAACTTTATTATTATGCTCTCTCAGTGAGCTTTGATTCGTTTTACCCATGCACCGTAAGATGATTTTAGCATTTTCTGACAAGAAATGCTTGAAAGCGGAGAGTGTATTCAAATGCACCCGGATTAATGTAGACAGATTTGCACCAGCTGATGATGACTGTGTTTTGTGTCATGTAAACATTGTACTTTATTTGGTGGCTTAACTCGTTCTTGACTGAGTATGGCATTGATCAAAACTGACCTCCTAGTTGTATGCGTCATTGGAGCTAGTAAGGTGACTGAGGGTGATAATGAATGTTTGTTTCTGTCTTCGACTTTTGCTGAAGGTTAATCGCTGTGACGGCTCCTGTAGAGTTACTCATATGTTGCCTCTGGTAGAGATACTAAATGTCATTCTTAATGACACCCAGCCAATGGCAGGCCAGAAATGCCCAAGCCATCTCAGGTACAGTATTCATGTAAATATATAAATCAGCAATGGCAATATAAATCAGGCTTAAATGGTTCTTAAACTTCAATGACCAAGCAGGGGGGTATTGATGACTGCGGTCTGTTTTAACAATATCTTCAAGTGCGCTATTTCCTTGCCAAAGAAAGAAACGTATCCGCAAATGGGTCTCGGAAAGGGTATCCAAATGGGACTTTTTAATGGGTAGTGCGAACATTTCCAAGGTGGTTGATGGTTGTAATTCGTATTCTTTTATTCTTAACAAGCAGCTTTAAAATCATGTTTACACTACTGATTTTGTCCAGATGTTCTGTGCACCATTGCGGCACCTGTGAACTCAACTGTGCTGAATATATAATAACCTGGCAGAGCATTTTAGCTTTTAGCGGAGATTATGGGGCTTTGTTTATAAAATAGCTCAAATTCAAACTTTACTAATCATGTCTGGCTGTTGTACCAGTACTTGTGCAACATCTGTATGCATTTTAGATATGATAATTAGCGTGCACTCATTAACTCTTTCTTGAGATGCCACTGAATATACATGGTACATGTTGACTTAGCATATCAATGCTGCTAAGTGCATGTTTCAAGCATATGGGAAAAGCAAATGGGATAATGTTTGCTATTTATCATTTTACGAGCTTCACTAAGCTCTGTTCAGGAGTTGAGTTAGAGTTGTTGTCACGTTATGCTACATTAACTCGCTACGACTTGGGTATCATTTGCTCAGAACTGTTATTCTATGAAATGGTCAGTGGTTTCAGTTTAAAATCTCGTATTCACATAAAATGTTTATCGTTGGCCTGAGGAAATGATATAGATGTCTGAACGGTTTCGCCTTTTACTGTAGACAAAAAAGATCTTTTCATACCTACTCTGCATTATAATATGGTGCATCGTGATATTTTAATTAACATAATTAACATGATCTGCTTTAATCCACATTAATCTCTGTAGATGATTCAGTGGACACATGGTCCATAGTGTCCAATTGGTGTCATCTTCACTGGGAGTCTATGCCAGATATGCGTACATCATTGATTTTAATGGAGAAAGATCAATGTCCATTAGACAAGAAGCATGTCTCCCTTCTGGATTCTGTACTTAACTGGGAGTGCTTTTCGCTTTGGAAAAAAAACATTTGATAGTTCATTCGGAGTGCTTGGACACGGAGTTAGTTGAAGTCTATGGTAACAAATTTGATTTATCACTCATAATCTTGTTTCTTGCAAACTTGTGTAGAGTAATAAAACGCTACAAAAAATATTATACTGCACAGTTCATTTCAGCTCATTCAGAAGGTTCAAGTACAATAATCAGGTTACTGTGCGTTAATCTTGTCCTTGCATCTGTCCTTGCTTTATTTGACATCTTCACCTGTGTATAATGTCTCCAAACTGCATTTATCTGTCTTTTTGTTTTTCCGCAGGTAATAACCAATGTTCTGTGAATCACGGTGGCTGCAGCCCCTCGGCTCTGTGCCTCGCCACGCCGGCAGGACGTGTGTGCGCCTGCGCAGATGGTCAACATATGGAGAAAGATAACATCACCTGTTCATGTAAGTCTCCATTAGTCTTTTCGGGAAAAGTTATCATTAACCAGGCACAATGTGATAAATGAACAATAATTTGCATAATATGAGAAACAGAAATATTACTGGCCACCGAAAAATTGTCTGGTTAGAGCTGATGTAATTGATTGTTATTCTGAGATTTACTTTTTTTTAATCATCATAATAACAGTGCCATTGAGTATGTGGTAGAACAGAATATGCAGATTTTGTTGGCACCCACAGACTAGTCAATAATGGTGGCGTTTGTGGGAAATATGACTGCAGATCAGATATGTTTGTTAAGCTGAATATGCCCATTGATTTCCAATTCCAGTGGGGGAAGTAAATGCCTCGGCTCAACCTGCGGTTTGGCTGCAGCCGTCTTTGTGTTTGTGTTTGCGTGTGGTTTGGCTTTAAATCCATTGTAAACTCGTGTGGATCCTGTTTTGCTAACTTTTTATTTTATGTGTCATTATAAGTAACAGTGGAAGTGTGCGTGTCAGGTTTAAACATAATTCAGAATTGGCTAACTTTACAATGTAAGTCTACATTTAAGTACTGAATAATATTAACAACATGTGCTTATGGTTATAGTTAGGAATGGGGTTTGGTTTAGTTGCATGTAATGTACTGTTACTAATACAGTAAGTATATGTAACAAGGACACTGCCAAAATTTTCACTGACCCCAACACAAAAAACAAATAAATAAATGAAATTAAAATAAAAGTTTTAGTTGTTTTTGATCCATGTGACCTTAATAAATAAGGTTATGACACCATAAACCACTAGCCTAACTCATACATTTTAAATATTGTTAAAGACAGTCAGTATTAAAATAAGAACAAATTACAAATAATGTAATTTTGTGCAAAAATTATTAATTTTTTGTGCATTTTTTGTGTGTAAAAAATGTATTATGTGCAAAAATGTGTTAAAATCATTACATTCTAACATTGTAACATTACAATTAAAAAAAACAAAAATAATGATTTTATTTTTAAATTCACTAAATTAAAAACAAAACAAAAAAACACTTGTAGGTTTAAAATTCTATTCTAAATATGGCACATTTATTGTTCATCAAAAAATATTTTAGCAATATGTATATTTTAGTCAGAATTATTGCGCTAGTCTGCGAGCATGGCCGTGGCGGTGCTCGTTCACGGAAATCTGTGGAGTTTGGCGGAAATTCACTCCTGACCGTAAAATGGAAATATTTGCACGAGTTTCTAACATTTACAGATGAAGAATATACCTGTGAAATGTAGGTTATGCACTGTGGAAAGCACAACATCTCAAACACATTACACATCTATCTATCTATTACACAAGTATCTATCGGGTCAGTAGGTTACATGTATCTGTCAGAGCATCTGGGGCAAGCCGCTTTAGGGGGCGTTCACATATCGCATCTAAAATTGTGTGGAAAGCGCGGCCGAGTCTGTCGTTGCTATGCAACCATGAACTGCGCTCTTCATGATGACGAGGAAGTCTCAGCAAAGGATTCATTGATTTCTAGCCCTTGCATTAGCTTTACTACTAGATATATTTATGGAGATGAGAAATAAAAACTTGCCCTGTACAGCTATGTTCGAAAAGCTGACAGCTATGCCCTGTACAGCTATGTCCGAAAGCTGTTTGGCCGAGCTTTCGATGTTGTTACGGAAAGGCCGAAGCTGATCGGTTGTTTTTTGTCACATGACCTTGCGGCATTCTGAAAAGTTGAGATTCTGTCATCTCGCTGCGCCTGTAAAAAACTTTGCGCCTACATTCGAAATAACGAACTTGAGCGTGCAGAAGACGCGATATGTGAACGGGTATTAACATGCCTAAGACTTTTGCACAGTACTGTATAACAGACTTATCCTGTCTTAGATTATCAGTTGAAAACATGTGGTATCTTAGATGAGTCCGGCCGAAACTACTTAGTTGAAATCCTGTCGTAAACCAGTCCAAGGTGGACCAACTTATTTTCAACCATATTTCACCGTTTAAAGACGGTAATTGTTTACTGGGCTTATTGTCGAGCCCTGCACTGTAAAATAAAGTGTTACCAAAAATATAAATAATACATTTATATTATAAATAATACAAAAAATTTTCTCATGGGCGTCGGAAGCAAAAAAAATGTGGGTGGGTCGTCCTCCAGAATATGTTTTACTTTACAGAATTTTATACTATATATAAAATATACACTTTTGAGTATACTTAAACTACATTCAAATTGCAATTTTGCATCATCTATTTTACAACCTCAAAATAAAATGTAGACATTTTCAAATGCGTTTTCAACCCTGGTGTGTGTGTCTGTGTGTGTGTGTGTGTGTGTGTGAGAGAGAGAGAAACTGAGAGAGGAGACATAGAGTGTGTGTGTTCTTTCTCCAACATCTTGTTCCTGCCCTTTTACAGCCCCATCAGAGGTCACTAACACAAAACACTGCGGCCCAGCGGAGTTTCAGTGCCAGAACCAGCGTTGCATTCAGCTCTCGTGGAAGTGCGATGGGGATGATGACTGCTCAGACGGCAGCGATGAAGATCCGTTCCTCTGCTGTAGGTCTTCTCTCATTTTTGTAATCTAACCACATACCAACAGAAACAAACAATGGAAATTTCCCCAGCAATGGGAAATATGGAATACTAAACATTTCTAGTGTGCAAATTATTGTCATATAGCCTCACTGTTGCATGGTATCACATACAATTATCATACAATCAGGTTTTTATGGCTCATATTTTATGATGCTCATATTCGAGGAGGAAAAAAACACCTCTTTTTTTATTCAGAGGCCCAAACTGAACAAAAATTAGCAATTGGTGTAATTTGGTGCTGTAGCTGATATTAATATGAAGAAGAAGTAAGATTAAATTCTGATAGCTTGAAATGTAAATCTATGAGATCTTTCTAAGTAGCTGACTACTTAAATTAAATGCATATAAATATTAGTTGTCACTCTATATCTCCCAATAATATGCCTTAATGAGATGATATTTAAACGCTTAGCTTTATGATCAAAGCTCTGCAGTTTTAACTGTGGGGGGCAAAACATATAATGCAGTATAATATAATATAATAATATAATGATTAGCCGTGTTTCCACTGTCGGGCCAAAAGGGGGCATGCTAGTGCGTGCCAGGGCCAGTAGCGTTTCCGACGAATACTTTGGTCTAAAGCGGGCCAACTCGGGCTTGAGGAGTGGTTTTGAACAGAGGTTGAGTTTACCTGAGTCTGGAGACGGCAGCGCCGCCTCCAGGATGATTTCATATGGATCCTGGTCATCCAGGATGATTTCATATGGATGAAAGGATGATTTCATATGCCAGCTAACTTCAGCATTAAAGCTCAAAACTCACTTTCAGACAGCAGTGAGTGTTTGAAGTAACTTCTGTTTATGATCCGATGTGGATTCTGATCAACGTATAAGGCAGAAATATGCGCGCTAAACATTACCATAGTAAACTTGGTAAATATGACCGCTTGAAGAAATCTGACAAATCATATAGGCTATCACAATCGTGTTTTTATTTGATCTGTCAGTACGTCTCGTCTCTTTATACCGGACTGTCTGATATCCATATTTAGATCCGCATATGTCATAAAATAAAGCAAAGCTTCCTCTATTTCTCTGACTGAAAATATAAGCTCCTCAGGTCGTGTTTTTGGTGGCATATTTGTAGAAATTAGCATTCTTTCTAAATGTGATGTAAACTGTCCTGTGACTACAAATGAACAGAAACAGACGAGACTGAATAAGTAGACTGTGTCCTCTTTCTGTTGTGAAATAATGGTAAAGCACTTTATTTCTGTGGTAAAACATTGATTGCTTGGGTTTTAAATATTTAAGTAAACAACCAGTGATTTCTTTTTGATTCGTTTTCTGATAAAACTTCCATTTGTTGGTGAAATGATGGGTTTGTGTGCCGTTGTTTCAGAGAGGCGTGTTACGGGCAAGTTTTAGTGGCTATTAGACCAGCCCGGCCCATAGCTCGTACTGGGCCGACAGTGGAAAAGTGTCTAGTAAGAGATATACAAATAAACGTTCCTCAGAAGCATGATGTATCATGAGTTCGGGGTAATGTGTTTCAAATAACATGCATTACGTAATCAGAATACTTTTTTGATGTAACAAGTAATGCATTACTTTCCATAAAAAGTAACCGAATAACGTAATTAGTTACTTTTTAGGGAGTAACACAATATTGTAACGCGTTACTTTTAAAAGTAACTTTTCCCAGCACTGATCATATTTGTTACTTTTCATGGATAATCAAGTAAACCTAAGTTGCTTCAGTTCAGTAAGTGTTCATCTTGAAATATTACTAACAATATAAAAGTTATTCTTACATTGACTATAAAAATCTGTAAAATTTTCACAGCAAATGTTCCACAACCTGATGTGGGACTATTTTAGAATTATTCTAAAATGGCTGGTTAAAAATAGTATATATTTAGATATACACTGAACTGATATACACCTTCAGCTACTTCGGAAAGAAAGGTCAAGTTGAGCACATTGCATTGTGGGATACAGACCACATGGTGTGCTCAGTCTGCATACTACACAATTTGACAAACGTAGCCTAGTATGTTAGTATGCAATTCAGAACATATCTCAAACCTTTTGGACACCCAGATGCTTTCAAATTAATTTGTGTTGCCAATTGACAGGCCGTTTTTTTTTTCTCCTCAGCTAATCGCAGCTGCCCAGCGGACCAATTTAAATGCTTGAACAACCGCTGTATCCCAAAGAGATGGTTGTGCGACGGCACCGACGACTGCGGCAGCAACGAGGATGAGTCCAACCGCACCTGCTCAGGTGAGTTTCACTCTGGAGCCCTGTCCTACATGAAGGGCCCCGTATACACACACGCCCAACCAACCGAAACAACCTCGCCAACCGGCCCCACCGCTGGGAGACACATTGATCGCTGTAGGCGCCACACGCTCAAAGCTAGCGCCAATGGAGAATATGTTGCTTTGAGAGGAGAGGAGAAGTCTTACATGACACCCCTGTATAATTTCCCGCCGGTACAGGCACACGTGTCACATGTTCCCTCCGGTGTGCGAGCGAAATGAAACTAGGTTTGCCATCGTAATTCATCATGCACTTGGTGGGATTTACACATGACACACATCTGTTTCGGCTCAGTGAGCTTGAGTCCTCCGTGAGAGCTTCTGCATCTTGCGATGGGCCGCCGGTTGCGAATGAACGATTTGGTCAAGTTTACGCCTCCTGGAAGGGTCCGGCATCTAATTTACTTTTAGACTGAACCATATCCTGCAGTCTAAATCTCTAGAAGACATCCCCGGAACAAGCCTCCCTGGGGGTGGGGTTCCTGACATCAGGATAAATCCGTAATCCGAAACATCAATATCCCAGTAAAGATGCTGTGTTTAAGCCACATTGTGTTTTGGAGCTGTATTGCAACACCTGATAAAAGGACTGGTGACAAATTTCACACATTTCGCCAACAGGCATCGGCCAATTTAATTTAGATAGCCTAGAGACAAAGTTCTCCTTTGTGGGTAATACAATTTTCTAATCTAATCTTTAAAGGTAGAATTAGGAGAAAATCAATGACAACTGTTTGGGAGAGTAGTAAAGTGGAAGGAGAATTTGTGCTAGCTTGTAATTTACAGTCGACTTTTCTGTTGAGGGAAATTCAAGATTTTTGGCCTGAGTTCATTACTGCGGCTTTCAGACAGAGGTAAAATGTTCTGATTGAAAATAACAGGGTTTTATTGATTTAAATTAAATGAAATTATATTTTACTCATTTAATTTTGCGTTTATTTATAAACATATATAAACACTTATATGTGTAAATATGTGTAACACACACACAATTGTATAATTAAATCTATACATATATACTAAACATAAATGCTATATATAAATATATACAGGTATATATTATGCTTATTTTATGCTTAATATTTGGATTATTATTATTATTGTGCATAATATTTCCAGGTAATTTAGATTGAGATGAAGAATAGAATTTTTTTTATATTGTTTATTCTTTTGTGGCTTTGTGGCAAAAAAATGCCACTTTCCATTCAAAACAAGATGCAAGAAATCCTTTATCTTAAGAACTGCTAATTAACATGTAACCAATTAGTTCCCAAACTTGTTGTCATGAGAGACTTAACAATAGTTTTCAAAATTAAAAATAAAAAAAGGTACATTGTAAATGCTCTTTTTTCTTGATTATTTTCTTGATTTGAACTCTATTTTGTCTTCAAAGGCGCCTTCAGTACAAGGTTGCGTTCAAACCTGGAATTTCAAAATAGCATCTTGAGGGATCTAATTAATCGCCTGCAAAGTGAAAAAAAAAAAAAAAAAAAAAAAAAAACCTAACTCCTGCTGTAATTAAATTGCCTGGAATAGTTAGACTTGTAGGCTGAAAGCAAGAAATAATAAATAAAATAGAAAGGTTTCACACATTTTGCACCCACTGAAGACAGTCTCCTCAGTTAGATCATTAAGATCAATACTTTTTGGCAAGCTGAAGACTCCCAAGATGATGCTCAGATGAAAACGTTCTCATTAACAGGGTTCAAAAAACACACCTACCAAAAAAAGTGAAATTTAGCGATTAAAATTGGTAGAAATGAGACCCAAAACAAACTTCAGGCATCGCTAAACCATGACGAACTAGCTTTTCTTGCCAACTGACACATCATTCATTCATATCACCATGTGCGTGTTTCATATTTTAATTTGTTACTATTTCTACAGCAATATGCATAAAAATCAGTAAACAACCAAACTTCTGGTCTGTTCAACTGTACGTTCCAGTTTGCTCCCCTCTTTCAAAGCTTCATAAACAAGCACAACCTGACCTTCAAAGGTTATTGAAACACCTGCAGTCCGTTTACAGCAACACCGGAAAATGCTGGAAAACCAGGGACTCTTCTATTCCTGGTTTTCAATCATTGATTACATTTATTCTTACATCAAACGCAAAAATAGATACTTTGGAGAATGTTTGAGCTGCTCTTTTACATAGACTGTGAAAGTCCATTTCAAATCTCAGGAGACTTAACTTTATCTTTCTCCCACTATGAATATGTTTTGTCCTACACCATTTTAGAGTGTTTCACTTGCATTTGGAACTAAAAATAGATGTGTGTGAAGTATAAAATGTATTTAGGAATACTGGTGCAAATAAAGTCCTGGCAGCAGGTCCTTAAAAACTCAAAAAAACTTTACTTTATCATTTACTGAATGAGCAGCTGCAAATCATTGACATTTTAAAATAAGAGTCCCGGTGCACGTTTGTTTGTTTATTTATTTATTAATCTGGTTATTATTGGTATTTTAGTTACACAATAAAATGTATCTGGCATTTAATTCAACTTTAACTATTGTATAATCTTCTGTCTGGGCTTCCCTGTCCCAGGAAGGAAAGTCTAAGAACATTATTTAACATATTAGTCAAATATAAATTTTACTAGTATCTGCACAACAATCTGTTAATTACAGTTAAATAACTACATTATTAAATACAGTTTGAATCAGAAATATATATAAACTTTTATATTCTGATACATTTAAATATGTTGCTTGTAAATGTCTTTGTATACACATTATTTGCGCCCCTAAAGTTTTTTAATACATTCCTACGTTTTTCAACGTTAGCGTCAAAGCCCTAGAGTTCCTTCTTTCTGTGACCATAAGTGGTTTTGCCGGTGCGTTAACCATCTGCTAACTTGCTTATAGTGTCCTTTGTTAAATTTTGACCAAGGTTTGTTCAGATAATTCTTGCCTCAAAGGCCACATAACTCAATCTGAGCATCCTTGATTCGAGTATTCATGCTGTCCCCACTGTTAACAGATATCCATGATAGAAAACAGTTATAATTGCCTTCAAAAAAAGCTCACGGCTTTTTAAGTTCTTTTGTGAATTTAGTTATTTAAAGCTGTTTTAAATAACTATCAAAATGCGCCCAGTGTGGTTGCAACTACACTATGTTTTTGCGTCTACTTTGTAGAGTTTCAAAGTTTTCTTCTGAAAGATCCATATTAACCAAGTCCGTGTCTTCATAACACGGTTGATTCCAGTTCATAGACGCCAGATGTTGATACAAAACACATTTTGAACACTGCACCTATTCAGGAAAGACACAAACTGTAATATTGGATGTCATGGACTTAGGGGTTTATCTCTGAAGGCGATTACTCAATATTACGGCTCAGTCTGGATACAGACCTGGAAAAGGTGAAAACAAATCCAGATGGCTTTTTTTAAGCATGGAAGAAAAAGACACTGTCCTGGGGTCCAAAAGTTTGAGTTCTCATAGAAAATCTGGGATTTATTTTAATTCATACATCAAATATGTATTACAAACATTGTTTTATCTTTTATTAAGTACATTTTTAATGTTTAAGTGAATTGTTCACGGCTACAAGCTTTTATAACACCCTGATGACCTTATTTGAGTTTTGTAGAAGATACAGAAGTAGGATTAAACATACATGCATTCAGGTGTGATTTAATATCCGTGTTTTATGCTTCCCACAGCCCAAACCTGCCAGCCAGGCCAGTTTCCCTGCGAGAATGGACGCTGCATCCCGGAGAACTGGCGCTGTGACCGTGATGATGACTGCGGGGATCAGTCGGATGAGTCTTCGTCATGTGGTGAGTCTTCCTCACGTGGAGCGCTTTGAAGTTCTTCCCTCTGTATTTCCATATTTTATCTTTGCCTTCATAATTTTGCTGGGCATTTTCATCATCAAGCCTCCTTATCCTTCAATTAACGGCTTTTTATCAAACCATATTACAGTATTTAATCTTATAATATGCTTTGAGCATGCTATTAATGGGTACTAGCATGGAAACATGATATATGATTCAAAAATCACATGAAGACTGAACACTTGCATTTGGTTTCTTAAGGGTTTTATCAAAATGAGATTCTGCCTTTTATGTTTTATGTACAGAGTTGAATTGAACATAACAATGGTTTTACTAATGTTTCACACAGAAATATGTCTTTGGTTGTTCATAAACGATGCCTACATTGTAGTTTTTCAAAACAGAAGAGGGGTTGTTTAAGGTCAGGTGCTGTTTTGAGTTGAGTTTTATCTGATGGCCCTAAGGCTTTTAACAACAATAGACATACTATTGAGAGCCCAGACAAAACGATGTCATAGATCTGAAGCGTATGTTGTAGCATCTTCACATAAACAAAGAAAAAGGCCTGTTCTGTTTTCATATTTCCTCTGTTGTTGTCTCTTTGATATCTTTTGATGTTTTTCATGTGTGGAGGTCTCACATTCAGTTCCCACCAAACTGCTTTGATTTGTTTTAAATGTGAAGGTCATTTGATGTTATTATGATACAATCTGAAATGTCACCCTATTGGATAATTTTCTGCATTTTGAAATGAAAGTGATCCAATGAGTGAGCAGAGTTATAAACGTTCTTTGTTGAGTGGCAGCCATTAGCAGTGTTGCCAAGTCTTTGTATTTTCCCCGCAGTGATTAGCTATTGGGCTGGTTTTGTTGTGCAGACCTGGCAACCCTGGCCATTAGACGTGAATGGAGATTTTAGTTCATTCAACATGGTACTGTATCTCAAGGAATTTTCACTGTAAAATGTGTCTCAGTGTGAACATATCCAAAGGGAATCCTCAAAAATGGTCATGGGACAATTTTTCTCTATTTTTTTATCAAATAGATGCAGCCTAAGGGACATAGTATGTGTGTGTGTGTGTGTGTGTGTATCTATCTATCTATCTATCTATCTATCTATCTATCTATCTATCTATCTATCTATCTATCTATCTATCTATATATATATATATTAATTTTATATATAAATATATTATATATGCTAATATCATTATTTTTTATTTTCAATATAATGAAGTTTTAGATGTTATCATTATTTTTTGGTGCTTTTTTTTAAATTAAGACATTTGATTTATTCCCTTATGAACTGGTGTTCAAAAATGAAGGCAATGAATGAATACTATATCACGGCAGGTGCAGTTGAGGTTACATCAACTAGATTAGGCCAAAATTAATAAGTGAAAACTGGCCTCGGCAACTAAATAAATCAATAAATAAAGATAAAAACATACTACTGTAACTGTTTGCTAAAGAAAATGTCATTTAACAACTTTTACCTCACTGGAAAATGTCATCAGCTTTTTAAAAATATCTACTAAGTAAGTTTTCACAGAACCCTATGTGGCAACATGTTTCTCACATTGAGCAGAAGAAAATCACAATGTGTCTTTACACTTTCATTTGGTGCATTTGTCTTCAGACACCTTAAAATCCACTCATCTTAAAGATTCAAACAATATCTATCTACACTCTAACACTCTATAGGCCTACTAGCATTTGCGTGCATTCAGTACCGATAGCTCACAAAAGGCTGAGACTTTTTATATTTGTTGTGCTTAACGAAGAAAAATGTGCAAAATGATTGGCATTCTGGGATCTTCTCAACATAAATACAAAGATAAGTCGAAAGAAATTGTCATTATATAGAGGAAAGAAACAATGAATCACTTTGCATGATAATATGCTCCTTATTACCATGCCTGGAATATCTCAGCGCTCCGCGGCCCGCTGTAAACCCGTTGTGACGGCTCGAGTCGTCTCCGACAGCACCGTTCAGCTCTTGTAAATGAGAGATGAGAAACACCAGCAGATCTCCACCTTCTCTTCCTCAGAGGATGAAGTGTGTGTTTGAAGCTTTCTCCTCTGTTAGTCGTCGCTTCTTATTACCGGTTAAATTTCCTCGGGTACCGTTCCAGGGTCGCTTCGGTCCTCATGCACTGCATACAGAGTAATTAAAGTTTATGCTTGGTTTCCTTAAATCAAAATCAAGCTGGCACTGGAAAGCCGACTGCACGGCGTCTGAGAAACGTCGAGTGTCGCCGCGGTACGGCTGCTCGCTCGCTTCGTATTTCAAGTCCATGTCAGTTTGCCGCATTTTTCCTGTCAGTAACCCGGGAACGTCTTTTCTAATGTGTGTTTAATTTTGAAAGTTGGTGCGACGCAACTGTTGGTTTATTTAGAAACGTGCGTTAGCACTTCTGTCTCCTGAGATATAAGACGGGAGGTGCGAAGTTCAGCAGAAACAAACTCTGTGTTTGTTCTCTGCCATTCTTGGCGGTGAAAGTTGTTATTCTCTTGCTGTTCATCGTTTTGATTTTGTTCTTCTTATTGTGTTCTCTTTAGATTTCCCGACTTGTGAACCGCTGACCCAGTTCGGCTGTATTAATGGGAAATGCATCAGTGTGAAATGGCATTGTGATTCTGGTGAGCTAAAGCTTGTGGAGATCTGAATGAACTTTACAGAGAGGACCCATACGATCATTTTATGTCAATGCTTCTTTCCATCCATCCATCATCCATCCATCCGTCCATCCTTTTGTCCTTCCTTATTTTCTTCATCTATCTTTCCATCTAATCTTCTTTAATTCCTTCCTTCCTTGAATCCTTCCTTACTTTTGTCATTGCTTCTTTCCATCCATCCATCATCCATCCATCCACCCACCCATTTGTTCTTCCTTCATTCCTTCCTTTCGTCCATTTATTCATCCGTTCTTCTTTCTTTTTTCCTTCCTTGCTTTCTTAATTCCTTTCTTCTATCATCAATCCTTCCTTCCTTCCTTCCTTCCTTCCTTCCTTCCTTCCTTCCTTCCTTCCTTCCTTCCTTCCTTCCTTCCTTCCTTCCTTCCTTCCTTCCTTCCTTCCTTCCTTCCTTCCTTCCTTCCTTCCTTCCATCCTTCCTTCCTTCCTTCTTCACCTATCTTCCTTATGTCCTTCCTTCTTTCCCTTCCTTCATTCCTTTTTCACCTATCTTCCTTACTTCTTTCCCTATCTTCCTTTTTTCCTTATTGTCGTCCCTCCTCCATTCCTTCCTTCCCTATATCCATCCTTTCTTCCTTCTCTATATTCCTTCCTTCCTTTCTCACTCTCTTCCTCTCCTTGTCTCTCTAGAGGATGACTGCGGGGATGGCAGTGATGAGGTGGGCTGCGTTCACGCCTGTTCGGTTGCTCAGTTTCAGTGCTCCAGTGGGAAATGCATCCCTGAGCACTGGATGTGTGACGGGGACAATGACTGTGGTGACCTCAGCGACGAGAATGCCACCTGCTCCAGGACAGGTACCCACGATCATGCAAAACACAAATACACAGTAACACTGACCTAAAACAGTATCAAAATGTGAACATTTGTTACTAAAATGAGTACCATCAATAAGACTCTTTCCCCCATCAGCGCTCTCCGCCGTTAACGACTGCAGTGAGAAAGAGTTTCATTGCCGTGGCGATGGCACCTGTGTTCCTGAAATATGGCGTTGTGACGGAGACAAAGACTGCGAGGACGGTAGCGATGAAATCGCCTGTGAAGGAGCCAAGAGAATGTGCGACCCTAAGGCAAAGTTCACCTGCAAGGTCTCAGGTAGAAAGCAACATCTATTACATAATCACATTATCACATTACATAATCAGGTTTCACCCTTTGGAAAATTCTCAATAACGTCATCTCCGGGTGAAGAGGGTCGTAAATATGATCATTAATCGGTTGATTGTGGCCTAGGGTGTCATGATGAATCAGCACTCATTCAAATTATATTGCATTACCGTTATTCTGCTGAAAATGGGACTGTGTGTGGAAAGTCACTTCCAAAAAGCCATTGATTATCGCTTTGCCTCACTCTAGACTGAATTAATAATGTTTAAGATGCATCATTTTGTTCTGATTGAGGGAGACCAGGAATATTTTATTACCCTTGAGAGTTGGGTTCAGGTCGAATTGTGTTTGTTGGTAAATGTGTCTGTGAATTGATCTGTGATGCTGAACTTTAAAAGTTAGAGGTTGGAAAGTGGAGCGTTTGCCACTTAAAAAAAGCTGGAGGATTTGAGGAAAAAAAAAATAGGACCTACTTTAATTTGTGACAATATAATATAGGGTTGTCAATCAATAAAATGTGTAATTGAATTTATAACATAATATGCAGTTTAATTATCTAGCATATATAAATATTTGCTAATACCCAAATGCAGATCATTAAAATACATTGTGTTATTGTAGCCAACGTCTCAGTACAGCCTAAACTGGTTTTCTGGTCTTAGCTGGTCTCTCAAGCCAATCTGGTTTTAGGGAGGTGTTAGACGCTTTTCAGTATGGGTGACCAGCTAGTCACCCAGCTAAACACCACCTTGAATGGTCTAGACCGACTAGAACAGCTGAAGACCCGCATAGGCTGGAACAGAAAGTGTTTGTTTTATGTCCATGTCATTAAGCCTATAATGATAGAATATCCTCCTGGTCTGTCGTAATTGCTTTGCACCAGTGTTCTTTTATAAAAAAAAAATAATAATAAGCAAGATGAGAAAATAGGGAGACTTGTTAATGTTTAATGTTCTATTATGTTGGTATTTTAAAAGATATGTAGGCGTTTATGGGCGAGTTACCATTGTGGTAAAGTGTTGAGCATGTGCTTCGGTGGAGGACCTGCTAACAAGAGTTCAAGTTGCTTTAAAAGCAACTCCAAAGGGTGTGCTAGTGATGCAATCAGAACCATCTTTAGACTGCCAACATCTAACATCATATGTATTAAAAGAAAAGCTGTTATTTTAACTCTGTGTGTCTATTAAATAGACACAAAAAAATAACTCTTTGTCTGAACATGATTCAATCGTGGACAGCGGTTCCACTTGATGGAACCATGTTATCTCAACTCAAATGCTTCATGTTGGATGAACTTAAGCGAAGTGAGTTAACTCAATTAAAATTAGACACGTCCAAATAACCTGATTCAGTCGTGTCCAAATAACTTAAATCAATCACGTGGAACCACTGTTTGATCAACTTTGGTTGTTGTAAAGCGCTTTACAAATAAAAATTGATTGATTGATTGATTGATTAAATCATGTTCATCCAAAGAGACATTTTTAGGAAACATCCTGCGTGAACGGCTCCTTATTCATTGTGTTGCCTGCTCTCACAATGTGCACTCTGTAGCAACTTGTTAGCATGTTTACATTAGCATCTTAAAGCACATAACGGTTTCACATTTGAGGTGTCTGTGTGGAATTTATGCTGGAGTCACAACCTCATTTTACTCTTAAATCTGAAGCCGGTGTGCTAAAAAAACCATTAGAAATTCCTGACGGAAGCTAGCAAAAATGCTAATTCATCCCCATGTTGTCGGACGACAAACTGAGCAGCTAGAAGCTATCGACTGTGAAAATGTTTTAGTGGCTCGGACCTCTCATAGACATGGAGATTTTAATGTTCGTTTTTTTAATCACATCTTGCCTGAAGAGAAATTCAAGTGAAACAGAGACTTAGCCAAACAAAGTTTCCGTGAAACCTAAAGTAAAGGGAATTACAATCTGATTAAGCGAAGGCTTGGTGAAGGTCTAATGAATGTGAACACACTATTTGGTCTGGGAGGATACAGAAAAGTAATTTATGTACTCATCACCCTGTTTCACCTTCTTAAAGAACTTGTCTGGAAAGATAATGAGGGAATCGCTAATGACTTGTCTCACATGCTCAAAAAGTAAATCGAAACACCTTAGGTTACTCAGTACACCATTAGGAAGAACTGATAAGGATTCTGTATGAACATTTATTTCTCACATTAAATTGGGAGAAAGAGGTATTTAAATAGCCTATATAAAAATAGTAGCTATGAAACTGTCATTCTAGTGTGAACAGTGAATTGTGTACCATTTAATTTCTTAAACTTTTAAACTGTCAGCTTTCCAAACACTTTCACTTAAAGTAACTCTTTGATTTAATTTTTTTTCCCTCACACTCCCAGAAAGCACTTGACTGTATTTTTCTGTCGTAAATAATCCTTGGTTTTCTTTTTCAGCGTAAATAAATAAATCATAAATAAATAAAACAATGATTATGTACCTCATTATCGCTAATGATATGGCAAACAGCAAGGTCCAAAAAGCACTCAGAAACTGTGTGTAGCCCTATGGGAAATTATACAGTATGCTTGATATGCTAGAGTTTTGGTTAAAGAAAAAGTGTGCAGAAAGCAGATAGCTTTGTAGAGCAACCGCACAGAGAGGTAATGATGTTATAAAAAATTCTGCTTTGTAACGCATTTGTTTTCTCTGCACTGTAGGGAAATGCGTTAGTAAGGACTGGGTGTGCGACGGCGACATCGACTGCGAGGACCAATCGGACGAGGAGGGCTGTGAAGTGTCCGTCTGTAAGCCACCGAAGTTTCCCTGTGGCAATGACACGTCGGTGTGCCTCCCGCCCGAGCGAATCTGTAACGGCTGGAGAGACTGTGCGGATCACTCCGACGAGGGACCCTACTGTGGTGAGTCATGGGATTATGTTTTTTTTTTTTTTTTTAAATGACCGGCCTCTGACACTCATGATGGTAATATAATGATTAATTTCATTGGAACAACTCTCCTATCAACCAATCGGATTTTGAGGTTAGGTTTAGACATGATTAGGGATCGAACAGCATTGTTTTAAACCAGTGATTTTCTTTTGTAAATTTCTTTTGTTTGTTTAAAAAAAGAAAAGAAAAAAAAAGTAGATTTTAATTAAGATTGATTTCATAAAAAAAAAAATATATATATTTTGTGATAAATTTCATTTATATAAAGTAAAAATTCGCAATTGTGAAATTTAAGTTGATTTTGATTTGTTTTGATGATTTAAAATAAGAAATAGTTGTAGTTGTGAAATATAATATCATGTGATATAAAGTAAAATTTTCAGGAAGGAAAGTCACAAATGTGAAATTAAAATTCACAATTTGGCTTCCATAAACATCTAAACATACATTAAACATACCAATGCATTTGCTTTATGATAAGTCTCGTTGCAATGAATATAAATATCTGATGTTTATTTTTCTAAACTGCAATATGCAATTTTTGTCTCGTTTTAAACAACCCTCAATAAATATTATCGTTTTAAGGTAATGCTAAAATATATTCGATGCATTCTGTTACTATGCAAGATAATACTATATATTATTATGCAATTTTATTATTATTATTATTATTATACAGTTTCTTATGTTGCATAATTTTCCTTCTCTCTCGTTTTGATAGATGTTTAGATATTTTTCCTGGAAAATGGGCCAAAAATACTCAAACTTTTTATTTTTTCTCCATGGAAGGGGTGTCACTTCCTTTTAATTTCAGCCTATTTCTTCCAAAAAACTAATTTACACTTTATAAACACCTCAATGAATGTTTTACTTATAGACTCCTGAATACTTTATTTAAATCTTGCTTCTGTCATTGTTTGATGAGCTACAAATGGATTTGTTCCTTTTTTTTGTGACAAGTGTACCATGTGTGTGTGGACGTGAGCCCGGATGCTGTGTGTGGCTCTTTTGGGGGATTGGTAGATTTTAGAGAGAGTGTATTAAGGTTCATTTAGGAAAGCTTCAGAGAGAGATCTCTTCCCTCAGGTGAGATGAGGTAGTGCTGGAATATAGCTTAGGGCCAATTACATCTATCTGCTCCTCCACACACACACACACGCACACGAACACACACACACACACTCACACACACACAGAGACTGATTAATGCTGGAGTGCACACTGCAAACTGGCCTCTGAGGACATGTGTGAGGAGAAACAGACTCCGTATGTTCCTCAGTAATGACTTAGGAATCTAAAATACATATATTATCCACCATCCAGCATGTGAATCACCTTATTTTTGTGCAAAGTATGAATCAAGTATGAGGAATGACATGAGCGCAACAAATTCAATATATATCTCATATTCCCCCGCACATGACATTTAGCTGAAATATCATCCAGAGAGGCCAGAGAAGATATTGGACTGAATTTATTTCCTCCTTTCAACCGAAATAATTAGGTTTTGTTCAGAAAATTCAACTTTTAGGCGTATCCGACTCAAAACGGTTTAATTGTTTGTTGCACTTAACCACATAAAATCTGATTTTTAGCAAACCTCACCTAAACCGAATCAATATGTGGTTTAAAATCAGATTTTAGAGCAAAGTCTCAGTTTGAGCAGTCAGATCAGATTTCAGTTGAAAGTTGTTAAAGTCAAAGCTATAATGTTGTATACTAACAAAAATCATCCTCAGCTGAATTCACTCTTTTGTGCTCATATGTGCCGTTCTCTTTGTAAAGAATGGAGAATGGGCAAATGAGTGAGCAATTTTTTAACACAGCATGTGCCAAATTTTCTCTTTCTACAATGACAGCTTCTTTTGTACTGTATGTCTCTTGGCGGAAGTCATCACTATGGCAACAAATGTAGATATGCCGGATTTTGAGAACACTATCTGGACAAACGGATCAGATTTTTAAAAATGATTAAATTATTTGAAATGATTATATGCACATTAATACATATGTACAGAAAAAATTGAATAGCAATTATTTACCACTTTCTTATCACATTTGTAAATTATTCTTTTTTTTTGTTTAAAGCATAAACTTAAATTCTGTTAATATATTTAGTAAAATGAGAGAAAACTGTTTGCTTTTAAGCTAAGAATAATAAACTTTATTTAAAAAAAATATTTTCTTGTTTACACTTTACAATAAGGTCTCATTAGTTAACTTTAACGTATTAGCTAAAATGAAATAATGATATTTTTATAATGTATTCGTAAATGTTGAAACTAACATTAACTAAGATTAATAAATGCTGCAGAAGTATTTTTATTCTTAGTTCATGTTATTTATAGGTAACTAATTAAACTTTATTGTAAATACTTACCATTTTCTTAAAATAAGTTCTAACATCTTGTGCAGTTTTGCTTCCTTTCCTTCTTGCATTCCTAAATAGATTGAAATTAAAAAGCAATTGCTTACCACTTGTAACCTTCTTAAAAAAAAAACATTACTACAGTTTTCTTCTTGTTCTAAGCATAAACCTCATTAAATTCGGTTGAATATTTTATTAAAATGAGAGAAAAACAGTGCCATTAAGCTAAGAATAATAAACTCATATATTTTTTCTAACATGATTATGTGCAATTTTTCTTAAATTATATATAATTTATTGAATTATTTTGATTGCATCTTTCTATCTCACTGGCCTTTGAATAAAGCAATAGTGTCATTAATGTTGCCGCTAAATTAAAAACCCTTAAACCGTAGCCTGAATCCCCAGCAAGCACAGGTTCAGCAGGCTTGAAAAAAGCATTTAATATTGTATTTCAGTCTAATGCCTCTATTCATTTAAAAAAGGGCCTATCAAACTCCCATTAACTTTAAGCACACTCTCAATATCCTGCTAAAATATCTTGCACAAAGCTGGGCTGAACACAAATTCTGCTAGCCACTGGCAGAGATAAATGCACTCACCCTGGTCAAGCCGTAAGATAAATACGAAATTGTCAAAACCCAATGGTCTAGAAACATTTCAAAAAATTCCAGAGTTCTATAAATATTGTTTAAAACAGACCTAGCCTACACATAATAGACCTAATCATGATGAATGAGCCTCCATATCACGTTCCCACTTTTGTTGAGTGAATCTTGGCGAGAAATAGGCCACCAATTTTTTTCATTGTTAGTATGCAACTCAAATGCTCCAACCAGATTGTCATTGCGTAGCTGGTCATTTATTTTAACTGAAAAATAGTGTATATATATATATATATAACATTAACATGAGACTCTTCATGGAGGAACCGGCTATTTTTCTAATTGAACCCAACAGATCTTTCCTGATCTCATTAGGCTTTTTTAAGGTTTTACCCTGTGGCTGCTTTTTTCAAGGCTACAGAACATGTGTGCATGGACCTGCTGGCCTGTGCCCTGAAGCCCTCTTTGCTTTGGGACCTCCTAACTTCTTCTGTCTTCTAGACACTATGATTGTGAACTACAGTTCGTTTAAATGCAACCTGATGATATTTGACACACAGTTTGACACTTTTGGCCTAAACATGCCCAAAATCTAAATGCCATAGCATCGGTACAAATCGTGCTAGATCTATTTTAACTGGAAAATAAGACACAAATAGCTACTTTAAAATAAGATATTCCATCCATCCATCCATCCATCCATCCATCCATCCTCAGATTTAGTTTATGGATTTAAAACTTTAAATAAAGGCATTCAACATGACAAAATCAAGATGATGAAGTCAGACCTTTTCACAAAGTCAAGGGTTTTTTTAAATTTATTTTGAGCATGAGCATAAGAATGGCTCCAGGAAGATCCATTATCACCCTGTTGGAACTTTTTTAATTTTCTCTACTGTATTAGTTACTTCTCACAGACCCCACGACTCCTCAGTATCGCTAGTGCAAGATTGTACCGTAGCCTGATTGAATGTTCTTCCAGTTGCCGTTTTATACCTTTTTGAGCTCTTTTCCCTCATCAATGATCCATTTCTGTCCCTCTCATCTCTCCTGCCTGTGCTTTGTTGTTTTCCATTTGAGTGTCTGTCTAGCACATTTTTATTCACTCCGCAACTCCACCAATATGACTGCCTTGAGGTTTATGGATGCATTATCCTCTGTCAGTACCAGGCGCTTCATTTAAACCTTGAAACCACTTGCTGTTCAAGGTGGTGTTACCTTGAATCCCTCCTTGGCCTTTTTTGTGACTGTGAATGTATTTCTTATAGTTGTTGCATTTTAAATTGGGATAAGAGAAAGTATTTTAATATAGATGTTAACAGATATTTACTGTTACAGATGTTTAATGCCCGTAAATAGTCACAGACCTTCTAAAGCAAAGAGATTAAAAGCTTTTTTTATTATTATTGTGATAACCTTTCTTTCCCTCAATAATTTACTAATAATTTACTGTCCGTTTAAACCCCCCCCCCCCCCCCCCCACTATTTTTCCTTCCAAGTGAATTAATGTCGTACACAAGTGGATTAAAAAAAGCCATTTGAAAGTATTCACTTTTTCATCACTGTTAGAAATAGCATTATTGAGCTCATCACCCAAGAGGCTAACATATATACTGCTAGATGAAAACTTCAGCTAATACTCAACAACGGTTTTCCATTTAGCATCTCACCATGGGGCCACTTCGATGACACACCGCCAAATTGCATTGTCCAAACCTACAGCCTTCGGCCATAAATCACAATAAAGTGATGCTAAGGGTGGAAAAAATGTTTGGAGTTCTGTGCCTCTGAGCGGTCATTGTAAGAAAAACTAAAAATAATAGATATACTGGAAGAACATACACAGCAAAACATTTTAGCCATAGTTTTGTGTCCCATTGTTAAGTTGGTGTCAGAAAGAAAATTGTACCTTTTAAAATGGGTTCAACAGCTTGTCACTGGGGCAGTACCCTCTGTACCTTAAAATGTTCAGTTTTACCCAACTTTGTACCTTATCTACTCCTAAAAAGTGCGTATTAGCATAGCACTTTTTGAAACATATCGCGGCACGGATGTACCTAATACAAATAAAGAAATCATCTCCAGTTAACTAGCAGATCATTCATTTTGTTTGTTTAAATAAGAGGCGATCTAGCGCTGAAATGTGTTGTTTTTGAAGTTAAGCTGTGTGCTCTTTGTCGCTGCTATCTTGTGGCGCGGATACAGTGTTTTCTTGTGGCTCGCGCACAGTCTTAACTTGGACGCGCGCTTCAATGCCGTCGCGGATACTCTCTATCACAAAACAAACTGCACACAAACGTGCCCCTGCTTGATACAACCACTGATGAACATATTCAGATTTGATAAAAAAAAAAAAAAAAAACCTGTATGAGTGCAGATAGAGCCCAGAATCTCTGACACGGTTGGCAAAAGTTACGCCACTTGACCATTTAAGTACACGCGCAAATTAAGTGTTCATTAAACAACAAATTAAACCCAATGTACTATTGAAATTGATTTCTGCACATCGTAATGTTATTTTTTCCCAGAAAATTGTTATTGTACACATATATTGTACATATACAACCCCCCCCCAACACACACACACACACACACACACACCTGTCCCACCCACTTTTTAAAACAAAGTTACGCCACTGCATATTAGTACCGAGTAGCATGTCCCCTTATGTACTACTATGAACCTTTTAGGGGTAAATAAGGTACAGAGGGTACTGCCACAGTGACAAGCTATTGTATTTTTATAACTGGGGAAGTACCCTTAACCCTTGAAATACCCTTATCTACCTTTAAAAGGTGCATATTAGTACACATAGAGCATTAATGTGTACCTTAAGGTACTACAATGGGCCTTATTGGAATAAGCAATGTACAAAGGTTACTGCCCCAGTGACAAGCCTTTGAAACCCTAAAGGGTACAGCATTTTTTCTGAGACTGTAAACAGCCTTCCTCTAGTGCCTGAGTTTGTGAGACATATGGAACTATGAAGCGGTAATAGAGACAGTCCACTTGCTTTCAGTTGCTCTTGCTGATCAAGAAGCATGTAGCCCGAAGGACCAAACGGAGAGCACCAAACCCTTTTTTGTTTGTTCATTCTCCGTCAATTTCCTTCGGCTCCTTCAAGCGTCTACGACTCCCTGCTGTTCAACCGTATGTCTGCTGAGGAATTCCATCAGTTCTTGCCGTCGTCTCACTGTTCGGACCCTGCTATTTTCTTCTGAAGTGACAATAATGACACTAACCCTCCTCCCTCGCTGTCTTTCTCCAACTTAGACGAGTGTTCAGTTCGGAAGGGTGGCTGCAGTCACGAGTGCTTGGTGGCGCCGGGTAAAGGGGTGGTGTGTTCCTGTCCGGCCGGGTTCCAGCTGGGCTCGGATGGCCGGACCTGCGAGGTTCTGGATTTCTGTACCAAGCATCTACGCTGCAGCCAAGTGTGTGAACAGAACAAGAATACTGTGAAATGCTCCTGCTATCCTGGCTGGAGTCTTGGGCTTGATGGAGACAGCTGCCACAGTACAGGTAAACCGTGGGACATTTGCTAACGATTAACAATCTGAATTTATTGCACACAAACTTCAATCCCAAATAGGGTTAAAACCAGATTAGAGTCCAGACCGCAAGGCAATTAACCTCAGGGGAACTGAATGACCCTGCAATTTCTGGACTGTAAATTACACGGATAAATGCCTTGAAAATGACAAGTAAATGAATCAGTGACTCAGAGCGAATTTGTTCATATTTTCGGTCCTAGAGAGAGGATGTGGATTTAGTTTAAAGTGTAAAATGCCTCTGTGATATATGCGTTTCATTTTAGCGGTTTGACTTTACAAAAGAGCCAAAGCAACCGTTTGTGTTGGGAAAGATTAGAGAGCTCTGACTCTGGCGCAATTTATGAGAGTGGAGAGGAACATATGCGCAAAGAGCACTAAGTAACACGTTTTAATAAAAAGGAAAACAAGCTTTTACTCGAACACACAGCTCAATTTTCAGAGCTGTCAAAATGCTGTCTGGTTTCATCTCCAGTCTCAGAGAAGTAGGCATGAGTTTTTGCTTTATTCATAGCATGGAATGTACTAACATTATACAAAAAATATATTGTTCTTATTATTATAATTTCTTTTAATTTAACTCTTTTTTTTCCATTAATAACATTGCTTTACCAGTTTCTTGCCTTTTTGGTCAAGTTTGTTGACCCTTTCAAGGAATAGTTTTCATCAAATCTTTAAATTTTTTAATAAGATACTTAAACTACTTTCATATTTTAACATCACAGGTCAATGTTAAAATGCTTCTTTACTTTAGACAGTTTTTTGTTCAATTAACAGATAATATCTTGCTTTTTGCCGATTTTACATTTACATTTATTCGCCTGCAATTTGTTTAAAAAATCTTAAACTACACACAGTGATTTTATAGGACCAACTGGTCAACATTAAACTTATTAATGCATTTTCACTGTCCTATACAGGACACGTTGCTTAACTTAACTTAAGGCTGCATGCGTTCTTGTTATTTACTGTCTGTTTTCTGTTGCTTTTGTAGATCCTTTTGAAGCGTTCATCATTTTTTCCATCCGACACGAAATTCGCCGCATCAACCTGCAAAAGGGCGACTACAGCCTGTTAGTCCCCGGGCTCAGGAACACCATCGCTTTGGATTTCCATTTCACCCAGAGCCTGCTGTATTGGACCGATGTCGTAGAGGACAAAATTTACCGTGGGAAGCTGTCAGAGGGTGGCGGTATGGAATTATTATTTTTTTACATTGTTTATGACACTGCTAATATTATACCATACAGGCTATACTATAATGTAATGGAACTTAAAGTATATCATGCACCGATTCTTGAGTACTGGGACAGAAAAATGTGCATTAATTTGGTTGAAAGCATTCAGAGATATTCACCTACTTTTAAGTGCAACCTCCTGCTTCTTCCATTTTCTCACAAAATGTGTTTTCCTTGCCTGTCACTCCAACACAGCCAGATACATAAATAGTGTGTCAAAAATTGTTTATAAATACTGACAAATCTAGTGTTCACTACAGGATACATTCAGGATGGTTTCAAAGTGCAGTTGACAGCTGATAGTGTTGACAAAATTATTGCAGTAGTCATTTCCACCCCTCACCCCCCCCATGATTTTTGTAGTTACTTATATGACCTACTTAAAGTTAGGGAAATTGAATCACAATCCTAAACAATTTTTACAGTATGTATGATGTAAGTTGACATCATGGTTGCAACAAAAAAAAATATAAGCTTAAAACAACTTAAAATCACAAAACCTGTGAAAATATGATGATGTTAAACTTACAGTAGGTGAATTATGGGAAGAGGACCTTCAGGATGAAGACTGACTTTAATATTATCTGATTTAATGAGTGTAATTAATTATTAATCTCTGAAGGTGTTGGCAACACAATGGACATTTTATTTTATTTTTTATATTTTATTTAATTTTATTTTATTTATTATTGAATTCAATTGTGATAACATACATTTTTTATTGTCATATTATTTTTATTATTATTATTATTATTATATTTTATGCTATTTCTTTATATTTTATATTTGTTGTTATCAGTATTGAGTTGTTCTAGAACAGGTGATACAAAACAAAAAAAAGAGTAAATCAAATGAAAATTCTACATTTATGTGAAGAAAATTCTAGTGCTCTGTCAAGTTTTTTCATGTTTCTTATCCTTATTGTTCAGCATATTGAGAGCTCTTTCTTTAGCTCTGTTTTACACTTAAAAAGCAAAGTCATTCTACCAACTGTGTTAAAATTTCAGCATCAAAAGCCCCAAAATGTGTGAGAAGTAATTTGCACTCGTGTCACAAAGGAAGTGATGAGTAGGCATTGAGAGAGAGTGAAAGAAAGTGGGAATCACTTTGTCTTGAGGGCTTTGTTAAAGTTTTTTTTTCATACACTTCATAGGCTCCAAAATTAAAGGAGAACTCCGGTCAATTTTAACATTGAGCTAATTTTTTTGTACATTTGGAGTGCTGTCAATACAGAGAACAACGACAAAAATCGGTGTTGCCTACACCGAGTTATTCTATTTTTAAAATTTGCACCCTATTGACTTCAATGGGGCAAGTAGTAAGCCTGCTTTTTAGCCTCTTAACATCCTTTAAGTGTCATTACAAGTGCACAGAAAATGTGAGTGATTCCTTCCGAGTGAACACGGGTGGATCTGACTGCAGTAAATGTTAGAGATATTAATAAAAATGAAGTTAATTCAGCCAGCGCTCATACCTTTGTTTATATCCTGTTTTCGGTGGAAGGCCATAGTAATCGATTGTCGAGTTCACGCGCGTGATCATAGGTACTAAACCTATGCGCGTGAACTCGACAATCGATTACTATGGCCTTCCACCGAAAACAGGATGTAAACAAAGGTATGAGCGCTGGCTGAATTAACTTCATTTTTATTAATATCTCTAACATCTACTGCAGTCAGATCCACTCGTGTTCACTCGGAAGGAATCACTCACATTTTCTGTGCACTTGTAATGACACTTAAAGGATGTTAAGAGGCTAAAAAGCAGGCTTACTACTTGCCCCATTGAAGTCAATGGGTGCAAATTTTAAAAATAGAATAACTCGGTGTAGGCAACACCGATTTTTGTCGTTGTTCTCTGTATTGACAGCACTCCAAATGTACAAAAAAATGAGCTCAATGTTAAAATTGACCGGAGTTCTCCTTTAACACTCCTCAAACACCAAGTCCGAGTAATCGTGAACTTGACCGACAAGCTAACAACCGTAGACTGTTGTTTTTCCCCATGGCAAATTACCTGATTGTTTTTTTTTTTTTTGGCAGGTGTTTCTGCGATCGAGGTGGTGGTCCAACATGGTCTAGCCACTCCAGAGGGCCTTGCTGTTGATTGGGTAGCGGGAAATCTCTACTGGATCGACAGTAACTTGGACCAGATTGAGGTGTCCAAGCTGAACGGCGAATTACGGACCACCCTGATCGCCGGGGGAATGGAACACCCTCGGGCGATCGCTGTGGACCCCGGCCAAGGGTGCGTTCCCCAATATGGCCTCAACTTTGAGTGGAAACAATAGCAAGCGGCACCAGTTTTCCAATTACTTCATAGGTTTAATGAAGAACTTCAGTGATTGATAGCTTCTTGCGGTGGTTTGTGAAATGTAATGAACCAGTCTAATCACCCATAAAAGAGCTTTTTAAATGATTTCCAGAAGGGATATTACCATGAAATTGGGCCATTACACATTCTTACCTGTTTTGTAATTGCACTAATGCTGATGCTTTTAATGAGGATGTGGTTTGCAAGTAGCCCTCGTTTTGAAAGTCGTTTAAACACTTGAGTTTTGTCGTCAACAGTGCCCTGTTCTGGACCGATTGGGATGCCACGTTTCCTCGCATCGAAGGCGCTTCCATGAGCGGGAAACGGCGACATGTGGTTTTCAAAGACATGGATACCGGCGCCTGGCCCAACGGACTCACCTTGGATCACATGGAGAGCAGGATAGTATGGACGGACGCACGGTAAGAAAGGATACGCACACTCTTCTGTTGGGTTATTTTGTGTGGTTTTCCCAAGACAAGACCGTATAGGGAATGTTTTGGCTGTGACTTACAGGGTGGATTTGTGAGGTAATTGGGAACAAGCTAGGATTCAGTCGTTGGTAACAAATTCAAGTGGCAGGTTTTTGTTGAATGATTAATGTGTTTTTTTACCCGTTTAAAATCGAGATCCACCTCACCTGGCGAAAAAATTACAGGTTGACGGAGAAACGCTATTACTATAGATTATAATTTTGCCCATCAAGTATTTTTTTGAATCTTACAAAGCAGAAGCATGGCAATTTTGCTGTCTTGACACATTCATAAACTCTCATCTTACATTTCTCTCAGCGCTTGTTCAATTCCTCGTGTGCCCGGTGGCTCCAAATGCAGCGCAAATTAATATTCAGATAATGAGATTCTTGGATTTAATGAAGAATCTGATCAATTCTCTGCTTTCGATTGCCTCATTTTTGTCTCTGCTACATTCAGATCACACACTCACAGTGTTTTTTTTTTTCACAGTCTGTCAACAGAGTTTCTTTCTTTTTCTCTCAGCCGTCTCTTTCGACAAGGCTTCAGTGGACTCATAGACTATTGTGACTGTTTTAGACTTTATACTTTTGTTATTTGCAGTAAACTCCTTGCTGTAAACATGTAGAATATATCCTGTTTTGTTGTTTTATTTAATACAAAAATAAATGTTTTTTTAATCCTTCCGTATTTCACATTTTAGGTCAACACAAGTTTGTGGTGTCCACAACCCATTTTACTTTTGTAACCTAATGTAAATCATTTCAAATAGGTTTCAGAGTAAATCAAATTATTTATAGTGTGATGATATTCATTTAGATTTTTGAATCGCGTTAATTGAATTGACATAATATAGAGTTAAAAATATTTCAGTTCACTTAATTTGTTTTAGTTCAGGTTGATTTGGTTTGATTTTATGTGAAGAGGTTTAATTCAATTGAATCGACATACTGAAATTTAGAGTGAAACAAGGTTTAGTTTGATTCAGATTTAGATTTGGTTCAGAATTTAGATTTGATTGAGTTCATTTCAGGTTGATTTGACTGTCAGGTAAATAAAATTATGTCATTCAGAGTTGAAAGTTGGATTTGATTTAATTCAGTTCAAGTCGATTTGATTCTAATTGACGTGATTAAGAATTAAACAAGATTTAGAACTTTTTTTAATTCGGTTTAGGTTGAATCAATTTGAATTAAAATTAAATCAAATTAGTTCAGTTCAATTAACTGATGTAATTTAGAGTTGAACAAGATTTTTTAAGGTCAGTTCGTTTCAGGTTGATTTGGCTATACTCAGTTAAGTTAACTGAATGGCTGTAATTCAGAATTAAACTAGATTTATGAAGTTTGATTTGATTCAGTTAAGTTCAAGTTGATTTGTTTTTACTTGTATTGACTTGACATGACTCGAATCAAATCAACCTGAATTGAATCGAATCAAATGTACTCAACTCAATTTAATTTATTGAATTAATGCAATTCAAAGTGATGTAATTCAAAGATTTACAATCAGTTTGACAGTGTGTGTGTGGAAGCGTGTGTTAAGAAAGTAAATGAGGCCTGTTTTGATTTCATATTGACTTTAAAATACTATGATGATGATGATTACTATGATTATTTGTCTCTCCTCAGATCTGACGCGATATACTCCGCTCTATATGACGGCACAGGGGTGATTGAAATTCTTCGAGGACACGAGCTCCTCTCTCACCCCTTCGCCGTGTCTCTCTTTGGAGGGGACGTCTATTGGACCGACTGGAGGACCAACACATTGACCAAAGCCAACAAATGGACCGGAGCCAATGTGACCGTGATCCAAAAAACCAGCGCCCAACCCTTTGACCTGGAGATATACCATCCCAGCAGGCAGCCACAAAGTAAGAAACCATCTTCTGTCTTTCAAAACTGTCTAGAGGGACTTTGAACAGATGATGATTTGAAGGATCCAAAGAACATAATGAGAGAAATCTCTAGATTGAGCGAAGTTGTCATGTTGGATTAACAGCGTTCAAAGACCCAGTTTTGGCACATTCCCATTTCGCAATAGAAGATTTTAGGGACTAATTGGCTGCAAAGCTGTCTCGTCAAGAACTCCCTTGATTCCCATCAAGAATCCCTATCTTTTCTGAAATAGCAAACAGACAGTCAAACACTACAAGGTCACATTTCTGTTCTGACTTTCCTTCTAAAAACTAAATGCGCTTTTCAAATATTTTATTTAGTTCTCTATTCCTTTAAGATGCTGCAAAAACACACAAAACAACTTTTTCTACTGTAAGGTTTATAATAGAAAGATACTATTTGTTTGTTTATTAATTAAAAAACACTTTCTGTTATGACTTTCTAAATGCACTTTAGAACTATTAGAACAACAACAAAAAAAGTAGAAATATAACTTGGAGAAATATCTGTCTATTGGTGTGTTTTTTTTGTTGTTGTTTTGTTTAATTTTGTTTTTGTTTTATTTAATTTTGTTTCGTGTTTATTTATTTATTTTGAAAAATACAAAATTGTTTTTTTTTTCTATTCCTATAAAATGCTGCAAAAACATTGAATTTATTTCAAAATATGTGTATTTGTGCTTTTTGTTTTTGTTTTGTTTGGTTTCTTTTCCATTATTATTATTATTATTATTATTTTATTTTTTCTCTATTCCTATTAGATGCTGTAATAACACGGAATAATTGTATTTGTTTATTTATTTGTTTGTTTGTTTACATTTTACATTGCATATTGCATATCCAAGCAATAATTCAACACCATGATGCTAAAGCAGTCACTAATGTGTTCTGATGGTTGCTATAAGAGTTGCTTGGGTGTTTTAACTGATTTGTAGTGCGTACTGGGTGGTTGCTTACTGGCCCACCCCTAATGACCTCTGGGTAATTTCTTGGAGCATGCATCAGTTCAGTCAACACTGAAAATGTGCTTGAAATCTGTCCCTCCTTCTGTAACCTACTTTTAATTGGCCTAATAGAATTTGTTCACCGTTTGGGCAATAAAGTACAAAAGAAGTGCCAAAAAACACCCCATAAATAAAACACAATTGAATCAGCCCGTGATGGCTGTCCAGCATCTTTCCCCTTGGGTGTACATCTGCCAGATGTTGAAGAATCAGCCTTCTGTCAACACATCGAGCTTGGCATCATCCACCAAAGCAAAATTACATCCTTAATGGCGCTAAGAGGCTCTTTGTTAACTCATGACTCCAGATAAACACTCATAATGGGCTGGCGGAAATGTTCACACAGCGTTCCAGATTGTGATTGGCAGCTATAAACCTAGAGTTTGGATGGAGGGATACGCCGCACAGATGTGTAAAGGTTTTTCGTATGATCGTGGGTTTGTTTTTTTATGTTCTGATCAAACTTGGAGTCGATTTGAAGTAGTGAAAGAGCCTTCGACTGCATAGAATCCTTGAAAACGATGATGAAAGTGAATGTTCTTGAGTGAATCATTTTTAGAACAATATATTTAGACTTGTCATCTCTAGCTTTGAGCCAGGTTGTTTTGAAATGTACCTCTCATAGGCTAGTTTAGAAATATGTGTTTTTAAGCCAAAAGTGTGTCCCTGAGCTTTTTAGACTGAAACATGTTTAATAGTTTTTCTCACTTTCTTTGTTTCTGCTCATCGCTGTTTGTCCTGTGGCTAAACACCTGCGTTGTTTTGTGAGTTTGTTCATAGTGCTGTTCCTCTTGTTGCTTTTGTTTAATTTGTTGTTGTTTTAAAGCTTGTCTCATCTGTATTTATTTTGTTAAAATGTTTTTGACATTTGAAGCACAAAAATGTTTTTGACATTTGAGGCACTGAAAGGTATTATTATTTATTATTATTATTATTATTATTCAACCCTCTACACACACCTTGACAATAGAAATACATTGGCTAGTAAATTTTTTAGTTTATATATATATATATATATTCCATATGATTCTTTGTAAAATATCCATCTGATCTTACACTCTTAACATCAGTCAATCAAGTATTATATTATGATATTATGATAATCAAGCACTATTTAATGATAGAACTTTAGAAATTAGAACTTGTATGAATGCATATTTGTCATTTGAACTGAACTTAGGACTAGTGTTGTCAAAAGTACCGACTTCGGTACCAAGTCGGTGCTGATATTTTTAAAATGTGACGATTTTGTTTGTTTGTTTCTTTGTTTGTTTGTCCTGTGGGTCAACACTTGATTTTTTTTGTTTTTTTTTTTTTGTTGTTGTTGTTGTTGTTTGGATTATAGAGATAATTTTTGCTTTTATTTTTGTTCTTGTTGCTTTTGTTTAATCTGTGGTGGTGTTGTTTTTTAGGCATGTCTTATCGTTATTTGTTTTGTTAAAATGTTTTTGACCTTTGAAGCACTTTGAACTGCCTTTCATGTCTGAAAGGTGCTAATAAATAGGGCTTGCTTTGGAAGAAGCCTGATTCCCTCAGCCATCACATACCTTAACAACAGACATCGCTGTTTTTTATTTATTTATTTATTTATAAATATTTTTACTTTTTGTATTATATTGGTTATGTTGTGTGTGTTAAACAAGTGCAGTGCTGTGGAAAATAATTTCCCCCTGGGGACAGTAAAGTTAAAAGTTAATAAATAAAATATATTATTATTATGAAGGTTCACAAACATTATGTAATTTTATTTTATATTAAATTTTTTATATAGCATTCTTACATTTTTTCCCAACTAATTATGCAAGTTAATAGTCAGTTCGAAAATATAATGAATTAATATATTTAATAAAATTTATAATCTTTAGACTGAACCATTTCTAATAGTTTTTCTTCCTTTTTTTGTTTCTGCTCTCTGTTTTAGCATTGTGGCATAGCACCTGCTTTAGGCCCTACTCTGTTTTGGGATTTTGTTTATAGCGCAGGATGTCTGTTCTATGTCCATTTTCATTACCCGTCTGCGTTTGAAAAGGTTGGCCCGCATCTCTATCGGTTTTCATGTGTCAGAATAGCTTAGAGAGAGTGGCATAGAGATTACTGTATTCATTAGGCCTGAAGCAACTGTTTTTATGGACTTGTTTATGCACTTTTTTTTGTTACGTATGTGTTTTAAGGTCCCATTTAGAGTTGTGGAGTAACAACCTTGCTCTGAGCAAGAAGAAACCCTGGGATTGTTGGGTAGGGAATAAGGGGCCTAATTACTCAGCACAGCATCCACATATTACACTTGTTAAGCAGAGTGCATTTGGTTTTTAGGTCTACGTGGATAGATGCAAGCCGCATTGCATAATAACTAGCTAAAGAAATCCTAAAAGACTCACAGATCAATCATTAGCCAGCAGAATGAATATAACATATGCAGATGCATGTGTACTCTGATATTCTTTTATTAATGGTTTTTTTTTTCCCATCTCTTCTCCAATCTTTTCAGCTCCTAATCCATGTGATGGTAACAATGGAAGGGGCCAATGTTCTCACCTCTGTCTTATAAATTATAATGGTTCTGCGTCTTGCTCCTGTCCACATCTCATGAAACTGTCGGCCAACAACCGAACCTGCCAAGGTGAGCTATAGCGGTCTTCTAGACTGTAGATCTTCCTTTTACAAGACACGTTTGGCCCACACATCCAAACTCTGGAATTTGAAGATTTACTGGTCTTGCATGTCTTTTTAGGTCTTATGTACAGCACTGATTTTTCTTCATCCCACTTTTTCACATGAAAACATTATATATGTATAGGTTTCTTCATCAAAATGTGCGATCCAATTGAATGGACTTGATATAAAGCAGAATGTCTGATATTGGAATAATTATAGCGTGTATCAGGAGACTTACGTGACCTACCTAAACTCATTACAGACTGAAATGGAGATCTCTCTTTAATGGCTGCCCCAGAGATCTCTCTTGAGGTCAAGAAAGGAGAATTTACAGTATGAGTCCTTTGAGCTTTATGTCTTTATAGCGCTGCCTTTGTAAGGACACTCAATTCCCCTTATTATATTTGTCCCCTTAACTGATTTAGGTCATATTTTCACTCCCGGAGATACTAGAGACTTGAGAATCAATTTGAATTGAATTATATATTTATGTACCTGAACAGTTGTGAAGAAATTTCTGTTATACGCTCGGAGATCTGAGATTCGAGGAGTGAACATAGACAACCCGTACCTCAACGTCATCATGGCCCTCACCGTACCCGACATTGATGATGTCACGGCGATGGATTACGACGCCATAGACGAGAGGATTTACTGGGCCGACGTGAAGACCCGAACTATAAAACGGGCTTTCGTTAATGGAACCAAACTGGAAACAATCCTGTCTGGAGGTGCGTTGCAGTCCATTTTGCCAGTTACATTTTCACACAGTTCAAACTGCTTTTAATTTTCCTACTTTTATTAATAAAGTCAAAAGTGTCTTTACAAAGAAAACCTTTTATTACATTATACCTTATTACCTTATTGTTGTCATTTTGGTTGCAAGTATTTCCAATATATTCCGATTTCAATATTGACCAAAATAATCGCGAATATGATTTTTGCCATAATCGAGCACCCTAGTGTGTGTTTGTGTATATATATATATATATATATATATACATACATTGTTTTTGTATATAAAAGTACAAGTATGTTGTATAACATATGAAATAATTATGAACATATCTCATTATTCTTCCTTTATTAAATTATTACATTTAAATGAATAATTACATTTGTTAAATCAATTAAAATAAACACAATTTAATTGACTGTTTTGACTGTTTTAATGTGATAAGAAATGTACATTATTTATTGAAAATATTTTTATTTACAGACCTATCCAATGTCCGTGGCCTGGCTATTGATTGGCTGTCCAGAAACATGTACTGGATGAGCTCAGACAACGATGAGACCCACATTAATGTCGCCCGTCTTGACGGATCTCTTAAAACCACCGTCGTTCACGGCATGGACAAGCCCAAGTGTCTCGTCCTGCATCCGTCTAAAGGGTAACAAAAACCATGCTAACAATGAACCATATGAGTGATGGAGAAGTTACGGGCCTGGTGTGTTTCTAGAGATCGCTATCCTATTTTTATTAAAAAGTAATTGCATACTTCTGTCGAAACGTCACCTTTCGTTACCTTTAAAATTGCATGTAAGATACATCAGTTAGAAAGCTAATTACTGAACAGGTCTCTGTTTATATTCAGTGTGCACAATTAACTAAAGTTATTAGTCATTTTCTTGGAGTTGATTAAGACTGACAAATTGTTATAGCCATAAACTCTTTAACGATGCCAAACTGGTTGTCAGCCAATCAGAAATGCAAATTTATCTTACCCTTGTTGGACTAGCCAGTGACACCTCTTTAATTAGCATACATTATGATTCCAGACATGCAGCCTAATTAAAAATGGAGCCAGTTCCTCACAATTGTTTGCATGAGATTTAATATAGCGCAATTCTCTAATCCAGTTATGGATTTTAAGCATGGAACAGTGAGCATGTTGTTTTATTTTGTTCCTCGATATCTCTCGTGATCTGCGCCCCTTGTGTCACATTTTTTTTTTCCGCCAGCTGTCTGCTCGTTTTAGCTTCTGACCCTGTCGACATTTCTGAAAGTCATCTGTCAGGTAGGTTCATGCGCGCTATCAAGATGTATGAAGGAGATAGAGACAGCTTTATTTGATTGTTTTGTGCTCTGTGGTGATTGTGAAGATAAAGTTCTTTTCTACCTCCCCGACCTTCACACGGGTCGCGTTCCTTAAAGCGAAAGAGTCCCATCCTTCATCTTGAAGACTCATCCATCTCTCTGAATGTATCTTGTTTTGTTGTGGTCTACAGGAAGATGTTCTGGATGGATGGGGGCACAATAAATATGGCCAACATGGATGGCAGTAACATCAAGATTTTGCACCAGAACCAGAAAGAGCCTGTTGGTAAATTCAATTTCCAAAACCTAAAGTAGTTACTAAGCTGCCTACTTAGTATTTTAATACTAATAGTATTTTAAAATAATTATGGCTCCAGCTGTTGATTATTGCTGCTGCTGAAAGGCAAGTATGGACTTGCTAATGCTAATAGATACACAGACAGACTGCTGTGAGAATAAGATATGCTGCTGCTGCATAAACAGACATACACAAATCCTGTAGCAGATCTAGGCAGGTGGAGCTGGAGGATTTCAGAGGAACTCTAAGAGTGCGCTGCACTATTAGCTTACAGCAATCAGTGAACCAGACTATTTAAATGTTGACCAAGCATTCTCATTGGCTGCATGATCAGCAGAAGCCAATCAGCTTGTGCCATGCAGTAATGATGTGATTGCTTGCAGATTGCTTGTAAAATACCTTAATTATTGTAGTACATCAATTACATCATATATATATATATATATATATATATATATATATATATATATATATATATATATATATATATATATTCTGCACAGAGTTGCTACCCATGAAGAGCACTTTACTTTAATGTTAGTTTAGAAGGTAGCCTATATACACAGCAAAGTACAGTAAAAGCAAAGCACTTTTGTGGTGTATGGTAAAAAAACGGGTCTTGTTTTTCTCTTTCTTTTCTTTTTTTGCCTTGTTTTGCTTTGCTTTGCTATGTTTTTCATTTTAAAACAGCATAGAGAAAGGCTTTAACAACACCTTGGCTATTTTGCTTTGTTTTGTTTCGTCTTGTCTTTCATGTTTTGTTTTGTTGTTTTTTGTTTTGTTTTGTTTTTTGTTTTGTTTTGTTTTTGCTTTGTTTTGCTTTGCTTTACCTTACTTTGATTTGCTCTGTTTTGTTTTGATTTATCTTTCATTTGCGAACACAATAATAAACCAAGGGATTAGCAACAGTAGCTGTTTTTCAGGAGCTGTAGCTTTGTGCTTTTGCTTTGTTTTGGTTTGTTTTGTCTTTCATTTGCAAACACCATATAGAGTAAGGCGTTAGCAACACTAGCTGTTTTTATTTACCTTTCTTTGCTTTGCTTAGAATTTTTCTCTGTGCTGTTTTTTGTTTTCATTTGCAAAAAAAAAAAAAAAAAAAGATTTAATAAAGCTATTGTTTCTGTTTCAAACAATCTATTTAACATTAACAAATGGCATGTGTACATGAACATACTGTAACTTCATGTGAGAATAAGGGCGCCATTTACTCATTCTCGTCTTCCTCTGGGCCGTGTCTGTTGAAATCATTATATCTATAGTAATTTGGTCTGAGAAGTAGCCCAGGGTATTATTGTTAGAGCTCTCTGTGATGTTCCCGGTTCTCCCCTCAACTCATAATTAAAACAAAAATATCCCTCACTCGCAGTACATGTGATTATGGCCTGAGCCAAATCTTAAGTAACAGCGGTTATCATTATGATGCGAAGGAGGGATTATTGCGAATGAAGGGAATAAAAGCAGAAAACAACCTTTTGAACTCTTTTTGTACACTATTAATGCTGTGCCTCAAATAAACATGCTTTGCTGTAGGGGAAATTGCAGATTTCAAATAACCAGACACATTTTGTAAGCAACTATGTGTTGATATTCATGAGATGAAACAATTTTCAATTATTTGTTATTTAAATCAGGAATGTTAAACAGAAACATCTTTTGGAAAAAATGATCATCTCAAAAAATAAAGTTTTGGATAATTTTTTTTTTAGTCTTGAGCTAAAGGAATATTCACCAAAAAATGTTTTCATACATACTGTTTCATATTTTAATCATTTTCTCTCTCAAGGCTTCATTTATTTGATCAAAAATACAGTAAAACAGTAATAGTGTGAAATATTATTACAATTTAAAATAACCGTTTTTTATTTTATTTGAATATATTATAAAATGTAATTTAACAGTTGTGCTGCTGAATTTGGTGAAAACACCCTTTGAGTAATAAAAATTCATTGGAACAATAATTATGCTTATATGAACAGCATTTTAGCATATGTATAACCTATATTATTTAAAATCATTGTTTTCATTGTTGAATGGACGATACCGTTACATGTTTTCATATCATCTTTGTGCTTTTTAGGGCTGTCGATTGACTACTCGGCCAACAAGCTGTACTGGATAAGTTCAGGAAACGGAACCATTAATAGGTGTAACCTGGATGGGAGTGGCCTGGATGTGATTGACAGCTTGAAAAAAGAGCTACAGAAAGCCATGGCATTAGCAGTGATGGGTGAGTGAAGGCTGTTTTCATCAGCATTCGTTTAGTAAGGTTAATTATAACCAAGCAAATAATGGAGCTATTGAATTAGTACGTTGATAGACAGTATAAATGGTTTCTGAACAGCGGTGTATGAGTGATAAGGAATACTTTTTATGCTGAATGTGGGCTCCAGGGTTTTTGTTAAAGCTTAATTGTGGAGCTGTTTTAGTACACTGTAATTACAAATCAATAGAGCGAGATTATTGTTTCTAAAGGGTTTGGATCGCAACGCTAATCATGTTCTGACATGGGTTTTTTTCTTTCATTGATGACTCACATCTTTTGATGTCACTCACAGCTGTGTTTGCTGATTGTAGCAGCTCTGCCAGTTTTGAGACTTGGCCAAAGACAGATATTAATTTGTTCTGTCATCTTACGTGTGCCTTCTGACTCACGGTTGGTTTTCAGTAAGAATCATAAAGATTTATTAAGACTTTTACATTTATTCATTTAGCAGGTGCGAATGAAAAAAGTATTGACAATAAAGATTTGATGATCCTCATTTTTTTCTGTATAGAAAGAAGTGTCTGCTAAATGAGCAAATGTAAATGTAAAATGGTATTCAACTCATTTAACTTGTGTAATGTGGCTTATTCCTACATGACTTTCCTGAACAGAAAATGCAGGCGCAAATAATATAAGGAACTTGATTTGACCCTTCTGGATTTGATTGGACGGATATGTTGGGAAGTGATATTTTTGTGATGCTTCTGGAATACTTGATTGGTCAATCTGTGGGCAAATGTATTTAAGAATATGTATTTCTATACTAGTTTCAAGATTCATTTTGCTGACAACAAAGCTAGATTTTTTTTTTTTTTTGCTTTTGTTTAGTTTTTTTGCTTTGTTTTACTTTTGTTTTTTGTAGAGATGCACCGATTGATCGGCTGGTGACCGGAATTGGCCGGCCGGTCAGTCTGACAAATGCCGATTTTATGCCGGTCAAATGCACTCGGGCGCCGCATGATTAACATCGCGCAACATCAGCATCAAACGTGCACACGGAACACACATGTGAATTACGTCCGTTCAGACCGCAAGCGCGTTTTTTTTTTTTTGGCGTGCATGTTAATCAATGAGTGCATTCACAACGCCAGCAGGAGCAGTGCGTGAGCCTCAAGCAGGAGCGTCGCGAGCAGTGAAGCGCATGTTTCGGCGCCGAGTCTATTTGCTGCACTGCGCACGCTCAATTAAAGGGAAAGCACACTTTTGATGGACAAAATAGCCTAAATAGGGTTTCACAAAAAAACTGCCCAAAATTCACAGAATTTGCGTGTTTTAACAAGACCTGGAGTAGGCCATGTCAGAAAAGAAAACAAAGACTAATATGTATAGAAAATGTACCAATTTAAACTTGTTTTATTATTCAGTTTGTACAAGTGATTGCAATAGGCCTGTGTGTGTGTGCTTTGAGAAATATCTTTATACTGCAAGGCTATATTTATTTTATTTTTTATTTGTTATTTTATTGCCATTCCCTGTTTTCATACAGACGTTTAGTTAGCTAAATACATATATATAAAAAAAAAAAATTGGATATTGAATGTGAAAAGGAAATGGTTCTTCCATAACACTGCACTTTAGATGTGTGTGAATTACCCACACCTGGAGTAATTTATATAGTTCTATTTTATAGCGTTTATCTGTTCAAAAAAAATATGTAGGCTACTATGCAAATTGTAAAATGTTCTATTACAAAAATATTTATATAAAATCAATATTTGTGTGTGCTGTAAAGTGGTTAGAAAAAATGAAATCGGAATCGGCTAAAATCGGTATCGGCAGGTCAAACTTAATGAAAAATCGGAAATCGGAATCGGCCCAGAAAATTGTAATCGGTGCATCTCTAGTTTTTTGTTTTGTTTTGTTTTTTGCTTTGATTTACCTTTGTTTTTCTTCGCTTTTTTGTTTGTTTTTGCTTTGCTTTTATTTTTTTTGCTTTGTTTATTTTTATTTTTATTGTTTTGCTTTGCTTTGCTTTTTGTTTTCTTTTGCTTTATTATTTTATCTCCAAATTGCAAAGCAAACTCTTACTCATAATAACTGAATTTAAACTTCTATTTGCATTGTTAAATATTATAAACCGATACAAATTTAGATAAAAAGAAATCTGTGTTTGTTTGTTTTTTTGTTGTTAATTCATGTTAACTAATGGAACTATACTGTAAGGTTTTAGCATTTTATTTGACCATAAATGAGGGCAAAAATGCTAGTGCAAAAGATCACTTTTGGGGATTTTTTTCAGAAAATATGATCAAAACTTTTTTCTCTCTGTAGAGTGCACTGCTGGATTGTTCACAATAAGATAAAGTATATTTATTATGAAAGTAAATAGGGTCAGTTTTGACTTCATATTGCCTTTAAAGAAAAACAACAAACATCTATAGTTACATTTATAAACATAATTATTTTTTTGCAGAGAGCAGATAGTTTCAATTTTATTGTCTTTCTCTCACATAAAGAAACTCAGTGAAGCACTTGCTCGTTTGCCCCTCTTGTTTTCATCATTTAATTTCTTCTGACCTGGTAACTCTGATGAAAGGGGTTCTGGGAGCACGGTGCCCATTTTTCATCATTTGTGGATTGACGTTAATCTGTTTATGAGTGAAACAGCTGGTTCAAAACCAGAGGATCATCAGCTAAAGACATCAATTCTGCTGTTTGAAATATCTAACCTTCAGCTTTCAGGAGATAAAACGTCCTGACTTCCAAGGGAGAGAAGATCTGGAAGCATTTTAATTAGGCCTAACATATTATTATTGAGGCTTGTGGTGGTATCCTGATAGGTATTCGGGACTGTGCGGGAACAGAAATTCAGCTGTATTTTGGATAGAGACTGTATCATGGGGCTGTCAGTGGACAGGACTGTTTCACGTTATTTGGGAGCCAGTGTTACTTGACATTTCTTTGTAATTAATAGTGAAATTTACTAGCAATTTTTTAGTGTAAATTTGTTTCTATACCATTCTTTTGGGTTGTGGTGTATACGTTTACCAAAATTTTTTTATAAATCACAACGGCACATTAAAGAAAATTTCTGTTGATTACATAACTTGAAATATGACTCATCCATTTAGAATTGAGCTTTTAAATATAGAAATTTAATTCTCACAATTAATTAATCGATTGTATATATGCATTATATTATTTATTATTCATTTTATATATTTCAAAAATAGTTTTACTTTTACAAAAAAGTGCATTAATAAATTCGATTTTTATTTTATTTTAAAACAATGGCTTGGAATGTAACTCATCCAATCAGATTTTAGAATATTTAAATATACAATATGTATATATTATACATTTGTGTATGCAAGTATTTTTTATGAGTACAGTTTATGATTCATTGCAATATCCAACCATAGGCACCACTCCATTGTGTAATATATTAATAATTTGTATTACATTTCCTGAAACAACTATATTGTGAAATGTAATTTTAAAGCCATAGAAATTATAACTGATTTAATTTAGCTTATTCCGCCCACGCCTATTTCTCAGTAGAGGCTGTGTAATATTTTGCACAATGAACCTGAGGTAAAAGGTCTTTAATCTTGAGGACTGTGTAACAGATAAATCATCTACCCAGCCAAGTCCACCGCCAACTTTAATAAAATGCGATTGGAATGCCGAATGGGAAGGTATTATTCGATTAAACCCTGAGGAGCAACCTGTTCTCGCTTCTACTATATCATCTTCTCAAAGCCTCTCACAATCAGATACTGACGTTGGCAACTTCTAATATAATCAGAGTGAACACTATACCAGCAAACAGCAGATTCGAGCTGGTAATGGAGTGTTGGTTAAGAAGTGTTGTCTCTGGTTACCCACACCGAACACTGTTTATTCCCCTAATTTATGTGGAGCCGTACTATATAACACCCTTGTTATGTAGAGTCTTATTTAGAAGGCACATACAAGTTACTGAATCAAACAAGACGGAAACTTATATTGAAATTTATAGTGAAATCATACAGCAGAGAAATTCGTGAGAAACACGGACTGACTGTCATTTTAAGACTCATTGTTTTTCTCTCTTACTTTATTTCCAACTTTCTTTTTCCTTTCTTTTCTGTCAGATTAAACAATTCAACCTCGTCCTATACATTCTGGGTTCTCGTCTCATGGCCATTTGATCATTACACCCGTTTGTTTAATATTAATGTCTAATTAACCCCGTTTTACCAGCTGTCCCGGGAGTAAGGAAACAAGTAAAGAGATAATGAATTATTAATGACTTCGCTTCCATTTTCATTTTCTTTGTCATTGTTGTCTTTACATGACATAGTCTGTTCGTTCTTCCATTTGAAGAACTTTTGGACTTTATTTGGGGAATGTTTAATGTGTTGAATGAAATTGAGGGATGAAAGTAACTTTTATGTACGCTGAAAGTCGACAAATATTCAGTGGATTGTAAGACAGGATTTTATATAATTTAAATCGCAATATAGCTTTTTTTGCAGGAAGTTCAAGTTCAAGTATCAAACTAGCCCTTATATTCATGCCATTATAGTGTTGTGAATTAAAAGCATTAAAAGTTCACACAACACAAATATCTATGAAATTCATTTGTCTTCTGTGGAAAAAGAAAGTGCACTCTTATATTTAATGTTTTTTATCTAACTTGTTCATTTAGTTCAGATGAGACTCTGAGGGATAGAAGTACAGTTTGTTCAATAACTTTTATGTACGATGAAAGTCGACAAAGTCTCAATGGACAAAAAGACTTCAGCCTTCATTAAACTTGATTTGATGTGATTTTAATGCTATACAAATCACATTATAGCATTTTTTCTGGAAATTTAATGAAAAAAAAAAAAGGGTATCAAATAAGCCCATGCCAGTGCAGTGCTGTGAAAAAGTAATTGCACCACATTCAAAGTTTGTTTTTAACTTGGATTTATTGACACTAGAACTTAATTTGAACCATTTGAACAATGACTTTTGGAAACTTTCATTCAACATATCTAGAGAAATGTAATTGTCTTACCTGGAAAAAGTACAGTAAGTGCATTTAAACAGCTTATCTTTACATTTAGTTTAGTTTAGTTTTTTTTAGGTCTTGTCATAATGGTACCATATTCTTGACCAAATGGTTTACAGAGCTTTAAATAAAGTGCAACCTATTTACCGATGGTCTGTTAATTTGCACTTGATTCTAATTTTAGGTGATATTTACTTAGGGGTGCACTTACTTTTTCACACGCAAGAAACTGACATTTCTGCTTACTTTAGCTGTGCAAATCTTTACAAAATGTACATTTGAAATGTAATCTGTGCAACTGTGTATGCCCTAATATGTTACAAATAAAACGAAAATGGTGTATGTAAATCTTTACCAGTTGACTCATTCCCAGCCCCATTTCATTTGCATCAAATTAAATATGTACTCTAACTGTTTCTCCGTCATGGAACATCTAAACAGTCCTCCGCTGTGCCCTACGTGAAGTATACACTAAGACTGTTCTCCGTAATTCATTTTCCCTGGGTTTTGTGCCTGCCAACGGCTGATAGCTTTAACTCAGGCCGAGCTCTAAGAATAGTCCTGCTTGCTTTTGGCATCTGTATGTAATCCATTAAGGGCTACCAGGGGACCAAGATGCCGCTGCTCACACCTATGGGATTCGTAAGTGCTGAGAGGGCGGGTAAAACAGAGGTACAGTGGTGTGGTTTGGCACCAAGGGACGTCTCCTCCTTCAATCTAAGACACGACTCGCAAGTAATACGAGCATAGGAATGTGTAGCTCGTCGTGAGCGGTCCGGGTCCGGAGACTGTGGCACACTTGCAGTCCTTTTTTATGATGTGTAATCAGAGCCGAGTCCTGGACGTTTTTCTCGGTTTTGTACCATTTCTTAAAGGCTGAGTTGACATGCCATAGGGCTTAGTGGATTTGCAGTGTGCTGTCCGCAGCAAAGAAATACAGCATGGATAAAAACACATTTCAATTTCATCCCAGTTCAGTTTCGGAGAGGATAAGTATGTGTATTTATATAATAAATGCCAAGAAGTACTATATTCCATGCAGCCATAACCAACTATTGAAACAGCATTTTCTAATTATTCTCTAATTAAAATGCAAGTTTTAGACCCCTTATTAACTAACAGGTCAAAAATATTTATTATTATTTATTAAATATTTATTTGAATACATATTTAAATAATACATACTACTAAAAATATTAATTTAATAATAATAATAATAATAATTTATTATAAAAAGTAACACTATATTACTATATAATTGCATTAATTCTATTTTATTTTGTTAAAATAAAGTAAAAATGTTCATTCAGAAATACTTTTGTTTTGTTTGTTTCCTTTCGTCTTCCACTGGTTTGACAGACAGATAGTCCCGCCGCAAATTCATGCTATTGGTTTAACCAATGTCACGTTAATCTTAAATATTTTAATTGGTTTGGGGAAGGCAAAAAGAAATACAGAAATATTTGTGAAAAACAAAATGGTGACATACTGTACATTTTTGCCTGAAATCTTGATGTAGGAAAAAAAAGTGAATGTGTTACTTGTTAACTAGATATTTTGGTGTTTTTCCAACTGTTCCAAAACATATTTTTTCTCTCTAGGTGGGAAGTTATGGTGGGCGGACGATGTTCTCGCTCAGCTTGGGACCGTTAACAAGAGGGACGGAAAAAACCTGACGGTTCTTCGGAATAAGACCACAGGCGTGGTCCACATCAAAGTGTATGACAAAGACAGTCAGAAAGGTAAAAAGAAACAAATCTCCAAATTCAACAACTTCACAAGAGTCACTAAGATCAAATTAAAAGAACCAGCAAAATCCCACACCTTTTGAGTCACCTAATTCACTTATTGACTTTTTAAACAAGTGTTAAACACCTTTTTTGAAGATAAAAGATATATATATATATATATATATATATATATAATATATATATATGTGTTTGTGTGTGTGTGTGTATGTGTATGTGTGTGTGTATAGTAAAATTACTCGTATCGTGATATAATTTTTTGGTCATATTGGACCATTAGAACAGAAAAGATCCTTGTCATTTCTACAAGGTGAGGTTGCACATGACTTGGACAGCGGTTATGTTTCTACACCCACACATTGTCAAATCCCTTCACTCTTTATGAATTATGGTGAGGACCATTCATATCACTGACAGGTCTATTAGCGGAGGAGTGCTTGATCCTCTCAATACTCTATTAGGATTAAAAAAAAACTGGCAATTAGAGGTTCTTTAAGGTAAATCTTTTTGCTTCCTTCTCAAATCTCCTCATACCAATTAGCTCCCTCATTTATCTCTCTGACACAAGCCTCATGGGAGCGAAGGCCCGTCTCATTACGCCACTTCAAATAAGCTAACTGGGGTGTTTCTGACAAGGTGTCCGAGGAACAAAGTCAAAGCGCCACCGTTTTTTTCTCTTTTTGTGTTTGTGATGTTCCTGAAATTGGTTTAAGAAAGTACTCAAGCCAGAGGGTTTTGACAGATTTGCATTAGATACACCTGTTCGCCTTCACAAATGATTAGTTAATTAGTAATTCTCTTCGTAGGTCGCAATCCTTGCGTACCGAACAACGGCGGGTGTTCCCAGCTGTGCCTGCCTACCTCTGAATCCACTCGGACGTGTTCTTGTACCACGGGCTACAACCTTCGTCCGGACCGGTCCACCTGTGAAGGTACGACCATTAGTTCTGACCTGAGCGTACGTATGTAATTAAAGGAACAGGCTGACTTTTTGGGACTTTAGCTTATTCACCGTATCCCCCAGAGTTAGATAAGTCCATACATACCCTTACATACCATACATACCCTTCTCATCTTCAACATTTTCCTATTTACATGTTGTGATTTGAATAGTCACAGCGTGTACAAATAACAAGGTCACATGAGACACAGCCATCTTCTAAACGTATACATACTGGGAATTATATTCTCAGAAGGTGAAGCACTGCTACTTGGGCGGAGTGATTTGCTCACAGCACCTGAGAAGCCCCGTGGTGAGGAGCAGAGAGTTCGCTCAGAGTTGGAGTAAATTTTTTCGCAGAAGTAGCAGTGCTTCGCTTATGTCACTTATTGGGAGCAGTATGCTAGCTGGAGCCATTTACCTCCAGTCTTTGTGCTAAGCTAGGCTAGCGGTGGGTGCGTCAGACAGAGTTACGGCACGCACGGAGATGAAAAGGGTATGTATGGACTTATCTAACTCTGGGAGATACGGTGAATAAGCTAAAGTCCCAAAAAGTCGGTGTGTTCCTTTAACCTTTGGATCTCAGAGGTATTCATTATTTTTAAGAGCAGGGTTCATTTGATTTTTTTATTTTTATTTTTTGGTTGACTCTTTGATAGGTCTTCAGTCTTTCTTGATGTACTCCGTTAATGAAGGGATAAGAGGACTGTCTCTTGATCCAAGTGATAACTCTGAAGTTTTGATGCCATTAACTGGCACTCTGTTCACTGTGGGTCTGGACTATCATGCCGGTAAGTGCACTTTTATCTGTTTTCTTTGATTCTAAAAGAAAAGGGAAAAAAAAATCTAAGAGGAGAAAAAATATTTTATTTTTACATTTATTTTAATACTTTACTGACATATACAGTATCAGCGTTGTTTTAGTATTATTTATACACTACTATAGTATTTATTTATGGTAATTTTAGTATTTCAATTAAAACATTTGTTTCAGTTATTCACCAATGCAATTATTAAATCCGAAAAGGAAAATGTATTTTTATACTTTTTACAGATAGGTACAGTATCAGTATTATTTAATTTTAATTAAATTTTTTGTGATTTTGTTATGTGGTTTTGTCTTTTTTATTTATTTTGTTTCTGTTTTTAGCAATTTTAGTATTTCAATTTAAAAATCGTTTTGTTATTCATCTAATATTCATATTTTATTTGATGTCAGCTTTATTTCAATTACTTTATTTCAATTTAATGGCATAAAGAGTACAGTCTTAAAGAATGAGTAAGGGTCAAAAGTCATAAATTATGGTGGTTTTGATATAACTTCACCACTATAATGGTTAAAAATTGCTTTTAAAATGACTTAGTAAAAAGAAATGCACACAGATGTACTTGTATACTATATTGTTTTCCTCATTAAAATGTTTTTACCCTCAATGTACAGTGTAAAAATAATTTAAAATGATTGACTGAAATGATCTACAATTGTTCTTGTAAAATTAGCTGTTAATGTTTTTTTTTTTCCATAAACCTTTGAATTGTACTTAGAAACCAAAGCAATTAGGCATTGCCATGCCATGTGTACAACAATATATCACCTCTTGACATGGGGAAAACTTTCATTTGCAGGGAATCTGCCAGTAATTCGTACAGATTTATCTGGTGCAGTAATTGGACAGCTGTCTCCGTACTGAGACAGAAATGCCACTCTTTGCATCAGCGACAGACAGTTTACAGCTTCCCATTTGCATGATAGAGCAAATATTGGCATTGCATTGCATGTGTATATATTTTTTTCATTATGAGATGAGGTGAAGGGTGGAGATATGCTGTTATGACAGATGGAAGATAATCGAAACAGATTAGCTGGACAGATGAGGCGATGTCTCATAACGATGTGATTGGGCTTTCATTGGAGTTTTTGTCAAAAGGGATACAGTATAATGTAAATTTTTGAGTAGGCGAGGAGCTGGTGGTGCACAAAGCTCCGGATAAAACCGTGCAGCCAAGTCAAAGGAATTTTCATAAAAACGTTTTGAAGAGGACAGACCATGGGAGCCAGGAGAATCACGAGTACTTTGGGCTTTTTTTTTTTGCCTCTATTGTTTTGGAGAAGAGATGGGTTTGATTGAGATCAAAAAGGGCAAAGACATTTCAGCCAGTTGGAGCAGACCTATTCTTTTAGGTAAAGCTTGGCAGCTCTTCAAAAAAAGAAAAGAAAATGGAGCCTTGTTTATTCCAAATTGGCCATCAACACAAGATTGTGCACAGTCCTAAGCCGCTGTGACGTAAAAGACAAAAACTAATCCATTTCATGCTTTTAAGAATATTTTATTTTAGGAATAATTGTTGCTTGCCACTTTTATTTAGAATACATCAAGGTTATTATAGTGAACAACAACTAAAACCATTAAAAAACAGAAAAAGTTAACTGAAATAAAATAACTTATTTGGTTTCAGGGAGTTGACAAAGCAACACATTTAACTTGATGTACTAAAAGAACTAAAACTAAAGCTGAAATAAAATTAATTACAAATCTAGACATGTTTAAAAAAACAATGACTACAAAAGCACACAAGACAATTACAAAATGACGATTACAATTTTACTAAAATGAAAATGAAAACAATACATATTACATATACAAATACAATATATACTGTATTAGTGAGATGACAGCAAAGCTTATCTAAATGCAAAAATGAGGGTAATTGGCATGCAAAATTAAGTATACAATATCAAACGGAACCGATATATTGTGCATCCCTAAATAAATATGCACTTTGCCCCCATATTAAGGTAGTTATATCATTTAGGGTCTAACTAGTCTGTGTTAACTAGCCAAACATTTGGTTTTGGGTTTTTTAGGAAATGACACATTGTACTGGACAGACATGGGCTCCAACAGAATCTCTAGATCCAGTCGAGATCAGACCTGGAGAGAGGACATCGTCACAACCGGTCTTGGACGCGTTGAAGGACTTGCAGTGGACTGGATTGCAGGTGAGTCCGTTTCTATTCTTTTAGCATTTCTGTGCTTTTCCAAGTAGCCTTGATGTTGTCGGGCTTATTGTTTCTCTGTTGGTTCAGGGTCTTTGTTGCTTTGCATCCAAAGGTAACATTTACTGGACGGACCATGGCTTAAATCTCATTGAGGTTGCTCGGTTGAACGGTATGTACCGTGCCGTGGTGATATCTGACGGACTTGATCAACCCAGAGCCATTGCGGTACACCCAATGAAAGGGTATGTGTTGCACTGTGGCTTATTTTCCTCTACTGCTAAGCTTCAATTTCACCCAAGTGTGGCAACACGAATGACCTATGGTCGTCTAGAGAACAGTTAGCGTGTGCAATTAGCACTTCAAAGCTTGTTAACTGCAGATGTACGTCCTCCTTAAAGGCATTATAATTTCTGTAGAATGTATTCTAATATGAGTTGCCCTCTCGTTTGTAATGAGTTATCTCATTAAATAAAGCTTTGTACTGTTGTAGGTTGGAGTATAAACATTAAGCTTCAACATATTTCCGATTCCTAATATCATGTGGCTTTATCTATTTTGGGGTCCTGTCTTACTCAGAAATTGGTCAGTGATTGCTCAGATTAGCCCGGAACAAATTTAAAGATTCCTGTTGGAGTTTTAAAACCAATATGACATTGTAAGTGACTTTACTTACAAATTCTTGGTCTTCTTGTGAAATATTCACTGGTGCATGTTATTCCAAAGAAAGAATTGACCTTACAATCTCTCATCAAAATAATTAGCTTCACCTGAAATAACGTTTCTTCATAGTCACCAAGGACTTAATTTTAAACTTCTACCCTTTAAAGTCTGTCTTATGGGGAACACTTTTAATGATCCACTCAGTCCCTGATGGATACAATCTAGTCATGTCATCTAGTCAAAAAATGTTGACCTTTAAGTGTACAAGAGCTTGTCACTGGGGCCTCTAAAACATTCATAGTAGTACCTTGGGGGTACATTTTACTACTCTGAGGTACAAATATGCAATTTTTAGGATTAGATGAAAGTTGTGCCTTTAAATGTATTGATCCAGTGTCAATCTGATGTAGCCAAAAGGTACAAATGTTTGCACTTTTTTTTTCTGACTATATGGATTTCCCTTAGAAATGGCCTGTGAATGATAGTGAATTTTAAAACCACTTTCTAATTAGGATTTCTGAACTTCTCAGAAGAACTTGAATACAGCATTATGCTTGTTTTCATAGTAGCTGAAGATAAATCTTGGAATTCAAGCTGTGCAAAGGTCAAAATTCCTCAGGAAAGTATTTCCCCCTAATGGTATTTTCCTTTGAATTCATGCAGGTTTCTGTTCTGGACGGAGTGGGGCCAGAGTCCTACCATCTCCAGGTCACGTCTCGATGGTTCGGAGCAATCCGTGCTTGTTAGCACCGGACTAGCAAAGCCTAACGGTGTCTCCATAGACTACCAGGTCTGCTTCCTCTACTTGTCTAAAGTGCTTACGTTGCAGCCGGCTGCAGTCTATGTTGATTTCATGGCTTAACTAGCAGCTTTAGGGCACTGAGAACATATAAACCATCATTCTTAATACAATACATGCATGAGTTTTGTCTTCCAACTGCATTGTAGGAAAATAAATTATACTGGTGCGACGCCCGCAACAACAAGATCGAAAGAATCAACCTTGAGCGGGGTGAGCAGAGGGAGATTGTGTTCTCATCGAGTGGGGTGGATATGTTTTCCATAGCAGTCTTTGGGGCCTACCTCTTCTGGTCTGACAGGTAATTTATTTTTCCATAAATGTTACAGTCTCTACGAATGGCCCAAGAAAGCAGATACCGTCCCACTTTCCCTACAAGGTCACAATGCTAGCGCAAGAAGACACATTTGATTATATCAGAATCTCCCGCAGTTCAATGTCATTCTAAGGATGGGTTACCTCACCTTCTGTTAGACCAGCTGTGTACTGTATTTTAATGAGTTCTTTGGTTTTAATTAGTCGAGGGCCATTGATTAGCGAGTGTCAAACTTTTGGTCTTGTGTCTCCATGACGGTAGAGCATACGCCAACGGATCCATCCGCCGTGCTTCCAAGAAAGATGCTGTGGACGTGGTCACTATCAGGAGCGGCTTGGGCGTCAATCTGAAAGATGTGAAGGTCTTTAACCAGGATCGGGAGAAAGGTTGAGGTTTCACTTAATGGCAGTTTTCCTGTTCTTTGAACATTGCACCAATGCACACCAAAGTACATTCATACATTTATCCCAGATAAAGCAGGGTTGTCCAATCTCACTCCTGGAAGGCCACCTAGCTCCAACCTGTTTCAACACAATTTTCTAGCAACCCTGAAGGCCCTGATTTGTTGCTTCAGGGGAGTTTAATGAAGAATAGAGCTAAACTCGATTGAAAAGTGGCCCTTCAGGAGCAGGATTGCAAATGAACACCTGCTGACTGACACGCATGTAAAAGAGATCAATTGGACTTGCTTGAAATAGCAGTAAATGTCTGAGAAAGTTTGAGCATTACAATAAGGGAATAGTTCACCCTGACATGAAATCCTCACGCCGTACTAAACCTGTATTTTGTTTGCATGCGGAAGCAGTCTCGAAGCGATTGTTAGGTGATATCATTCGTTGAGGCACTTCGTAGGGAGCCTGATCTCTGATTTTTCGACTCACCCAGGTACGAACGCTTGCAGCAGAGCGAACGGAGGATGCCAGCAACTTTGCTTTTACTTGGGGAATAACCAGAAAACCTGTGCTTGTGCCCACGGATATCTTGCTCAGGATGGACTCAGGTGCGACAGGTACGAGGGTTACCTGCTCTACTCCGAGAGGACCCTCTTGAGGAGTATTCATCTCTCGGACGAGAATAACCTCAACTCCCCCATCAGGGTGTATGAGAACCCGACTTATTTTAAGAACATTATAGCTTTGGCCTTTGATCATCGGCAGAAAACGCAAGGAACAAATCGGATTTTCTTCAGCGATGTTCATTATGGGAATATACAAGTTATCAATGACGACTGGACAGGACAACGCATCATTGCTGAGAGTAAGTAATTGTGTCTAATTACTTTGATGCAGTTTTTACTCGCCTATGTCCTTATCGATTGCGCTTCGTAGTTGTATTGATACACTTTTCATGTATTCACACTGTGAAGATGAAATGGCAATGTTTGATGTTTGACAAATTACTTTCGAATAGTGCTGATGAATGGTTTTCAGACATCCTTGACCTTTTAGTTTTTATCACGTATGTGATGGTTATGTATTTTTAAACATTTGTTTGTATGAATAGATGACGGTTATTTTTCAAAACTTTTGGACCTTTTTCCTGATCCCTTCTATTTAACATTCAGCCTGATGCTGTCCACAGTACTTTCATTACACATTTACATTATTTGCAATGCAGCTCATATTTGTAGTGGCATCATGTCCGATTAACTGCGGTGAAATGTAAATAAATGATCTGTACAGGGTACAGCCAATTACTCTGATAAAGCAGCAGCCCAGTAGCCGGCATTGGAATTCATACCTCATGTGATTTATCAGGCCCTAACCTTGTCAACATTAACACACGTCTCATTTAATCAGTATGCCATTAACCTGCAGAGCTGTCATTTCACAGCTGCCGTGCTGAACGATAGCTTGCCTGAGAGGAATTGTGATATTTGTCAAACGAGGCCGTGGATTGTTACACCTGACCCTAGACGCTAAGCTTTATGCTTTGTCATGGATTTATGCTGATGTATTGCAGATTGGCGTTCGGCTGATAAACAGCTTCTCTATGTAGCCTTCTCTTGTTTGAGAGCTGATAGACATGAAGAAGCGGGTGGTACTGTAGCTCTTTGGTTGAACTGGCTTTTTTTTAATCATCTTTTATAATAGCTGATTTGTAATTTTAGTTGAGTTTTATTTTGAGTTTAAATGGAGAACTGACTTGTCAGGGTGAATCTCACGAAACATATCCTGGTGACGTTTTATACCAAAATAATAGAAATTATAATAAATTAGATATTTTTATAGGAAATTATATTTAGCTTTGCCTTAAGATTAAGTATTTGTTTTACTAAATTGGCTTTGTGATAAAAAAGAAAAAAAAAAGAAAAAAAAGTGCATTATTTTTTTAGATAAATAATGCATAAAACACATTATGATAATGGGAATTTGGGAAGAATTTGCTAATTGTCATGAAAATAATGTCACTTCAGTGGTCCTAAAATATAGGCTAAGTAATTGCTTAATGCAGAATATAACTTTATTATTATTATTATTTAAAAAAAAATTGACACGACAACCGTGTGTTGCTTAAACAGCTCCTAAGACCAGCTTTTGTTGACAGGACTGTTCAATACCGACATACTATTGCTGCTTCTCTAAATCAAAGCCTGTTGAACTCTATATGCCTCATTCAGCACCATTGATGTGGCTGTGAGGGATAGACATTCATCTCTTCAGTGGGTTGTACTGTTATTTAATGTGATGTTGGATTGTTCCCTGCTGACAAAACACTGCAAAAATATATTTCTCAGAAATTATGTCATTGCGCTGCTCTGATTAAGGTCTATAGTTTCCACCAGTGCTGATTTTTAGAGACTGCTTTTTTCACACTTAACAATGCTCAAATCATTTTAGGCAGCGTGAACTTCCGCAGACAGAGGAATCACACCTAATCTTTCTCGCTTTTCATTTGTACGAGCACCCTGCTTCCCTCTCCCTGCGTTCGCAACAGAGCCTAGGTTTCTTTTACACTTAAAGGAGAACTCCGGTCAATTTTAACATTGAGCTAATTTTTTTGTACATTTGGAGTGCTGTCAGTACAGAGAACAACGACAAAAATCGGTGTTGCCTACACCGTGTTATCCTCGTTTTAAAATTTGCACCCTGTTGACTTCAATGGGGCAAGTTTTAAACCTGCTTTTAGCCTCTTAACATCCTTGATGTGTCATTACAAGTGCACAGGTCATGTGAGTGATTCCTTCGGGGTGAACGCGGGTGAATCTGACTGCAGTAGATGTGAAAGAAATATATAAAAAATGATGTTTATTCAGCCAGCGCACATACCTGTATTTACATCCTGTTTTCGGTCGAAGTCCACAGTAGTCGATTGTCGAGTTCACGCGCATAGGTTTAGTACCTATGATCACGCGCGTGAACTCGACAATCGACTACTTTTTGTCGTTGTTCTCTGTACTGACAACACTCCAAATGTACAAAAAAATTTACTTTACTTGTGAGTTGGAGCTTTCAAGATTGTGTTACAATACATTGAATTAAACGTGAAATTTTGAGGTAGAAAGTCCAAAATTGTATTAGACAATTAGAGTACAAAGAAAATTCCTAAAGAAAGAATGTCAACAACATTAAGGTGAGCAAATGATAACAGATTTAAATTTTTTTTTTTTTTGTATTATTTTGGAGTGAACAATCCCTTTAAAATTATACTACATTTTTGCTCTATTCACAATCAGGGTTATTTTTAGATATTTTACTATACTACGAAAGGACTAATCTATGGAAGCTTGTTTCTGCCACATAAGTTGTTGTGACTTTTTATCCCTCAATTCTGACTTTATATCTCGCAATTGCAAGCTTATATCCCACTATTCAGACTTTATTTCTCGCAGTTTTGAAATTATAAATTGCAGTTCAGACTTTTTTTTTTTTTTATTGAAAAAGTCTGAATTGTAAGCGAGTTTGTATCTCACAATTCTGACTTTTTCAATAAAAAAAAAAAAAGAAGTAATTGTGACTTTTTATCCCTCAATTCTGACTTTATATCTCGCAATTGCAAGTTTATATCCCACTATTCAGACTTTATTTCTCGCAGTTCTGAGATTATAAATTGCAGTTCAGACTTTTTTTATTTATTTTTTATTGAAAAAGTCAGAATTGTGAGATACAAACTCGCTTACAATTCTGACTATTTCTCACAATTTGGAGAGAAAAAAGTCTGCATTATATACACTCACAATTCGGACTATTTTTCTCGCAGTTGTGAGTTTATAACTTGCGATTTTAAGATACAAAGTCATAATTGCAAGGAAAAAGTTAGAATTGTGAAATTGAAAGTCGCAAGTACCTTTTTTATTTCTTATTTGGTGGCAGAAACAAGTTTCCATTGTAATCAATGTAGTTAGGTACAAAAAAAGAGACAAGAGCAACACTAAAGTATTAGTCATTTGAGACATGTCTGGTGTATGAATTAAGAGAGTGGGCATTGTAATTCAGCCTGAATCTGTGAGAGACTATTAGAAAGAATTATAGTTTTACTTAGTCAAGACTCCACAAGCGCACAAGACGTCGAGTCCTTGAAGGTTTTTTATTCATGTGTGAGGAAAATCAATTGCGGTCAGAGGTGAAAGAGAGTTTCTGAGAGAGTATTGGCTTGGCGAGAGAGACGTTAGAAAGACAGCGAGAGTGAGCAGTGCCAGAGGGGTTCGATGCCACATGATCAGCCTTCAGATCTTTAGAGAAAGACGATGCCAATGCTGCTTCTCCACAGGGGGGAAATCTGTCTTTGTTAGCCAGAGGAAGGTGATGGATCTCTTGACTCGCACATAATACAGGGAACGTATGTCTCGGCGTGCAAATATCATGTCACCTTCATTCCTAAAACAAGTCATTTCTAATATTTTCATCTGGAGGGTTTGTTCCTGATAACCTATGATGAACAAATACCAAGTTATTGCTGTTTAAAGTCAAGTTTACTCCCCTTAGCACGTTCCTGGTCTTAGCGCCAACGATTTTTGTAGTGAAGCACTTCAGTACCACATTGGAGATTTTGTTTATTTATTTATTTATTTATTCATGCATACTTCTTTTTCACAATTTTGCATTTTAGATTAGCTTTGCCGTCTTTTAACACCCAACATTAATAATTGAAAAAAAACCGCTGTAAAATGTAATATTTGACACATCTCAAAATGAATATCCATTTTTCATACTTTACATTATAAGATTGTTCCCATTCTAAATTTACTTGTAGTATTTATGAATTTTTCATTTTTCACACCTAACATTAAATTTTTTTGTATATTTTATATTGTAATAAATGCACATTATAATATATTTTAGCTAGCCTATATATTATCATATAATAATATATCATATTAGAGACTTTTTTTTTTTCTTTTTTTTTTAAGCTAACAAACGGATGACTTTCCTGAGGTAAATGCAACATTAAGTGAAATTGTTCACAAGCTTCACAAGCAAGTTTTATTGACATCTTTCCATGGTTGAAACACAGATTGAGTGATTACATGAGACATGATACGGATTTCGGTAAGTAAGTTGTACTGTAATTTTCAACTTACCTTCTGATATTCATGCATGTTTTTCTAGATATAATTTGTATTAAAGTGGAAGAATAGACTCGCGCTCCGCGCTGCTGCTTGAACTGAGGCACTGTCACGTCACATTTAAGAGCGTCAAAACGCCATTTATTGTTTGAATTTCGTGATAAAGATGACACTTTGTTTCTTTTTAGAAGTAACAAAGCACAGAGCTATTTGCGATTAATTGGGTGAGAGGAAAAACTGCAGATCTGGCAACACTGGCTTGAACTACGGGTGATTCATAGGGTCAAATAGAGTGTGCTTTTATGTAGCTGTTAATGCGTTATTGTCTCATTAACTTGCCCTAACTAATTCAACACGAGAGATTTTCTTCACACACAGTGTGAGTTGCAGTCGGTCATGTTTTACTGCACCCTTTTGATTGACAGGATATAATCGTCAGTGAAAATAATTGCTTTTATCAGCCGATACCGATTCTCTATATCATACCCTTCAATATATCTGGGCTAAATTTTTGTTTTCTGTTGGCCCAGTCAGACCGGTTAAGATTTTTACTTGCCCGGTCAAAATGCACAAACAGTTATTGGGCCCTATCTTACACCCAGCGCAATTGACTTTGTACACCGACGCATAATTCCTATTTTGCACCCGACGCACAGCGGACTTTTCCCTCGACAGACGCACATCTGTAAATTAGGGAGTGAACTTGCGCTCCCTGGGGCGGTTCAGCGAAAAGAGGAGGCGTGTTCCGGCGCAAACGTTCCCTGGTGCTATTTTGCAGTTCCAGAAAAAATTTCCGCCACAGACCAGAAAAAATGCCGGTATAATAGCAACAGCGCCCGATATCTGCCCACAAAGTTACTTGCGTTTCGCGTTTGATACTTGCTTTTTAGATCGTTAAAATAGGGCCCAGTGTTTTCTTTGTTTTTGACCCATGTAACCTTGTAAACGGTGCTTTAAGATTTCCAGGTAGGTCTAACAGGTAGGATACAGAAATTGTATAAAGTTATCATTGTATAAAGTTATCAAACACTTCACAGTTTTCACTGCATAAATGATCAAATAAATATAGATCAATCCTTATTAAAGCTACAAATGTTATTCAGTCAAGAGTAGTGAGTGATTTTCTCTTTTTCTTTTGTTTTTTCATAATCCTTAATGACAGACAGCAGCAGGTTTATTAGGCTGCTGTCACTTTAAGACCTGCTGCACATTGCGCGGATCTGTGTCCTATTTTCTCACAACCCTTTACGTTCATTTGAGACTTCATTTAACTCATTTAAGACTGTGCTTTTGAGGATACTCAATAATTTTGTTTGTTTTTGTCCTTTCAAGCGATGTCTGAAGTGGCTTTCTGCGCGCACAAGTGTGTGTGTCATCAGACAGGAGATTCCCAGACGCGCACCCGTGCTGCACTGCGTTCTCTTTCGTGTTTTATAACACTTGAATGGTTTGAAAGCATTTGCATGATTTTTTTTTTTGTTTGTTTTATCGATTTTTTTTCTTTTATGCAAATGCCCATTTTTCCCCATTCCAGCCTATTATTGCTAGATAAAATCAAACAGCGGCCATTGAATAATCTGTTTCTGTGCAGTAAAGAACTTAAATGGTCGCAAGGGCAATTTACATTGAGTTGAAGTGTTTGAGACTGTTCACCCAGCATGACGGATTGAAGACTTTAGCAAACCTGCATTTTGTAACAAAGTTTGTCGAGATCCCTTGTGGATCTCTAGAGGAGATATTACAGGGCTATTTTTTTTTTCTTTTTCTTTCAGAAAAGCAGGATATTTAAGTATCAGTTTGCTCTTCATTTGATATCATTGTTGTCTTGGAGAAACGAATTTTATGATAGTGACCGTATTCGCAATTTTATTTAATTTTTTTCTATAGTCAATGGCAAATGTTCTAAAGCAATTTATTGTGCTGGTTCTGAAATACCCAGTGTCATATTGTCCTTCATCAGCGCAGTCGGCGTCCTCCTTTACGCTTATTAAGTCCTTGTTATGTTCTCTGCAAGTAATGTAGCAGAGCCCCTGTGTCCTATTCGATGCCAATCACTTTAACTGTCAGGCTTTACGGGTGTTATGAAGATAAGGATCTGCATCCTGAAATATGTGAAACATTTCTGCGGAGCTGATTAAAAGATGCTTCTCAGGTTGCAGTGCGATAAACTTGAACAAGTTATGCAATTGCAACATCAAAAAGACTTGAATGCTCGTTTGATCATGCATGATTTTGTTTTTCACAAAAAGGCCCTAGCAGGTCATAAAAATGCACTGTACTATGCGCCGGGTCGTACATGATATGGTTGCATATTGCCAATACATGAGACGACTGTTAATTCGACTACTGCAGTATTGTGTTATTTTAAAGGAGACTTTTTAAAACGGAAAACAAATTGGCAAATGAATAGAGAAAAGCAGCTGCTTTTTCTTAAATTAAAAATATATTATTATAACATATTAACCAACAGCATTTTTAGTGACACGTTAAAATATAAAGAAAACGATGTTTCTGAGAATAAAATTGTTCAAGGATGCAAAATTTGCCGTTTTAACGGCAACGGCATCTCTGTTGAAAGCAATGGCCAATCAGACGTGTTCACTGTAGGTAAGTCAAAAATCACTCTGAACAAGTTTTTGTTTAGACTACATTCTACACGCTCGCAAATCCTCTCATTATAACACCAAATCATAGACACAGTGTAAATAAGAGATGCGTTGTGCCGCGTGTAGTTAGATTCATTGATTATAATAAGAGTTTTCACGTGAGTGAGCTCAGTCAGTCGTGCTATAAAGGGAGCGCACTTTGCTCGCTTTCTGTATAGTCCATTCACAATTTGAAGAAAAGTTTTGGTTGTCATGCTTCCAAGAGAACCAACATTCACGTTTACTGCTAAGTTAAGGAGTGACGAACACTTTTAATTATCTGAGTGAATCCGCTAAATTGTTCCGCGAAGTGACTTTTTACAACCGCTGGACAATGACTTTCTGTACAGCCAAAACAATCTTTGTTCTTTGTTAGAAATATTGTTTTATTCTCAAAGTATGACTTTGATTTTACTGTTACAACTTTATTCTCAAAACTTTGACTTTACTCTATTTTAATAGGGGTTATGCGGAACATACTTCCGGGTTCTACAAAACGGGTATAACTACTTCCGGTCGTCAGCTACTGAGGTAAACACAGTGTAGGAATGGCGACCTTTTATAGCCGGTGTTTACAGGAGCTACCCATTCTATCCATTCCAGATGTACATCGTATTGCCAAACGGACGTCCAGAGCCCCGAGTATTTCGGTAGATAAAGGATTTAAGTTTTTACGCCTCCTCATTTATTCATGATTATGAAGGTATGTAAGTTAGTATATGTAGCTTTTGCTAATGGCACCCGATGTAGAGTTAGCTAACTATCAGTAAGTTAGTTTAGACTTGTATGCTATCATAGTAGTTTAACCTTTTATATTTGCTTGCAGACGATTAAAACAATCAAATGAAGACTGCATTTTATTTTTTTTATAAAATTTTATTTTCTGATACTTAAGCATTCGTGACATTTTTATTAAAACAGAAATAAGAATTGTATTCTAAAAAAAGCGCAAAATAAGTTACCTCAGAGATAACCTACCGCTGCAGATGCGTACGGTAATGCAAACCGGAAATGTTTATACCCGTTTTCCGGTTCGAACGTTGGGCGTTCCGCATAACCCCTATTGATTTTTATTTTAACATGGAAATAAAATGCTGTTTAATATAGGCTAATATTATATAAAAATATTCATATTAATATTAAAATGTATAATATTAATGTATGATTTAATTAAAATGTTATTCTCAAAATGTATATATTTTTTATATTTGTATAAAAAAAAATATATATATATATAAAAAAAAAAATTTTGCTCCTTTTTGAAGTGGCACATATATAGACACACAAGAGTTTTAGAGTTTTCAAGAGCTAAAAAAGGTGTATTTTTTTTTAAAGTGTCAATTAGATTTCCACTTCACATCTTGACCTTTGCTGACACCTAACGGTTTTTCACATCAACCATCTGTCCGTTTTTCTTCTTTGAAATCACTTCTGAAAGAACATGTGGAGTTTGTTGCCTGCCATACGGATTTATAGCTTTCAGGTAAAACGGTTGCATTTGTGTGGACTTGGCTGCCTTTTATGCTTGATGCAAGGTTTGAAATCCTTTTCAGACTTTAAAGTGTAGTGTGTGTAGAACCTTGAAAAATGTAAAGGTGTAGGTCACCGTCTGCACGTTCCTTTAGAGTGCTTGAGCGTTTAGCATTGACATGGCGTCCTCTTCTGTAGATGTTGGTTCTGTGGAGGGACTGGCGTACCATCGAGGCTGGGACATTCTCTACTGGACGAGCTCCACCACAGCCACCGTCACCCGCCATAACATTGACCAGACCAGACCAAACGCCTTCAACAGAGACACGGTGGTCTCTCTGTCCGAAGAGGACCATCCGCACGTCCTCACTCTGGACGAATGTCAGAAGTAAGTCAAGAGTTTGAAGTTTACCTTAGACATTTCGAAAGGAACGTTTTTTTTTTTTTTTTTTATGCTACTCCATTTTTCACCATTATTAAGCCAGTTGGATGTAATTTTCATAAATGGTTGCTTGTGAAATCAAATTCATATTTTGTTCAGTGATTAAAACGTTTTTTATCTTTTTTTTTTTTCAAAAGTACTTTTCATCAAAGTAAAATAAATCTCAAGTGTCAAAATGTTTCTGGACTGACTCCACCTCTCCTCAAAATAACCCGCGTTGTTAAATTTGCTTTGATGGCTGTCTTTTCAAAAGGTCGATGAAGGGAGGGATCCTCTAATTATTTCATAGTAATTAGGTGCCAGACCACATACAGTGTATTAATTTTACATCAGTGAGTTATGAGCTTTTTAAAGATTCGGATTTGAAAACAGTGTGACCTGTGCTACAGAGCTTCACGGCAAATGCGGTATTAATCTTCAAACTTGATCTCAGTTAGCCATTTCCTTTCATTTTCAAATTAGAAAACATTAATTAGGTTGCACATTTATGCATTTAAAATTTTTTTTTTATAATTTGCTTATCTAGCGCAGTGATTCTTAACAAGGTTTTACATTAGACATCAAGTGTGACCCGTACAAAAGTGAAATCAAATGTATATTAAAGAAAATGTATTATTATAAGCTGCTAAATTGTTATAGTTCAGAAACAGCAAAACGGAAAAGTTTGACTGAATGCACATAACTTTTAACATCTAAAACAAAAGCGTTTTTTTTTTTTTTTGTCAAAAGTTGATAAATGTATTTTTTTTTTTTTTTTATTCTCTTATTACCTGTGATTGTTGTTAATTAGATTTTTCCATTTAGCATCATTTAGCATTTAGATTCCTGCTTTCTGAAATCAGGACTTACGACGGATTTATGGTCACGACTGACCCACCACTTTATGCATAATTAATTAAGTCAGATGTGGGATATTTCTATTTATGCCTGACTTTCAACATGTTCCATTGCCTGATGCTTGAAAAATGATCTATATAAACACAAAATGACAATGCCAGCATTAGCTTTTGCCAAACTGCTAAGAGTAAACAATGTTATGTTAGCGTTAGCATTAACCACAGCAGTTGGGAACCTTTGATTGTGAATTATAAGGTGTTTTGAGACTAATTGAGGTTATATGAAAGAGATTATGTGATTATGCCTCAATCTACATTTAAATTGACTTTAGCATTCCCCACCACCTTATGTTAAATTAAATTCAAAGTCAGATGTGAGATATTCCTGTTTGTCAGCCTTTTACACTTTACATTGCCTGATGCTTGAAAAAGAATTGATATAGATAAAAAAAAAAAAAAGATTTTGTCAAATTGCTAAGGGTAAATAATGCTATGCTAACGTTAGCTTGTGTTCTTCAGGTGTACAGTATGATTATAAACAGGATAATTTACTGTGTTTTACATAGTAATTGTTAGTTAAACAGGATTCTACAGGTGTTCTCTTCACTATTCCAAGTAGGAAGTTGGTTTCTGCGAACAATCATATTTCTTCTGTAACTTCTCAATGGTTTAAAGCACAGTAAGCTATCTTTTATCCATAACAGGAACACAGCTGTTTGTTCTCGAAGGAACATTTCATCATTTTATGCCTTGACAACACTTAGTTGGACTGTAGCAGTCACCGCATTAGCCTGTTAGAGCATTAGCACGGCAATAAGTGACTGCTGTTGTCAGCAAGAAGTCCCACCAATCCAAAAGCTGCCAAAGATCACAACTAGGAGTCACACGCCGGCACTAGCGGCTAACACTGCAAGGTGCCGTCACATGCCAGGTTAGCACACTCATCTCAAACGCAAGGACATGCTTTGTCCTTCGAGGGACTAGTCTTTTTCTGCCACATTAAAGAAAAAGGGCTGATGCTATTAGGCTGTAGCCCTCTTGATTATAATTGCAGATGAATACATTTTTAATGAGGCTATTAGCATAGCGTAGCATCAAGGGTGTACATTCTATTTTTAGTGGAACCTCTGTTTTTTAAAGCGAAATTAAAAATTTTAAGATGGCATTCAAAGAAAACAAGTCTGAAATGCAACAAATTTGAAGATGTAATGCCTCAGAAAAGTTTTGTTAGATCTATAAAATGCATTACCATTACTTTGTTAGCAGATGCTGTTTGATGGTATCTAATGTTAAAGTGACAGCCCTACTTATATATGACAGAAACAGGGATTTTTATATGTCTATCATCAGTTGTGTAGTATTTAAGTCACCCTTAAAAATGTCTAAATGTCATTACATTAAATACTGTCAAACTTCGTGGCATTTGGTAACAAATCATGCTAGTGCTTTTCACAGAACTAACATATTAGCATAGTGTAGTGTAACATCAAGGGTGTACATTCTATTTTTAGACAACCCTCTGTCATTTTAACATGTTAATTTACTAAAATGAATTATAAAAATAAACCATGAATAATGCTATTGATCATACTCGTGTGTAATGTGCTCTTTCTCCTGTTTTGTAATGTGAAATGTGTCGTTTTTTTGCGGCATTCAAAGCTAACGTTTAGGCTATGTCTGAAATTTGACCATTTTGAAGACCTAATTGCTCAGAAAAGTTATGTTAGTCCTGAGAAAAGTGCTAGCATAAATTAGGTTTGATATCTAATGTAATGGCATTTAGATGTGTTTCCATCCAAAGTCGCGAATTTAACTTGTATGCAAAAATTGGAATATCACATAAAACATTTGCGAATAAAGCAGCGCATCCATTCCATGTGTTCAAGAGAACAAAAACGTCACTTCCTGGGAAATTGGAACAAAATATCTGTAATAAAAATGTAAGAAGCCACTGTGGCTCTTTTTCCTACATCATAAATATTGCTTCTCAAAGCGTGAGGATTAAACGGAATCAATGCTGGCATGTTATCTTGCGTTCGGATACCTGGTGTTTGTCAGACGCTTCTGGGAAGGATTAATCAAATCATTCTGATGACAGACTTTGGCTCAGGTGTTTCTAAATGATCAAATTAACATTTAAGATGCTGTGCAATGAAATTGTTCTGCTGGTTCATCCAGTTATCCAATCTGCTGAGGCAAAGTCATGTGAGTTTTATTTTATTTTTTTATTTATTTATGTGCATCTTGGCATTTGCGCATAAAAATAGGTGGATAGTGACTTTGGTGTACAAGTACTTTAAGCTCACAATTTTATTTATGGGATGTGACCGCCAACAGTGTTTTTGCACTTCCCACAGCCTGATGTTTTGGACTAACTGGAATGAGCGGAGGCCGAGCATCATGAGGTCGACCTTAACCGGCCGGAACATCCGAGTCATTGTTAGCGTGGATGTCAGCACCCCTAATGGACTCACCATCGACCACAAAGCTGAAAAGCTGTATTTTTCCGACGGCAGTCTCGGGCACATCGAGAGGTGTGATTATGATGGCTCGCACAGATACGTGAGTATGGAGGCGCTTTGTGTGACTTTTGAAAAATGCATGGAAGTGCATTAGCTGAAGTAGAGGCTGTGTCTTAAGAGTGCCGGAAACATCTTTCAGCCTTTGTAAAGCTTTTCTGTTTTGTTGAGGTGAGACATTGAAGGATGACATAAAGAAAGTTCGATTCCATCCACGGAATTCAGGTCACTTGGGTTCAATACATTGTCACTTGAAATCAAATATTTTCTCTGGCCAGGAGGACTGAATAAAAGGTCCTATCCTCGTTAAACAATCATTGAACATTGTCCAAGGTAACATTGTCTTTTCAGCATTTTCCATTCCATTCACCTTCAGGATGCACCAATGTGACGCTCACATCCAGTGTGGGCAAATGTCAGCCATTAAGTGACTGACCACCTTTGTACTGGGCCTATGGTGTGTTGATGTGACCTCACAAATCACACTATATCAGAACGAGACATTTTTGGAGCTTGATTTAGGCCCAATCCCAATTCTATTTTATACCCCTTCGCCTACCCCTTACCCTTGCCCCTTGAAACAGAGTGGCAAGGCGTAGGGGTGAAAATATTCCCCTAAGAAATGGGACACCACTACTACACCGTTACACGTCATTATACGTCGTTGCTAGCGCCTACGTCACAGGAGATGCGCCAGTGTTTATCGCAAACTTCCAAGATGCCGTCGTCAGCTGTAGTCTTGCGTGAGTTACAGCTATTTTTTTTGCATTTTTCTTCTGAAGTTCGCAGAAAACAACGGAGATGACGACATCTTCGACGCCTAATGCTGCGTTCACACCAAACGCGAATAGAGCGTCTGGCGCGAGTGATTTCAATGTTAAGACGCGTTTACTCGCGTCTGGAGGTCTTGCGGCGCGAATGAGGCGTTTAGCGCGGCGCGGTTGATGCGAATTCGCCTCATTCGCACGTCCACTTCGCTTCAAACTTTAGCTTTTTACACGCGTCATATTGTTAACGAACTTTAGCGTTTTTTTTTTTTTGCAACCGTTTATTTGAATAACATGACCGTAAATATGAACACAAGATTGAATGTGACATAAAGAAAATGATTATTGGCAGTCATGTTGCCTCTGTAGCCGGTGTATGCAGGTACATTTCTCATACCCCTTCGTTTGAAGTGTGGTCCCGAAAAATCTTCGTTTCAAGGGCTATCTGGCCCTTCCCCTTACCCCTACCCCTCCAACCAAAAGAGAATCGAGACAACCCTACCCCTTCACGGGAACGCGCAAAACGGAGGGGTAGGGGCAAGGGGTGAATTGGGATTGAGCCTTAATAAGTGCTTTGTTTATAATGAGGACGACGCTTTAAGCTATGAAACTTGCAGGATGTACAAAAAGCCCCTTATATGTGATTTGATTTCTCATGCCATGACCCCGTTTACAGTTTTAGTAAAATGAACATATTTACAACTCTGTTCATGGAGTTATTTCAGTTATTTTAATTGATTAAGCTAAAACAAGTTATTAATAACTCTCTAAGTAAACCTGCTTTTATGTTTACTTCCAACAAGTGCCAGGAACCGCAGGTAAGAGGGTTTGACAACCGCCAACAATGCCGACAGCTAATGAAACTATCTGCTCGCTAGGCTATTAAAAGGTGAAAATTGATCTGGGCGTACAAAAGGAACATTTGTTTTCTTGTGTGTCAGACAGATACAGAGGACAGAGAGGCGGGATCCTGCCAGAGCGCGCTGTAGGAGGTAGTGCCATCTAGGTTACTGGTGACAGATCCGTAGCCTTTTCAAACTTCCTCTAGAGGAAATGACACGTGCAAGATCTTCAACGTACATAGTCTGAGCCACACATTCAAACTCCCAGGAGTTCAAAATTAATCATGCAAATTGGATTTTCCCTTATGAAACTTTCTTAATAAAACAACACTTGAAATATGACCCTATTTGCTTTCTTAAAGGTAAAGTGTGCAATTTCCGAGTTACTTGCATCACCCAACGGAATTGTAAAAAACACCTTTTCAAAGGTTTAGAAATGTTACATTAATGTTTTCACTTGTAAGTGCGTTCAAATAAGGCATTTGTTTTACTGGTGACTGTGAGAATCATTTGTCTCAATTCAGATGTGTGGTTTTCAGAGTTTTTAATCATGTGTAGTTTAACCATTTCTATAAAGAAAGTAGTGAATGTGTTGTAGAAACGTTACAGTGTTCTCACTTTCAAATTAAGCTTTTCACTTTGAAGGTTTGCAATGTTGTAATTCATTCAAACATTTTTGACCAATTTATGAGCACGATCTTTTTACAGAACTCTCCAAATTCAGTCCTATGGGATGTTCTGTAAGTAAGAAAGGGGCGGAGCTTAACAAGTGGTCAATATAGCTTTAAATAAAACAGAAGCAGCTATCTGCACCTTGACTTTATGTTTCAGTTACGCTTCGTCACTTTATTGGGTAGCAAAGTCTAAGTTAATCCCTGCTTATAAGCTTCTTGAATCGTAAGCCTGCGTACGGAGCAGGAATGCCATGTTCTTGTCCACTGGTTTGTGATTCAATGCTAAAAAGTTTTGATCTTAAGAGATCACAAAGAGGTTTTCACCTGTCGAGACGACGGCTCTGATATTAGAGTATCACGCAGATGTGCCTGCCTGCATCTTTCATCCTGTTCCCCCACCTTTAGAAATGCTCAGAGACAGACGTACGGGCGGCGAAGGAACACTTTACTGCGAGAGGGTGAGAACACGTGTCTGACATGTTGTCATCGAGGATTAAAGAGCGAGCCTCGCTCTCCACACGCCGAGCCGCCTATTATTACAGAAAGACTCTGGCAATCAAACGGACGGCCCTTCAGAGACATCTGTGTCTGTGTGTGTTGCTGAAGAGCGGTTAATGCCACACTTCATAACAGATGTGTGTGGCTCACGAAGCCTTCGGAAATAACTAGCAGAGTCTGCGGAAAGCTCTTAAGGCTGGAGAAAATGTGTGGAACCTCTTTTTGTGTTGATTGGTTGCATGCAGTTATCAGAGAAACTGCAATGAAGAATTTGCAGTGGCTAGTTTTGTGGACATTTTAACCTTAACCTCGCATGAAGGCTGATTCCCATCCCCCCCCCCCCAACACACATACATTTACGATACATTTTCCACTGAGTTAAGGTCCTTGCTCACTGAGTCCAAAAATTTTCGTAAGCGTTGTTTCGTATTCGTCATTCGGTGACTCTGAATTGTCAAAACGCCTCTCGGGAAATGCGGAAAATGCTGAACCCGTTTAGATTTTTTTTTATTACGGACGAAAGTTTCGGAGGCAGTGTGTAAACGTGATTGACACAACGTGTGAGGCCGAATTTATTTCTTAACGTGCGAAAATTTCTGACGAACATTTCAGACTCAGTTTGCTTGGTTTTGATATGAATCAGGTGTTGTTTCAGTGAAAGTTTTCAGCGGTAATTCAATGGTGAATTATTTACCAAAGCCTAAAATTACACACATTTGTCGAGTATTTATTTTGAAACCTACTTCGTTCCCCTCTCTACCATCTCAGCGTTTCTGAGTGATTCTGATCAATGAATTTCTGATTTCCGCTCATTTCCTTCAGGCACACGAAGAACAGACCCTCTCTCCACAACTTGGCTTCCTCCCCGAGGCCATGCGTGATGTATCCCCGTGTCTGTTATGGCAGGGACTCCATTTACACTCTCCGCAGATCTGGCTTAATCATTTATAATGTCAGGGATAATGGAGGAGGGCTGTCCTTCGGGTGTCACGGTGGTTTCCCCCTCCGGCTCTGGCCAGACCCATGTGTGTGTGTGTGTGTGTGTGTGTGTGTGTGTGTGTGAATTATACAGTCACTCAGTGGGGTTTATTTTGGTCTGTGCACCTTTGTGATGAAGCGCAAAAAGTAAACTGCCTGATGGAACGGTCCTGTACGACATGAGAGAGAGTTTGTTTTATTTATTACTAGTGCTTAAGTTATTGAATGATTTTTACAAGGTTCTATCTATCTATCTATCTATCTATCTATCTATCTATCTATCTATCTATCTATCTATCTATCTATCTATCTATCTATCTATCTATCTATCTATCTATCTATCTATCTATCTATCTATCTATCGTTAATTCGTTCTATCTGTCATTCTATCTATTGTTCTATCGATCGATCGTTCTATCCATCTATCGTTCTATCTATTGTTCTATCTATCTATCTATCTATCTATCTATCTATCTATCTATCTATCTATCTATCTATCTATCTATCTATCTATCGTTAATTCGTTCTATCGTTCTATCTGTCATTCTATCTATTGTTCTATCTATCTATCAATCTATCGTTCTATCTATAGTTCTATCTATCTATCGTTCTATCGATAGATCGTTCTATCGATCTATCGATCTATCGTTTTATCTATCTATCTATCTATCTATCTATCTATCTGTCTATTGTTAATTCGTTCTATCTGTCATTCTATCTATTGTTCTATCTATCTATCGAGCTATCGTTCTATCGATTGATCGTTCTATCCATCTATCGTTCTATCTATTGTTCTGTCTATCTATCTATCTATCTATCTATCTATCTATCTATCTATCTATCTATCTATCGTTAATTCGTTCTATCGTTCTATCTCTAATTCTATCTATCGTTCTATCATTCTATCTATAGTTCTATCTATCTATCGTTCTATCGATAGATCGTTCTATCTATCTATCGTTCTATCTATCTATCTATCTATCTATCTATCTATCTATCTATCGTTAATTCGTTCTATCTGTCATTCTATCTATTGTTCTATCTATCTATCGATCTATCGTTCTATCGATCGATCGTTCTATCCATCTATCGTTCTATCTATTGTTCTATCTATCTATCGATCTATCGTTCTATCGATAGATCATTCTATCGATAGATCGTTCTATCGATAGATCGTTCTATCCATCTATCTATCTATCTATCTATCTATCTATCTATCTATCTATCTATCTATCTATCGTTAATTCGTTCTATCGTTCTATCTCTAATTCTATCTATCGTTCTATCATTCTATCTATAGTTCTATCTATCTATCGTTCTATCGATAGATCGTTCTATCTATCTATCGTTCTATCTATCTATCTATCTATCTATCTATCTATCTATCTATCTATCTATCTATCTATCTATCTATCTATCTATCTATCTATCGTTAATTCATTCTATCTGTCATTCTATCTATTGTTCTATCTATCTATCGATCTATCGTTCTATCGATCGATCGTTCTATCCATCTATCGTTCTATCTATTGTTCTATCTATCGATCTATCGTTCTATCGATAGATCGTTCTATCGATAGATCGTTCTATCCATCTATTGTTCTATCTATCTATCTATCTATCTATCTATCTATCTATCTATCTATCTATCTATCTATCTATCTATCTATCTATCTATCTATCTATCTATCTATCTATCTATCTATCTATCTATCTATCTATCTCTGTGTCTAAAAAGCTAGGTAGCTTTTTAGTATTTTATTTGAAAAAATAAAAAAATCATTTCATGCATAAGCCTTTAGGTCAAAACTGTAAGGTCATGAGAAGCATATTCACCCAAGCATGCCGAAACTTTCGACTCTGTCTATAAACTGGAATATTTAACAGGGCTCCTTTTAAAAACATTTTTTTATTACCAGGTTATTTCTCTCACCTAAATTCTGCCCCTTAAATTTGTAGGTCATTGTGAAATCAAGACCCGGAACGTTCTTTGGCTTGGCAATTTACAGAGACTTCATCTTCTGGTCCGACTGGACCCAGCGGGCCGTGATCCGCTCTGATAAGTTCACCGGAGCCAATACAAAAGTACTCCGTGCGGACATCCCTCATCAACCGATGGGAATCGTCGCTGTTTCCAATGACACCAACAGCTGTATGTAATTCATTTCCTTTGTTTCATCAAATAACTTTTAGCATTGAACTCAAACCAAATGTTTGTACTTTTAATTGAAGCTCAAGTCTAGTGACAACAAACCATTGTAGTATATTTCTAAAAATCAAAGAAAGTTATTAAACAGAATGTTCTTAAAATCTAGCATATGAGCATGGTTCTTGGTTGACGTACCGGATGATTTGCAGTCTTGTTTGTATTAGTCACACAAAGCTTGTTTGTATTATTCACACAAGGGGTCTGAGATGCTTACTCTGTGATGACAGCGAATACAATCCAAAGTCACTGATGTTAGATGCGTCACAAGTCACTCGGGGCTTTTTTTTGATGGATGCGCAGTGAAGCTAGGACAAAATCAACACATTCTGATATTGGGGTCAGTTAAACTCAACACAGTCACAATATTCTTTGCTGATTCTACGTATTTTGTGGCAAGCTGGATTTATGTCAGCACGGCATGATAAGTACAGAGACAAATCATATTAATGAGTGACTTTACATCATCAGAGGGGACTTTAATCCAGTAATTAAAGGCTGATATATGTCCATAAGTAAAATAAAGTTCTGTTCAGAGTAAAGGACTTTTCTCGATTCAGATTACATCTATATATTCAGATCCTGAATCAGGATTGTGATCTAGTTTCAGATTATAACCTGTACTCAAATACAGATTGTGAATTATTCCTTTTGCTCCGAATCCATATTCTGAATTCAGATGATCTAAATTGTACATCCATATTGTAATCTAGATTCTGTTTGCTTTGAATATATAGATCCAGATTGTGATCTAGATTCCTATTACATGGAACATATAGATTTTAAAACAAGAATTAGATTTAATTACAATCTATATTGTACCTCCATATTGTAGTCTAGATTTGCTCCTTATATATAAATTCTAAAATATAATATAGTGATCTAAATTCAGATTTATGAGATAGAAATACAGACTGTGATTCAGATTATTTTGGATTCAGATTATGATCTATATTTTACATCCAGATTGTTATCCGGATTCCGTTTGCACTAAATATTTTGATTCATAAATCAAAACTGTGATTTAAGTTGAGTTAGATTCAGATTATGATCTAGACTCTAAATACAATTTATAATTCAGATTCATTTTCTAAATCTAGATTCTAGATTGAGGTTATGATCTATTTTTCACTTCTCTGATTATAACCCAAACTCCGTTTGCTCTGAATATATAGATTCTAAATCCAGATTGATTGGAATTGATTTAGATTCCAATAATGATTTAGACTCTAAATACATGTTCCTTTTTTTATTAGTCTAGATTCTGTATCAAAACTTTTATTTAAGATTGTGCATTTCCCCTCCTTTTTTTAAAATGGTCATCAGATGTGCATTTTATTTATGATATATTTATAAATATATTTAAAAAAGAAAAATTCAAGTGCATATATTTGCATGCTTTAAATGTGCGTTTTCAGTTGTGCATTGGGGTTCTTCAGACTAAATGCCCACCCTGGCCTGCACTGCTGGAAGTACATTTACATAAATTCTGTTTAGTGACCATGGTGACTTTTACGTTTATGTGTCCCGACCACGAAACTTACACCTGCAGTGCTTGGTAATTGCATCTGTTAAAACTCACAAGGAGCACCACATTTCAAGTGCCTTAGGCGCAAATCTTTTAATGCGTAGAAACCAAACTCGATTCACCCGGGAAGTAAAACTGCACCATGAAATTTACCGAATTAGCAGAATTTATAGTACGTGACACATTTATAGAATGCCCGCTTTCCACTCCGCTTCTTTCTTGGCTTCGATAGAGACATTTCTTTGTTTGCGGTTCAAGCCTCTGTGTTTCAAATGACTCTAATGGAAGCAGCTTAGATGCTTGGCATCTTAAACCGCAAATGGAGATTTTCTCATCTCAGGCCTCTCTTTGGAGATTTGGACCGCGGTGGCCACCGTTCCTCCTATCTATACACCGCAGATGACTCTATTAAGGGAATTCGCTCAGACTGTGATATAAAATGCTGAAAAACATTTTTACAGTCATTCCCCCCATTATTTTTTAAGTCATAATTCAAATAAAAGAGTAAAAACTGCTAAGACAGACTTAAAAGGAATGAACATTCTAGTGATGTACACTGTTAGACTTTTCAAGGGTTTTTTACAGTAACTTACTGGCAACACTGTTGCCAGTAAGTTACTGTAATTAAGAGTTACAGTACCAAACCGTATTTCAGTTTTGTGTAATACAGTGCATTACTGTAAAAACGAAGCTAATCAGTACAGTGCATTACTGTAAAAACTAAGCTAATCAGTACACTACTGTAATTATTTTTATTTGTACTAAATATAAATTAGATTTGATAATTTTGATATATGATTAATTTTATTTTTATCCTACATAAGTACTACTTTCATACAAACCAATTAGACAAAGTTATCACAAAATACCATTTTTTTATTTAAAACATTTCATATATATCACAAAATAAACATGCCAATGCTGGAAATGATGTGTGAAATTTTTACACATTAATGGGTGAGTTTAGAGACAACATTTTTTGTGTTAATTTTAACTCATTCATTGTGCTAATGATTTTAACAAAGTAAATATGTCAGAGAGGTTAGCACAAAGATGTGTAAACGTGTTAAATTAACACATTATGTGCTGTCCTTCACTGCAAACATTTTTGAAAACATACATAAAACCATAAACAAAACATTAGCATTTGACTAAATGAATGTAGAGTCATTGGTTGTTTAGCTTATACAAGTATTATAATGAAATATCAACCATTACATTCATAAAACTGCAGAATATAAATACATTTTTAAGCATTCAAAAAGGAAATGTCCAAAACAGGACAAAACACAGTTCTTTTCACAATACAAGACACATAACCCCACCTTAAAAATAATTTCACTTATTTCCAAAAATGTGTTGGATTCATGTACACTGGTGGCCAAAAGAAGTATTTAAGTGTCTTAATGTTTTTGAAAAAAGTATCTTTGATACTCAAGAAACATTTCTTATTATTATTATCAATGTCTGACTGTCTACTCCATCTTTTCTACAGCATAGGAGTAAGTCATCATCAAAATAATCTTTAAAAACCCAACACAATGTTTTTGTCCACCTTTGTGAATAAATGAACTTCTCCAAAGATTGGTTCCTGTTCAGAACTTGATTGACAACATCAGAGTGTTCCCTGGTCTGCATGCGTGTCCACAAACACAAATGTACTCAGTCCTTCAGAGGAGATCCGGTTCCAAAACTATATGAGAGAGAGAGAGAGAGAGAGAATATTAGTGTCACATTATTTTTAACCTCCTTTTTTGTTAATTTTTATTATTATTTTCACAAAAACTTAAGAATATATATTTGTAAACAGCTTTTGTCAATAAATAGCATACAAAAGAACTAAATTAAATTATGCCAGATTAAATTTTAATACTTACAAATCCTAAATTCTGTCCAAAAATGCTGAGATCCATAGAAAGAACGACTGAAATAGATGATTTTAGCCCATTTCAGCTTGTCTGCAGTGAAGGAGTACCTGTTTGAGACAAATACACAGTAAGATACATGCAAGAAATCACTGTGTGATGATCGTTCTCCTTCCTACAGTAGTTAACCCACCTGTGCGCTGATATTAGGACCTTCCTAGTCAGGTGGAACTGCAATGGTAGAGTCTTCTGGCTAATAAAATATAAAAATAATGCAAAAATATAAACTTAAGTTGTTTAGAATGCTAGATTTGGTCTGAATGAATTAGTGAGAGTTTTACTGCAGTGCTTACCTGGATACATTTAATCTGGTGAGACTGAACAAAGACAATGGTCCATCTTCTGATTGGTTCATTTGCTGTGTAATAAAGTTAGACATAATGCAAAGGTCACTTATTTGATATAAAGTTAGCCAATTTATAGAGATTTTATAATATATTGTAAGCTACCTAGTCTGCACCAGTGGCTCAAAAGCAATTCTCACATAGCGTATGCTAATCATTTCAGCAAACTTATCTCAAAATATATCACAAATGGGCTGGCCTACCTCTGGAATCTTGCTAAGTCACTGGCGCGAATTGGCGCTTTGTTGCAGTTGCCTTTAAACACAAAAATGGAAGTAAATATTAAATTCCATTTAAAAAAAATAAAAAAATAATATATGGTATAGTTTGCAAACTAATGCTAAAACTATAAAGGTTCTCATCAGTAGGCCAACATTAGGCTATAAACAGAATTTCACATTAGTTCATTCACATTTAACGTTATTGTTAATGTAAACGCGTTGCTCGTTGGCATATTTTAACTCGACAATTCAATAATCTAACAAAGTGTGTAAAATGAAACGTTAGCTCAGTTTACCATGGTAAAGTTCGTTACCGCCATGTTGACGACGAGTAACGTTAGGCTAACGTTAACGTTATAACATACGTTAAACTAGGCACAATCCTGTCAACAGCCAGTCTATGGTCAACATACACAGAATGTTTTTTTTTTTTCTTGTTTTTTTTACCTTGCTTGCTGATCTCTCTCTCGGTGAAGTGAATTCCGTCTCTTCCCCGGGCCAGACACGAACGTCGCGATCCAACAAAAGACAGACCCCATTACCTACACTGGATGTCTGTCTGACGCGACACGACAAATCCCAGACAGTGTAGTGATGCGCCGCGGCCGTTATATTTCAGACGTAGTCCGATACGAGTCCAAGCGCTCGCGCTAGTTCTTACAAGGGATAAACAGGTTTGCATTTAAAGGTCCGGTCGCTTCAATGTGTCCAATATAGACAGCCTCTGGCTATTATAGCGTTGTAGACACGCGGTTAGGCAAAAATTAGGAAATAAAAAGCATGGTGGAATGGTGCCAGCTAGAGAGGCAGTTACGTCAAATACAGTAGTATACAGCAAATTTAAAAAATACAGTAAGTCTCTGTATGTGGTGTTAGACGTCACAGAAAATTCCCATGATGCAATTGGAATCACAGTTATTTACTGTAAAGAGAAATAGCAGTATAATACTGGGGGATTTAAAGTAAATAACTGTAGAAATTACAGAAAAGTCTAACAGTGTAGTACTCGAGTCGAGACCGATTTCTGCTTTCTCGGACTCGTCTCGGACTTGTTCCTTCAAAGACTTGGTCTTGACTCGGTCTCGACCCTTCAAAGACTCGGCATAGGCGGTCTCGTCCCCATCACTAGTCCACTAGAATACATACCACTAGAAAATGTTAATTTGCTCTGCATGTCCTAACTATGATTAAAAAAGTCAGGGTGGGCTTAACATGTTGATGACTGTGACGGGTGCGTAGCTCAGTGAGAGCAGCACTGTTGAAGCAGTTTAGAAAAATAGGCAGAAGATGATGCATGTGGTAGGGATTTGTTTAATGATAGTAAAAGCATAGTCCATATTAAGACGTTAAGACTGCTCCTCTAAACAATTCCCAATCTAGCTTAGTCTGTAGGCCTAACTGTTGATTATTAACTGGGGTGATATTAAATCATGAATATGAAAACTGACATGTTTTTATGGTCTTGGTCTCGACTCCTAAAGACTCGGTCTCGACTCGGACTCGACTGTATTTGAAAACCAACGGACTCGGTCTCGACTCGGTCTCAACCCTTCAAAGACTCGGTCTTGACTCGGACTCGGCATAGGCGGTCTCGTCCCCATCACTAGAACATTCTATCATAATTTTTTTCACCATTTTGAATATAATGAAAAGTTTTCTTTGTAGGTGAACTGTCGCTTTACAAGTGGCGGCCATCTGCAATTACTTTTATTCCAACTAATAAACATTCCTTTATAATCACCGGCCAACAGAAATCAGCCATCGATGAGTCCAAGCTATTTAAAGCCCCATCCCATAATAAGCAAAAGCCTCCCAGGACTGAAGCCTCATGTCGCTACAGTGAAAGACTCTGGCCCAATGCACTCTTCTGAATCCTCACCATTTGTGCAGGGGAATACACTCGGCCCAAGGCTCTAGAATCTGGCAGTCGTGTGTTTGTAGATAGTGCACGGTTCAGAGACCCGCTCTCCACGCCAGCGTCTGTGCCAAACACAGTTCAAACTCACACCCGCTGAGGAGCCCAACCCTCTGACTGGCACTGCAAGAGTGCCCTTCAAACCATGTGTGTGTGTCTGCAGTGCCAGGCAGAATGTGTTGCATTAAAGGGGTCCTATTGTGCCCTTTTATGAAGTCTTGGCTTTGTTTTTGGGGTGTACTAGAATAGGTTTTCCATGCTTGATTGTTCCAAAAACACATTCTTTTTCACATTTTTTACATTATTGCAGCTCTCTTCCCAGTTTGTCTTAAACGCCCTGTTTAGTTCCTGTTTCGATGGAGCCCCTCCTTCCTAAATACGAAATGTGCTCTGATTGGTTAGCTGGCCCAGTGTGTTGTGATTGGCGAACCACTTTGAGCGTGTTCCGGAAATGTCAGACCGCTTACCATAACTGCGAGTTACATCTGCTCAGGTGGCGTCAATTTTGCCAATACCAATTTAAAATGTTTACAAGCAAGAGGATCATGCAGAACCCTTGCAAGCACAGATTTGACAGGACGTTTAAGTATTGGTGAACACCAAGCAGCAACCTTCCGGTCTCTCCCTTGAATCCAACACGGAAGTGACTTAAACTGCAATTCATCGACTGGCCGCTAGAGACAGGCTCCAAAAGAGTTGATCCCATATACCCCCCATGTTAATATGCCCAACTTTACAGCAGAAAAAAATATGTTTACAGCCGGGTACAAAAAGTGGTTTTGGTCTATATAGCTAATTTTGCCCTTCATGACAACTGTTAGGGGGGTATTTTTTTTTTTATAACTCATCCATTTAAATTATATTAAGCCTTAAAGTTCTGCATAATTAAGGGCGTGGCCACTTGAGTGACAGGTGGATTGCCGCTGCTGTCACTACTAGCCATTTGTCACCTCAGCTAATCCCGCCTCTTTGCCCATTTTCGGTTGCTGCAAAGATGGCGATGGCCGGCTCCGCCCACTTTGGGCTTCAAAACTGCTCTTTAGAAACCTACGGGTGACGTCACTGACACTACGTCCATTGTTTTATACAGTCTATGGTGAACACTGACAATCTTACAAAAGCAAGAGCCCCATAGTTAAACACTACATCGACACTGTTATGTTGGCTAGCATGCTAGCGGAGCCAAACAGCTTTGCCCTTTGTTTACATCGTTGCAACAACATAAATCTTATAATTGGAACTGTTTTAAAACTTAGAAAACACTAACAGCATAAAATAAAATAAATGGGGTGGAAAAAGACAGCGTCTCTTCGACATGACAACAACTCGCTACTAAAGCAGGTCTTCTTTTTCTTCTCTAGTACAGCTTAACCAGGCATCTCCCCTTTTTTTGTGTATTCTGTGGGTGGGGATTATTTAAATGAGTAACACTGTGACTTCACAAGATCCGGAAGAAACGCGTTGTAGTTCTTAGTGTTTTCTGTGAAAGAGAATATCTCCCTTTGGAGTAGACTTTGAGCTTTGTAGCCTTGCAGATCTTTTTATGCTCAAACAGCAACATCCAAGTGCCATTTTTTAATAATATTTCTTCTTTTTGAATTTTTTTTATTTCCTTTCACCCAAAGAACCTGCCTTGCTTTCTTTCTTCCATGTAACACAAAATAAGTTACTGTCCAAGCTCCTTCTTTCCATCTTCTTCTTTCCAAACACATTCAAATGTGGTGCCGAACGTAGGGTTTGTTTAAAGTCGGCATGAAGCGGAAATTGCGATAGTAATTTTTTGCCTATTGTGACATATATCCGAGTGAAAGGGCTTCTCGAACAAGAGCAAATGGAGGAAGAGATGTCCTGCAAGAGGGAGGGGAAGTTATTTACACATGATTTAAAAAATATGATGCGCAGGGATAAATAATTTATAAAACAGCAATATTCCATAACATTTTTTATATAAGAATTGTCGGTGACTTTTGACTTTTGTCGGTGAATTGACGATTTTATGGTGACTTTAAATTCCTTATCCTAAGTACGAGCTCTAAAACTTGTCAAACATTTGGAGGTGTCACAATTTGTTACGAGTGATTTGTTATCAAGGATTTCTCTTATTACTTCCAGGTGAGTCGTCCCCCTGCAGCGTGAATAATGGAGGGTGCCATGACCTCTGCCTTTTGACTCCGCTTGGTGTGGTAAACTGTACTTGCCGTGGGGAACGGATATTACTGGATGATAACAGATGTGTATGTAAGTCCTGTACCCTCTCTCTCTCTGTTTCTCTAGCTCATTTTCCTGGACTTTTTTTCAACTCGCCCCAAATTTTTATGTCCCGGTACTTTGAGTTATGTGGCTAAGTCCATATGCTGTGGCCAAACAACTTTATTACCTCACCATCCTTCTGTAGGTCCAGTTAGTGCACTAGTAAGAACTCAAGAAAGATTCTGTATCTGAATTGAATGACTGTGATTGTGATTTGGATTCTACATCAAGATTGTAATTTAGATTCATGTTGCTCTGAATATAGATTTGAATATAGATTCTTGATCAAGATTGTGGTCTAGATTCAGATCCATATTCTATATCTAGATTGTATTTCAGATTTTCATATGCTTTGAATATAAATTCTTGGTCAAGATTGTGGTCTAGATTCAGATCCATATTCTAAATCCAGATTGTGATTCAGATTAAATTTGCTCTCAATATGTAATTCTGGAACCAGATTATGATTTATATTGTACATCCATTTTGCAATTCCAAATCATTTTCACTCTGAATGTAGATTCTAAATCCAGATTGAGATTCAGATTTGTTTGGCTCATAATTTAGGTTCAGGATCCATATTATGAAAGACAACTGTATCCAGATTGTAATCCAGATTTCCCTTACTCTGAATATAGATTCTAAATCAAGAATGTGATCAGGATTCAGATTATAATCCATAGTATAAATCATGATTCATTCTGGAACCAGATTATGATCTGTATTGTACATCCGGATTGTAATCCAAATTCATTTTGCTATGAATATAGATAGTAAATCCAGATTGTGATCTAAATTCTTATTTCAGATTGTGGAATACATTCTTATTCCAGATTGTGGTCCAAATAATTTTTGCTACACTTTAAATGCCAAGGGGATGGCAGTTTTAGATCCTATCTGGATATATAACATTATACACTGCTTTAAGTCTAAATACTTCTATCTTTACACCACAGCTGCATAGTTGATACTTTTGGCTAGATCTAGATATTAGATGTTTTGCTACTCTAGTAATCAAGATAATGGATACCTTAAATTTGGACTTGAGGGTTCTCCTATAGGTCTTGATACTGAAACATCCATCAACCTGGAATGGATCTTTATTTATATTTGTATTCTCTCTCTCCAAACTTTAAGAATATTAGATGATTTGATGCTTAGATTCAGGACAGCTTTATACAGACACTATACACAGTGACTTTCAGTCTGGGATTGCAACAGTGCTCAACACTCGCTTGGAGAGGATTACGGGGTTTATACACAGATGTGGTTTTGTGTTCAAACAGCTACACATAGTGCATCTGATGGAAGAGAACAGAACACAGGGGACTCGATGAAAAGGCCAAGGAGAGATCACTCTGACATTTGTGTAAATAGACCAACAGTAAAAAAAAAAAAAGTGCAAATGGAACTTGCTCTATTGCCACGTCTGACCTTGAGCCCTTGGCTGATTATTTTTCAAACACTCTAGCAGTCAATGCAATTCCTTAATCTTTACATCAGCACTGCACATCACAACTCTACAAATCTCTTTTACTCTCGTCTTTTAGCCATGAACTCCTCATGTAACATCCACTCTGAGTTCCAGTGCGGAAACGGGGAATGCATTGATTACCAGCTGACATGTGACGGAATCGCACACTGCAAAGACAGGTCGGATGAAAAGATGCAGTATTGCGGTAAGGATCCAATCAGGCAGGATGTTATGTTTGAGCCCTCAGGTTTCATCTCTAAACTGAATTCTAAACTCGAATGGGCTAATGTCTCTACAGCAGTCTGGTGAAAACATAATGAGTGTGAGTGATGTGACAGACTGACTTTCTCTCTCTTTCTCTCTCTCTGTCCTTACATTCTCAAGCAGAGTTACACATAAAGCAGTTGTTCTTGGATAGTTTTGCTATTATCCATCCGTCCATCCATCTTAAATGGCATTGCTGTTGTTACATGCATGTTATTGTAAAGTCCTATGCCTAATTCTCAACTTTTTCATTCTCTAGAAAACCGGAACTGCAGACACGGCTTTAAATCATGCTATAACCAGCGCTGCGTGGCCAATTATCACTTCTGTAATGGCGTGAATGATTGCGGAGATAACTCAGATGAAGCTTACTGTAACAGTGGGTATTTTTTCTTCTTCTTAAAGATTTGAAACACATGCTCAGTCCAGTGTTGGTCAGTCCAGGAATCTTAGTTTTTCAATGTTCTACACAACTAGAGAAATTCAGACCATTAATCAATACACCCTTGAATCATTGCCTTATATGAACCTCTACACAGATGTTAAATCTAACAGCATTAAGCTTTAATGCAGAAACATCTATAATGTAGACAGTACAAACCACAGATCTCTGTACTAAGCATCCGTGAAGGCCGATGAAAGTTGTTCTCTTGGCAGCAATGCAGAATTGAAATGGCATTCACACTATCTCTGGACTTGAAAATGGAGTAGATCTCATTTTGCTGTAAACAAGTTTCAGTTTAGTTTCTGTTTACACATATTTTTGAAACATTGTCTGCTTAAATATTAATCATTTAAATTTGAATTATTATTTAAAATGTGGAATTATGCAAATGTATTAGGGAAGTTAACCCATAACACTTTGCGTTCACATTACATACTGAACTGATTTCAATTCAGATTGCTTTAAAGGGGTCTGACTTCATTTTAAGCTTTCTGGTGCCTGGCTTCATTCAGAGCTTTCACACTTGAGCCAAGAACTACATTCAGAGCCCTGAAATGAATAAAGTTAGAGGTTCTTAAACTATGCCATGATTGAACTGTGTAACATCATTTCTATTTTACTATTTTTGGGCAATCATCATTAAATTCAAATAAAATAAAATCTTAAGGTTAATACAGAGCATCTCCATTTTCCCCTGTGGTTCCAGATTCCTCGTGTTTGTCTTCTGAGCGACGTTGTGCAGATGGTTCCTGTATCCCTTCATCATTCTGGTGTAATCAGATCATCGATTGTGCTGACGCATCGGATGAGAAAATCTGTAGTAAGATTAACATGTGAAGGCGCTTGCCTGTTCGCACTTCTGATGGTGTGAGTTTGCGTGTCACTGAGTGTGTGAAACACTCGTCTCACTGCCCACTCTGTGTTTCTAGATAGCACAGACTGCATGGAATACTACAGGCTGGGTGCTCGCGCCAGCAAAAGCGAGAGGTTTCTAAGCTGCAATTCCACGTCTCTGTGTGTTCATCCCTCCTGGATCTGTGACGGAGCCAATGACTGTGGGGATTACGCAGACGAAATACACTGCCACGGTAGAAATGCATTTGCATTCTCTCTCTATTTTCTCTTGTTTGTTTGTGTTCAAAGTACAAGATTGTCACGTTCAGAATGGAAAATAGCATTGGGAACAAAGAGAATTTTTTACAAAGTTCGCATTGCGGTGCAGTGACGGCTCACATCGCCTAGTGCCTTTTATGATGCTCTGAAACATGGACTTTTTTTGACTCAATCACACTGAGTCCTGCCAAATTTTTGACAGTAATATGCTTAGATATTTATGATATATGTAGAAGGACCAGGTCCTACTGGGAATATTTAGTGAATTAATAAGTCCTTTCGGTTAAATAAAACACAACTCTGGAAGTCAATGAATATGTAGAGTTTTTTTGTGCAGAACTTTACGATCCTGTCAGAATTTATGAGTTGAGCAGCGCCTCAGTATCATAATTAAAAGTTGGAAACTCTGGATGTTCTTTGAAACCTGTAAGTTGGGGCATGTCAATGAAAGAATCATGGTGGAAAAGGGTTGCTAGCGACCATAACCTAAGTTTAATTGTGAATGTTGACTCTACAGTTCAGTATATATGCTATATACGTATATATAAAAGTAATTTTTTTATTACAATTTTCATATTTTAAAATGTAATCTTTGGATCTTGGAAAAGGGCAAAACAAAACATACAATATATAAGGGCATTTGAAAAATAGCGCATATAAATTATACCACGGTAAACTTTTTCCTAGACAGTTTTAATGTCTTTATACAGCAAAAGAAAAATGTTTTAATAAAAACCAATGCCTTGGGACATAAAAGTGCCTGTAAACACCCATTTATGATTTCCAAACTTTTCTATACAGTAGAATCTTCCCTGGAGGTCTTGAAGGCTGAAATACACCATACAAAATATATGATTGTTTGCTAAAGTTTCTAGCACTGATTCTCTGGGAATGTTTGCTCAAAAAACTTGACTGCAGAGAAGTCTTTCAGAATTTAATTGAAATACGAAGACTGTTCAGCTCTTGACATTTGCTGTGGTTCCTCCAGTCAAAGTACACTGTTGCAGATATTGTCAGGTTTAAAATGACCTTGATCTACAAATCAGAAACCAAACACAAATATAAAACCACAGACACCACAGCTGAAGCGGTCGGACAATTGATTTGTTTACAGCATGTTCTCATCCTTTTCTCGAAGTGGTGGTGAACCTAGCAAACCCTTTGGTGATATCAGGCAGTGGGAATCACAGATGGTTTATCTAAACCCCTATCCTCTCCGTTTGGCCGTTTCTCTCAGCTTCTGCGGTCCATACGTGTGAGGACGGCCATTTCGCGTGTCCCAGTGGAAACTGCATCTCCAGCGTCTGGTTGTGTGACGGACAGAAAGACTGCGAGGATGGAGCCGATGAATTTCAATGCGGTAAACGCCACCTCTCTACATTTATCAACTAATCATGCCTGCTGGACACATTCTGCACTCTATATTTCATCCTAATGAATATATTCACTTCTAAAGATTTTATTTATCTTCTAGTCACGCGCAACCATCCAGATTAGAGCGTAAGTGCTGTTTTACGCTTTTGATCCACTTGTCACAGCTAGTATGTGATAAGTGCTAAATGTGGGAGTTTAGCTGCTTGACATTCCTGGCTTTACAGCGTTACAGTTGTTATGCTCTGTTTCTTGTCTAATCTGTCTTATTCTTTTATTTTAAATTCCTGATGAATTACTGTAGATGGCTGATAATCTGGTCCCTTTTCACCTCAGTAATTCTGACTTTTTTTCTGATAATTGCACATTTATATTAGTTCCAATTATGACTTTATATTTCAAAATGTGATTTTTTTTTTCTTACAATTGCAACTTTTTCAGAATTGCAACCTCACAATCTCGTAATGCTGCTTTATAACTCACGATGTGACTTTATTTCTCGTAGTTATAACTTTGTTTCTCACAATTTGCTAATTTATACCCTTTATATCCTACAATCTGAATTTAAATCCCGCAATGTGGCTTTATTTTTCTTGTTATATCAATTTTTTCCCCCCCGAATTGCTGCTTTATCTTACAATATGACTATATATTTCACAATCCTGCTTTATATCTTGCAGTGTGCATTTATTTTTCACAATTTGCTAATTTATATCTCCCATGGTGACTTTATATCCCAAAATACATCAATGTGACTATTTCTCATTATCACGACTTTATATTTTGCAATTGCGACGATGGGCCCTATTTTAACGATCTGAAACGCAAGTGTCAAAGCGCACAGTGCAAGTAACTTTGTGGGCGGGTCTTGGCGCTGTTGCTATTTTCCCGGCGGGATAAATGACTCTTGCGCCAGGCGCAAATCTAAAAGGGGTTGGTCTGAAGTAGCTTCATTATTCATAGGTGTGGTTTGGGCGTAACGTGAAATAAACCAATCAGAGCGACATCTCACATTCCCTTTAAAAGCAGGCGCTCTTGTTCTAAAGCGGATTCCTATTATAACGGCGGATTTGCCAGGCGCGCGCCAGGAGTGGTTCAAGGCCGAGGAGAGCAACGCTCTCGTCAGGGACGTTGGGGATGGAGAAACCCACCCAAATTAACTTCGGTTAAAAAGGCGTATGATAATTTGGGTAAATGTGTAAGCTAGATGTATGCTTTTATAATAAATTATCTATCTATCTATCTATCTATCTATCTATCTATCTATCTATCTATCTATCTATCTATCTATCTATCTATCTATCTATCTATCTATCGTAATAATGTATGATTTGCAAAAATGAAAACTGCTGCTTCTGTGTAGATGAGAGAATCAAAGTGTATGTTGTGCACACGCTACATTGATTATGGCCAAGCATGCGCCCTTAAAATAGCATATGAATAACATGCGCAACGCGCCACTGACTTTAAACTATTTTTTCCTGGTTAGTGGCGCAATTGTTTTCTAAACCTGCAAAATAGCATGAAGGAACGTTTGCGCCGGAACACGCCTCCTCTTTGCGCTGAACCGCCCCGGGGAGCGCAAGTTCATTCCCTAGTTTAGCAACGTGCTTCTGTGGAGGGAAAAGCGCGCTTTGCGCGGGTGCAAACTAGGAATGATACATGCGTCAGTGTACAAAGTCAATTGCGCTGGGTGCAAGATAGGGCCCGATATCTGACAGTGTGACTATATTTCATTGTTTTAACTTTATCTCAAAATTACCTTTTTTAAATTTGACAGTAACAATTATAGTGTGAAATACTAAAGCTTTATAAATCTCAGTAAAAAATCATTTTTCTCACTTTCTTGTAATTTTTGAAGTTCATGTCTACATAAGCCAACACACTTTGTTTCCAGGCTGTTCTTTGGGAGACAAACTTGTATAACTTTAGGAGAAGGATTATTCCATCCACACCTTGCTGTAATATATTGTATAAAATATTAATCTTATACACATTCATGTTTCTCTCCATCTCAAACTTGGTCATGTACCTCCGCAGTGAGCAGAACTTTAAGGTAGGAAGTTCTAGGTAGTTCTGCTTTCCTGCTGCGACCAATCATTTCTTTCCTTCTGTCCCGACCCCATGGCAGGAATCCATTTGGTTCTGCTTCAAAGCATTGTGTTCTGAACAAGAACTCTGATCTGCGAGTGAAGCTCCCGTGTAGCCAGAGCAACTCTGGACCGCGCATCGCCCTCGTAGTCACTGACCCAAAATCTGAAGTAATACGGATTTATTTCCGTGTCCTTGATCTTGACAAATGCGCCAGTGCTTTTTCACCTTTTATTTTGGTTATTTGTTGTTTCGAGACTTCCCCTACAGCTGCTTTTGAAGAATCACCCTCATTTACCTATTCATCCTCTTCAGTTTTATTGTCTTCAGCCTTTTGGTGTCACACCTTTCTCTTTCTGACCTTGGTCTCTCTGTTTCAGCCCCTGGTGGCTTTGCCCAGATATCACAAAATCGATGGCAAAAGCAAAACAAACAAACTTTCAGACTGCTGAGAGGGGCATATTTGCTCGCACCTTTCATGGCTTGCGTGCGTATGCAAGCGGACAATTACTTTAAAAGTGCTTGCTAGCAGGATCGTCTTCCAAAGTTGAATCTCTAATCTCAACAAGGGCTTTTAGAGGCCACCTACAATTTGGCGTTCACAGGCAAACGTATAACTATTGAATGTCTCTTTAATTTTGCTTATTATAAGGTATACATGTTCTTTTTCTTAGTTTTAAAGTAATGACATATATAATTCCCGGGAAATGTAAATTCTGTCATTATTTATTCGCCCTCATGTCGTCCCAAACCCGTATGACTTTCTTTCTACCCTGGACCACAACATAAAATATTTTAAAGAATTTGAACACGATTTACAGCTTGATGATCCTTTCTATTTGGAAAAGAGCAGTGTGAACATGCAAAAAAATAAATAAAATAATAATAATAATAATTTCAGTGAAATGAATATACTATGTTTTAGTTCGATAATGTTTTTTATTTAATATTTTGTATTTTTAGGGGATTTCATTGTACTAATTGTATTTACGCTGTATTTATAATCCATTTATTTACCTTTTGAGCATAGACCTGAAAATTGAGTGCTTTGGAGTACATACTTAAGTTTGATCTCTTTTCAAAGACGACACGTGGCAAATTATTGCTGAAGTGAAAAAAGGTTTAAAAAGTTACATAATTTTATGTTTATTGTTATGAAAAATGCACAAATACTATTATTTATTTATTTTAAATGAAAAATATATTTTCAAAAACACATTTTACTTTAAAACTACAAAGAAATCAAAGCCATAAATCTGAACAAGTTGTGTTCCAAATTTGATCTTAATATCTCAAATAAATAGCTTTCAGTAAGATTTTTCAGTAAGCACCAAAAGTTTTCACTAGATGAAATTTGTCTCCCATTTATTCCCAGTGCGGTCATTTTTGACTGCGAGGAGCACGAGTGTGACAATTTTTTTCAGGACCATTTAGCCTTTTCGAATCGTTCCGTTGATTTTTTTTTTTTTTTTTTTGTGTGTGTGTGTGTGTTCACATAGCAAGTGCCAAAACCTTTACCAATTTTCGTTCCATTCCGATGAAGTAAATAATTTTTAAAAAAATAAACGTAAAATCTTTTGGTCTCAAGTGCCCGAAGAGCACTTGAGGGTTCGGTCTCCCTTGGGTTTGTTTTCAAAGTTCACACTTTTCCCTCTAGATTCATCGTGCCTTTGGAATCAGTTCGCCTGCTCGAAAAACAAGTGCATCGCCAAGCAATGGCTCTGTGACGGGGAGGACGACTGCGGTGACGGATTGGACGAAAGCGAGGAAATTTGCGGTAAAACTCTGAAGCACGAATTTGCATTTAGGCCACACAATGAAAGACTTCCTCTGAGAGGAAGGATATAAATCAACATGAAAGAGGCGGAAAGAAAAATTGGCCTGCGGTTTCATCATAGTTACGAATTTATGGCCAGGCTGTGCTCCTAACAAATGGGCTCTGAAAAGCAAAAAAAAAAAACACTCAGGTTCCGCAAAGGTCAAACACAAGCAGATTGTTGAACAAGTTTTTAAGACAATGCTTAAACCTTTTTTATTTACTTGGAGGACGTTTTTTTTTTTATTACATGAATATTTTAATGACACAGTGCAGCATGTTGGCTTGAGATTGAGATTCTCATTCTCTCTCTCGACAGGCTCTGCAACATGCGCCCCTGGCTTGTTCAGTTGCCCAGGATCGTACGCTTGTGTATCTAGGAACTGGTTATGCGACGGGGAGAGAGATTGTCCTGATGGCAGCGATGAACTAGCAGTAGCTGGCTGTGGTAATTTCAACCATGATATTTCCTCCCACAAAACCAGCAACTTCCTTGTACATTTCCTGTTTTCACCCCAAACCACATTATAGGAACAAAATGGCTCCTTTTGGTATTACTAATGAAGCTAGTAAATAAATGTATCAGTTTAAAGTTTGGAAACAATAGATTTTATGAATTCTTTCAAATGTTTAAATTCCTTGACAGTGTATATATATATATATGTGTGTATATATATATATATATAATGTATATGTATATATATATATATATATATATATATATATATATATATATATATATATATATATATATATATATATATATATAATGTATATGTGTGTGTGTGTGTGTGTGTGTGTGTGTGTAAATAAAATGCAAAAAACAAATAGTAATAGAAAAATAGTTTTTTTTCGTTTTTTTTTCGTTTTTCTTAGGTCATACATTGTTTTAATTGTTTTACTACATATCTTAAATGTAAAAAATAGATAAATAGTTATAGTGATCCAGGAATTTATGTATTATCTTTCATCTATTTACGTGATGTGTTATTTTCAATATTTTACAGTTTTTTTTCTTAAATATAGAAGAAAAGTAATCTAGGCATCTATTCTATTCTGTTCTGTTCTATTCTATGCACACTAATTAACACCACTGTTGGATTTTAAGGTGTCCGATTTTGCCGATATGTCTTCTTTTTATCTGCTGTCCCTGAGTTTTCCGACTCACATTCAAAATAATTGGGGATTTTAGACAAGTCTCAGGTGTCTATTACACCCTCCTCCTTTTATCCTAACACATAACTAACTTCCTGTTTGTTCCTGTTCCTCTCTTTAATAAGCTCCAAACAACACGTGCACTGAAAGCACATTCCAGTGTCGGAACCAGAACTGCGTCCTGCGGCGTTTCGTGTGTGACCATGACGACGACTGCGGAGACGGTTCTGACGAGTCTCTTGAATGCGGTAAGCAGCTCGTGTTTCTCAAATCATTTGTTCATTAGTAATTATGCTGGCATTAATTGGACGTTTCAATGGTTGGAATGCATGCACTTAGTGTGCCATACCTCAGTTTGAAGATGAATTTCACAAACCTGTTCAGGCTTACATTTCACTACAAAATGAGAGAAAAAAGAGAGACAATAGAAAACTACGTTTTTACATAAAATGTGTTTATAACTGTAATAGTATTTTTCCCTTTTAAATCAGCGTAAATTAAAGTGAGTTTAACAAATTCTGTCATGATGTGTTAATACAATAGTTTAATTGTGGATTTTTTCGCAATAGGTTTTTGTATCTTGCAATCATGACTTTTTCATAATGACTAGATCTCGCAATATGACTTAATTCCTTGCAGTTTGCAACTTATTTTCTCTAATTGTGACTTGATATCATAAAATATGACACTTTTCTCTTCATGTGACAATTCTGACTATTTTCACAATATGACTTTATATCTCTCAATGTCGACTTGTGTCTCCCATTGTGACTCTATATGAGTATTTCCCATAAGTGGGACTTGCATTGTGACTTCATATTTTGCAATTGCAACTTTATATCATACAGTGACAATATTTCTTTCTTTTATAATTATATACAGTATTAACTTAATCTCAAAAATAAGGGTTATCTCAGTAATATGGTGACTGATATATCACGCATACATGTTTGAAACACTAACCGCTGTAACTTTTTGCCTCGTTGTTTTACATTCACTGTAAAAAAATTAATAAATTAATCAATAAGTTATGACGTGTTTTACATTGCTTTAATTCATCAAAATAAGTTAAGCAATTTTCAACTTTTTTTTAAAATAAGTTAAACCAGATTGAACTCATTTTTAAGTCAGTTTAATGTCATTTTTAAGTTGAAATGACTTAGAAATGGTTTAGTACCTATGATCACGCGCGTGAACTCGACAATCGACTACTGTGGACTTCGACCGAAAACAGGATGTAAATACAGGTATGTGCGCTGGCTGAATAAACATCATTTTTATCCATTTCTTTCACATCTACTGCAGTCAGATTCACCCCTGTTCACTCTGAAGGAATCACTCACATGACCTGTGCACTTGTAATGACACATCAAGGATGTTAAGAGGCTAAAAGCAGGTTTAAAACTTGCCCCACTGAAGTCAACAGGGTGCAAATTTTAAAAAGAGGATAACTTGGTGTAGGCAACACTGATTTTTGTCGTTGTTCTCTGTACTAACAGCACTCCAAATGTACAAAAAAATTAGCTCAATGTTAAAATTGACCGGAGTTCTCCTTTAAGGCAGCAACTTTTATTTACAGTGTTCCCTTCCTGTCATACTCTTTTTCTCCAGAGTACCGTTTATGCAAAGAGGAGGAGTTCCGCTGCGCAGACGGGCGGTGTTTATTGAGAGCCCAATGGGAATGTGACGGCTTCCCTGACTGTCTGGACCAATCAGACGAGCTGCCACTCAACCCAAAGTGTTCCGCTGCAGGCGAGTCCCTCTCATATGTCACGCACCCCGTTTGACTGACAGGATCCAGGGTTCCATCCCATATGGGATTTGTCAGAAATCTGGTCCTCCCCATTTGCGTCCTTGTACCCCTGCCAGTACCACCTGAGGTGGGCAGAGAGGTGCTGATGAAACTGCTGCGCTCCTGTTCTTCAGTTTTTGGTTTCAGGGCAAACATATGCCATTCATGTTAACAGATGCCATTACTGTTCCCAGCCAAGCTCGTTAAGAAACATTTTATGTTTATAATTCTGAGGGGAAATTCAATTCAGATGTTTACAACATGTTTATGGTACAACTTTAAAACACTCGTTTGGACCAGTACGCAATCATCTAGCGGCGTTCTAGCAACCAACCTCAACACCCTAGCAAGTGCATAGCAACGCTAAAAACCACCTAGCACATAGTAACTCTAGGTAGAGCATACACTGTAAAAACATTATGTGATCAATAAGTTATGACAACTTATGTTTTTGCATTGCTTTAACTCATCAGTATGTTAATATAAGATACGACAAATTTTTTAAGTAATTTAAGTTGGCATGACTTACAAATCCAAGTTGATTCTACTTAAAAATCTAAGGCAGCAATTTTTTTTTTTTACAGTATAGAAACGTGCTACAGTCCACCCAGAACACCACTTGAGTTCTTTGTCATCTGATGGTTTTGTCCATTTCTGTCTCTCCTTTTTTTTTCTCTCGCTGCTCCCTGTTTTAGAAAGTTTGTGCAACGGTTCGGTTTTCATGTGCGCAAACGGCCGCTGCGTTCCACTGGGGAGCGTGTGTAATCAGCATGACGACTGCGGGGACCGATCGGACGAGAGGAACTGCCACGTTAATGAGTGTTTAAACCGTAAAGTCAGCGGCTGTACCCAGGACTGTCAAGACCTACCCGTGGGATACAAGGTGTGTGAGAAAGCACATTTTTCATGCTTTACGAGGTTTTTCTTCCCACGAATTAAGTGTCTGGTTCAACTTGAGGTCCGTTCTGCACTAAAAACTTCCACAATTGGAAATGAGAGATGAAGCGCCGACCTACGAATGCGAAGGAATGTTTTTGTTTTTCCAGCAAATCTTCGGTAAACCTCATTAGCAGGCTTTAGCGGCTACGACAATATTGAAAAAGTCTGCACAAACAAATCGTTCAAAGCAATAATATACGTATGTTACATTCCGCAGAGGTTTAATAGCACTTGGCGGCAAATCCGTGGAAAATGTTATGATCCTATTTCCAGTCATTTCACAACTTTTAACCGTTGAATGTAGAAACACATGTGCTAAATCGTGTATGCTAGAAATTTAGAGCTTTGTTTTTTTTTGGTGGGAGTGTGAGACACACTCACACACACACACACACACACAGCGAGTGGCAGATCGAACAGCCTCGTTTGGCAGACGTCTCAGAATGCTGGCATGGTCCTTTGACAGCCTCACTGACTTTAGAAACAGGCAGTCAAGGGCACTGCGGCTCCAAACGTACAATAATTTAGTTTTTCTTGCTTATTTTAACTTCTGTTACAGCTAAATTAATATAAAAAGCATAGTTGTAATGAAGGACTAATGACTAAACTAATGATCTAGAAATGTTGTAAACATCGTTTTGTTTGACTGCTTACTTCCTGTCCATAAATTTCTTATTAGTATTAGAGTGAATCTCAAGACAATTTGCCATGGTCATGTTTTACTCAAAAGTCAATTCGAAAAAATAAAATAAATTTAAATTCAGTTATATATTTATATATATATATATATATATATATATATATATGTGTGTGTCTGTGTGTGTGTGTGTCTAATATATACATATAATGCATTTGGCAAATTTTTTTGCAAATCATTTATTTACAATATTGACTATAATAATAATTAGATATTAATTATAATAATAATTGTTTTATGTAATATAAAACTGTTAATTCTTTAATTATTTTTTCTTTATTTTATAATAATAATATAAATGAAAAAAAAAAGAATAATTATGTGTGTATATATATATATATAAATATAACAATTATTTTGTGGTGAAATAACCCACACACATTCTTGACAGATCTTTTTGTAAAAATCATCCACAAGTATGTTTTTTTTTTTTTTTAGTGTGTGTGCTGGCCTGGATTTCGTCTGAAAAACGACGGCAGGACTTGCATCGACGTGGATGAATGTTCCGAGAACTTTCCCTGCAGCCACCAGTGCATCAACACCTACGGATCTTTTCACTGCCTGTGTGCCGACGGGTACCAGCGTCCCGCCAGTAACCCGCACAGCTGCAGGTCTCTCTCAGGTACGTCTGCTCCATTCAGCAGCACAGGTGTGAATTAGCTCCTGTGGACCCTCACAAAGATTTTAGTGTCATATTTGCACAGAAACACCCCACACACCGAGAACACACATAATGAACACACTAGTTGCGACTTATATTTAGAGGAAAGCAACAGGAGGTTGAAGACAATTAGTTCTTCAGCTGGAGATGAGCTCTGATTGGCTAAGAGCAGATCCAGGTGTGACATATGGCATCTGCCTCGAGTTATTTACCGCATAAAAGAAAGACACTCATTTAGTGCTTGCTCACAAACACCACTGACATGCAAAGAAGTCAGTAACAAGGGAGAGCGTTGCTATATAGAGTGACGATATTGTATTGCAATGGGTTGCACTTCAAAGTCAATAGCAAATCAAAACTAGTTAGCACACTATTTGTAATTGAAAGGGTTTAACCTGTTAACCGTTGCCAGTGCGTCGGCACACTGAAGCGTTACTATCAGATTTAATGTTATACCTTGACAAACTATACATCATTAAAAAGATATAAGACTCAAGTTTCAGTATTTGACCACTATTGTATTCTGAGAAACTTATAGCGACAGTTATTTCTTAATTTGTGTCAGGAGTTATGAAATGAAAAAATGAGTCGATACCTTTAATAGGAATTATGCGCGTCAGCCGCTTTCATTCATAAAAAAAACTCCCGTGCTGTCGTCATGATAGCGATACACAAAACAACGTCCTTCAGGGCTTTTAGCTCAAAACTGTGCAGATTTGGAGAAATATTGATATATTCTCATAGGTTTACATCAGATTTCTATAGACAGGAATAATATTTATTGAATTTAAACCCAAATGCGTCGATGTAATCATTATGAGCGCTTGAATACTCTGATACGGTGTTTTTAATTCATACCAATAGCCTGAGGGCGCTATAAGCACAATAATAGTCCATATATGGAACATGAAGAAGAGCCATGATCATGTGACATTCCAGGACGTTAAAAATAAAGTCATTTGACATGGTCTTGAAAAACATTGAACTAAATCCAGAGTTTTGGACTTATTATCTTCAGATTTTAAACATAAAATGTTTAGACATGTGGCTTTAGCTGTAGTGCATTTCTAGATTGCTACAGTGCCAACTTCAATTTTATTTTCATGAGGATGTTTCATAAAAAATTATTTCTAATAACTTTACAAAACTTTGAAGCTATTTATAAAAAATTCTTTCATTATGGCCTTGATCCCTATCAGCCCCTCTGTGCCTTTAGGAACTCCAAATGGTCATTGGGGAAAGAGGGGGAGGAAAACAGTAAAGAACTGTTGTCTTTGTTCATTTCAAATATCTTGGATAATTTTCAATACCATGTTTACCTTTATAGAATGATCCACAGTATTTCTTTGAATTATCATATATCAAGTACCATGGTATTACCATCTGAAACCATCTCTGTACCATGGTACCATCGCAGTACTTTTCTGTCAGTGTCTCTCCTTCATAGACATGCTCCTATAAGCACTCACACACACACACACACACACACACACACACACACACACACGCATACTCAAGTAATAAAGCTCTGTTAGCGAATGACTGACATGTTTAAGTCCCAGTCTTGACAGGAAGCGGATGTTCAAGTGTTGGCAGCTCACAGGAAATCGATTTCAAGTCATCAAACTGAAGTTGCAGTCGTGTCTTGCAGCCAGAATAATCCATAGAGCAACACAAACACTTATTAAAAGGCTTTTTAAAGTATTTGAAATCAAAGTATATCCATGCAACGGAATATTACGAATTCCAAAGTACTTTTTTATTCACTTATAGTCACAGAGGATTAAAGTAAGACAATGTTTTGTGGGTAACAAGTATTAATTGCATTTTATTTATATATATATATATATATATATATATATATATATATATATATATATATATATATATCAAATTGTTTGAAGAAGAAGAAGAATAAATATTTTGAGGGAAATGTTTTTATCTTGCATTATCTTTTTCTCTCTCTTTTCCAGCAGAGGAGCCTTTTCTTATTCTTGCTGACCACCATGAAATCAGAAAAATCAGTCTGGATGGATCGAACTACACTCTTCTTAAACAGGTATGACAAGTAAAGCTCTCTAAAACAACTTTCTTCTTGTACAATTGTTAAAAATCTCTTCTAATTGTCATTTTTGTGCTCACAGATGCCATCCAGTTTAGATTAAACTCATTAGCGTGTTCCCATAACTCCATATTCCCATGTAATTTCATAAAAATACACATGCTCAGAGCATATGGAGATTAATGTAGACATCCCATCCAAATGCTCAGAGGGAAGCACAGTATCAAGAGCCACCTGTGATGCTTTATAGAAATTCACAAGCTCAAGTTGAGTCTGAAACAGCGTTTTAGACTCTTGATTGGCGTGGATATAGACGCCTGGGAATATTTGCACGCGGAAAAGGTCATATTGTGACTGGAATCATAACTATTCCTTCTTAAATGTTCATGAAAAGTGTAAATTATGGCTCCTTTAATCATTCCTAACTGGTAAATATATCATCACCGTAGTTGATATTAATGAACACAATCAGTTATAGTCTTTAAATCTGTATGAGGCCCCTTGTCAGTGCAAAAGGAACCGTGACGGATGTGGCTTTGAAGGGACCGTCGGATAAGAACCCCTCTCACGGCCCGTGTGTGAAGAGATTGAGCGGCTTGCTATCGAAGGAGTAGTTAAAAATGCACGCTTGGGTTGATTCATCAGTCAGAGACTCCATCAGTTTGATTTAAAAGGTCTAGTCCAGCAAATTAGATCTGAACGCGACGGGTGGTTTCGAGAGAACGAGGCAGAGCGACAGGAGAATGTGAGAGACCCCTACTGAGAAAGTGATTGGCTCCGGTCTTAGCAGTGCATGATGGGAAGTTTCTGTCAGACGGAGGAAGTCTCGCTCTTATTTTTAACGAATGTAGTGAAAATAAAAAGCCAATGAGACAGGTATCGAGAAAGCGGCTAGATGATGCTATAATGAGTCTTGGACTTGCTTTTGATGTTGTTTTTTTATGAACTTTTATAAAGGTCTTCTGTTTGCTTAAATGAAATAGTATGAATGGATTTGATGGATTTGAAAACATCAAATGATTTAGAGACGTGGCCTAGCAAATAGTGTTCATTGGCTTCTAATGCTTTCTCCATCGCTTTCTCTCCTTTTTATACTTACTTTCTCTTCAATTTTATTAAATTAAATTAATAATAAATGACATTATTATATTATAACACCATTTTTTGAGTGCTGTTACATTTGAAGCATTTAAATTCATTTAATAATTTAAAGTTTTTTTTGTAAAAAATGGTAGACAGTGAACAGAAAAACTGGAAACATTTTAATTAAATTACATGAAGCTCTAAAACCTTATCTAAAATCAAATAAAAATAAATTATTTCTAATTTCCATTGATACAAAATTAATAGTTATGTTCAGTGATATTGTAGTATTATTTATATACTGTTATATTATTTATTAATCATTTGAATTAGCATTTACTTTGATATTTTAATTCCAGTTTAAGTTTTAGTAATTTTATGTGCTTTGTCATTTTGTTAGTGTTCATTTTTTAAATATTTATATTTAGTCTTCTATAGCTCTTTAGTACTTCGACTTATTTTCCTTCAGTTACTGTAGTTGTCAATTTCCATTTTTTAAGGTTTAGGTTTTCATCTAATATTTATATTTTAAAGTTTTTATTAAAGACGGATGGCCTGGATCTCTCTATTTCAATATTATTCTTCAGGTGAAGTGCAAAGTGAGAATGTATCCACTATTCAAAGTCTTTATTTTTTATTTTTTACTGAGTCTCTCTTTAAAATCCCATATGTCAATCTCACACTTTGACTGTCTCTCTCTCTTTGTCTTTCTCTCTCTGCAGGGACTCAGTAATGTCATCTCTCTAGACTTTGACTACAGGAAAGAGTTGATCTATTGGATTGACACTAGCAGACCCAGCGGACGCCGAATAAACAGAATGCGCCTGAATGGAAGTGACCTCAAGGTACATCCATGAGAATGTGTGTGTGTTTGTGCTAAATTTACTCTTGAAATCACCCAGAATTGCCCAGATTGACATATGCAAATACCCTCTGCCCCTGGGTAAATTTGATTCACGTCACCTCTTTACGGGGGCAATTTATATTGTGTAATTGATGGATTCCAATAGGGAAAAAGCAGACACATTTGCATCACTCCAACAAATAAATAAAAGCTTATTTGATTTTGTTCCCCCCTTTCTAAGAATAACTGGTATTTTTGGTATGAAATGAGCCAGGTTTGCAATGACAGACAGTGCAGTGTGTGTGTGTATGTGTGAGGCTGTATGTCTACTCACTTCACTTCATCAATGCCCTTGTGTATATTACTCAGGGCAGAAAACGGGCATAGTGTGCCAGCCTTGCCCTGCTGGGCCGCCAGAGCTCGTTATGTTTAATATCGAGCCATAATGGCTCATTAAGCTTGATTGAACTTTGGATCTTGAACTGATTTATGATAGTTTGCTATAGTACAGAGAGAAAAGAGAGAGAGAGACCTTCTGCGAAGGCAATGAAGTTAGGTGATAAAAGCCACTCTCAATGTTAGAGTTAAAGGCAAAATGAATCCACAATAGATAATGGGGCTTATTTTCATAGGACATTGATGAAAAGAATATGATAAATATATAAAACAAAAAGATTCAGAGAGTGATTCAATGACATTGCTGGGGTAGTTTGCATTGCTTGATAAAAAAAAAAAAAAGCAAATGCTTTGAATGTATGCAAATGTGTTCGGAATTCTTTTTTTTTTTTTTTTTCACATTTTGTCGGCCAAAATGTGTGTGCAGTTTTAATGGTTTCATCTAAAATCGCTTACTTCCTTACTATATAGTAGTCCAAAAACAGTTTGTGACAAAAGTAGTATATTTCCGAATTCACAGTACTCATAAAAGAGTAGGCAAAAAGCACCCTGATGACCTACTACTTCCGGCGAGATTCTGAAGTGTGCATTTGATGGACACTTTGCTTTCCCATGATGCCACGGGAGAGGATGAATGGAAGCAAAGTGACGCAACCGATGCTGGTAGGTCACATGATAATGACAGCAAAATACTTTTTAGCGGTTATGAATTACTTATTCAAAATAAGTACCTACTCAAAAGAGAGAATGCAATTTCGGACCCAGCCAATGATTTTTAATAAGATTAGTTTGATATAAGCGCTGTGAGTATTTTTAGGCAATCATGTCTAATTTTTTATTTTAATTAAGCTTAAATGTTATGTAAATTATGAGAATTGTCCCATGCAAACACATTTTTGGGTCATTACCTGATTTGCATACCACATTTTTGTGACTATAAGCACAGAGTAATTTTTTTTAAAATTATATTCCTAAATAATGTAAAATACCGGTAAATAAAACCAAATGTTTACAAACATTATAAACCGTGTAAACATGTATTTTCGTTCACCCTACTCCACAACAAATTCTTTCAATTTAACGGTATTCAGAACAGAACCGGAATGAAAAATGTAAGTATAAAACAAACATAAATTACAGTGACTTTCATTATAAACAACTTTTACTATATACGGCAAGCCCAGACAAATTTATTTAAATCGAAACTGAAACTACCGGCGTGTGGGAGATGCGCTATACAAATGAACTTGGGCTCATGTACCTCTCTCCCTCAGCACAAATGCTTACCATTAATCGCATTATGTAAGTCTTTGGACTACAAGTCGCAGAATGTTTCAGATGATAAACGTGACTTATGTTTTAGAAAATACAGTAATTGCTTCTAAATCGTCATTGAATCTGGTGCTAAAACATCATAGAGAGCAGGTGCAAATAATTGACTTCACATAATTGTATTCATCAATCTTGTTGCTATTTGTTGCTTTCCCAGTTCAAAATTATATCCACTTTCACCCTGTGGTGTATTCCTAACATTCACCTGAAGATGCTAGTTTTCCCGATGAGCACAGCATCAAGAAAACCTGTGATGTCAAAATTCATCACGGCTAGGCTAGTTTTAATTAGAGCTGATGGTACAACCCAGTCTGAGGAAAAAAATGTCTTTAATGTTCATCTCTAATGTTCATCAGCTTGCTGAATGTTACTCTTACTCTTAAAGCGCTAGGCAGGGGGCACCAGCAACCAAGAGCGAAAATGATTAAAAGCACGGGATTGTCTGCCAGCTGGGAAGAGTATTGTTTATGCCAAACAGGCAGTTTCTGTGATCAGTATGAGAAGTGAAATGATGTGAAGTGCATTTTTTTGTGTAAAACTTCTTCATTTTGGAACTTTTCTTGTCATTTTCTTGGAGTTTGAAGTGCCGTTAATGAGAAGTTATGTAGCCCGCTGATAATTAGCAACGTTGACTTTTATTTGTTTTGTTCGAGAAAACATAGACTACATTTTATCCAACGTTTATGACTTTATTGAATGCTGTTGTTGTTGCAGTCGAACGCTGGCTAACTGCCATTCTTAGCTAGTGAGAGTGCCAGAATTGGGATTATAACACAAATTTCTGTTTGTTTTTTGTTTGTTTTCCTTTATTCTGTTAAATAGTTGCATTTCAATTCTTGGTTCTACTTACTTTTATAAGGCTGTACGTCAGCAAGCAAAATACAGTGCACAGCTGCATCTCACGCTTGCCATTCTGAGCTTTTCTTCCTGGAAGCGTTTGTTCCTTTCGGCACTAGCTGTGGATAAATCCATGAGAATAACCAGCCAAAAGAGACCAACTGTGCTTGACTGGTGTTTTCTCAGGTGGTTCACAGGACTTCAGTCCCCAGTGCTCTCGCTGTCGACTGGATAGGCAAGAACTTGTACTGGTGTGACGGCGAGAGAAAGACCCTAGAGGTGGCGAAAGCTAATGGACTCTACCCGACCGTACTGCTTAGGTCAGGATTGAGAAATCCAACCGCTCTGGCTCTCGACTCTCTGACGGGGTAAATGATGCTTAATATTGCTTATGATCCACAATCCCACAATACCTTTAAGAAGCATTGCACCTTTTAAAGCCACATTTATTCCCATGGGGCCTTAGATATGTGTTCTGGATCGACTGCTGCGAGCAGTCCCAAATCGGACGGATCGGGATGGACGGCAACAAGCCACGTGTCATAATTGATACAGAAATACGTGCTCCCTCAGCCTTGACCATTGACCACATCAACAAAAGGATCTACTGGGCTGATGAGAACCATATCTTATTTTCGAATATGGACGGGACAAAAAGACACAAAGGTAAGCGTTGTCTCGTCTCGGATCAAATCTCGTCTTGTCTCGAATTGACCTCGATAAGATTCTCTTAATTCCAATTTCCAGTCCCCATCAAGGACATAGGTGGCGTAACCGGTCTCGCATTGTTTGAGGATTTCATCTACTGGAGCGACCAGAAGTCGAAAACCCTCAGTCGCTCTCACAAGACGTCCGGCGGCCAATATACTGAACTCCTCAGCTCCTGGCAGACCATTCGAGACATTAAAGTCTACCATCCGCTCCGACAGCCTGACGGTATTACAGCAAGAAGCTCTTCTGTCAACTTGGATAAGTCTTCAGGGCTTAGAGTCAGGACTTTCATGTTGTTTTGGGCTTGTTTTTTTATTGTTTGTTGTTTGTCCTCAGTGCCAAAGCATCAGTGTCAGGTGACTAATGGAGGGTGCAGTCACCTATGCCTTCTTTCCCCTGGTGGGGGATACAAGTGTGCCTGCCCTACACACTTCTACCTGGCAAACGACAACAAAACCTGTCTGTCTAACTGCACCGCTAGCCAGGTGCGACTTACTAATTACTTCAGGAGCCTGAAAATTCACTGTAGCTCAACTACTCTTGGCACCACTTTCAACTACCAATTATATCCAGTGTGCTACTCAATAAATAGTTATTCAAAAGATTATTTCTCTGTGTGTAGTTCCGCTGTGGTACGGATGAGTGTATTCCCTTCTGGTGGAAATGCGACACAGTGGACGACTGCGGAGACGGATCCGACGAGCCGGCAGATTGCCGTAAGTAACCAAACGTGGTGGCAAACAGCAAAACTGAGCAATACCAGTGAAAAATACATCATTATAGCACATTGTAGTGTCGTTACAACTCACAATCTAGTAAGCTGTCTACCTAGAGAGCCTTTTAAGGGATAGTTGGAGAGTTTATATTACACTACCTCGCAAGGCATTTTCAGACAAAAGACATTTTGCAAGCTAGGCATAAGACAATGCCAATCATGTATTTCATTCAATAATGTTCAGCCTAATCGAAAATGTACTGTTTTACAGTGTATTAATGTTGCGTTATTATCTTAACAACATGCTAACATGGAATCGGTTCTGATTTGCTTCTTTGTTGGTAGTAGACAGCGAGAAAAGCTCTCAAGGTTGAGATTGTTAACAGAAAGGAAAATGTGAATCTTTAAGTGACTCCACAATCAATCACCATTTCTTTAAACTCAGCTGAAAGAAAGAAATCCTTTAGACACTTGAGACATTTCTCTCATGAGTTGAGGACAGGAAAATCTTTTTGTCACAACTTATTCCATGTAATTTTCATTGCCGATTCATGGAGCGATTATTTTTGAATAAAGATTAGTCTGTCATCAAGGTTATATTCAAGTGTATTGAATATCCCATTGAGTGAGTCATTTGTAATTTAGCAGGGCTTGTTTGATTGAGAGGTGAATTGTCTAATTTACAGCGAAGAGCTACAGAAATGGATCAGGTCGTAAAGAAGTTGATATCTCAACTAGTAGTTTATTGCACATTGAAATGCTATAGAGATGTCAAGGCTGACATCGAACAAAAGACATTTGCATGCGTTCCAGGAGAAAAAATTCTTTCTGTACAATGTGTCTGGCTTTTTGTCTGTTTTATCACTGTCTTTCAACTATGTTTCGCTCATTTAGCTGAGGGGTTGCTCATTTACTTGTTTATTCACATGTTCTTTGTTATTACTTTGTTCTTTTTGTTTGTGTGTTTATTCGTTCATTGTCTGTTTTGCTGTCTTTCAATTGTTCTGTTTGTTTGTTTGTTTGTTTGCTCACTCTTTGCTTTTTTGTTTATTTGTTCATTCTGTTTGTCTGTCTTTGAATATTTATGTTTGTCTGTGTCATTTGTTTATTTACTTGTTTTTTCGCTCGTTTGTTCTGAATTTTTTTGTTTGTTTGTTCATTTACTCAATCTGTGTTCTTTGTTCGTTATCTTTCAGCTTTTTTGTCTTCATTTCATGTAGTCTTAGTTTTGTTTGTTTGTCTTTCTGTCTTTCATTTTAAACTTTTATTTGTTTGTAAAAAATTTTGTCTTACCTTTTCTGTCTTTCTTTCATTTATTTTTTTACCCTCTCTTTCTTTTTTTGTTTGCTTGTTTATTGTTTATATTTCTTTCTTTCTTTCTTTCTTTCTTTCTTTCTTTCTTTCTTTCTTTCTTTCTTTCTTTCTTTCTTTCTTTCTTTCTTTCTTTTGTGTATTTACCCATTCATTCACTTATTCTTTGTTTTATTCTTCTGTCCATCTTTCTTTCATTCATTTGTTTGTTCATTCAGTCATTATGTGTTCTTTCTTCATTACATTTGTTTGTTCATTATTTTCCTTTCTTTCAACCTTTCTTGTCGTTTCTTTCGCTCGCAGCGGAATTTAAATGCCAACCCGGAAGGTTCCAGTGCGGAACGGGTTTGTGCGCCCTCCCTCCCTTCATCTGTGATGGAGAGAATGACTGCGGAGACAACTCAGATGAAGCCAACTGTGGTAATTATAGATTGATGGATGGATAAATGGATACCAAGCATAATGCCGTATGATGTACAAAGATTGTTTGCATATGCTTTCAGACTCCTATATCTGCCTGTCTGGCCAGTTTAAGTGCACACAGAGACAGAAGTGCATCCCTATAAACCTGCGCTGTAACGGACAAGACGACTGCGGAGATGGTGAAGATGAAACTGATTGCCGTAAGAGACAATAGGACTCCTCCTTTCTCTCTTTCAGGTTTGAAGTGGACTCTGACAGCAAGAAGAAAGGAGTAAAATGAGTAAAGAAAAAGCAATGTAGACTTGCTAACCAGGAAGCTTAGAAGCTATCTTGTGTCACCTTCAGAAATCAAGCAGGAGTAATCGTTACTTTCTACGATGGTGATCGAATCCTTGTCCAAATGCAAGTCTTATTTTAGGTGGCACTAGAGAAGAAGGAGACTGGCAGAAGTTAATACTCTCGCTCAGATCAGAATCCTTCATTTGAAGCCACAGCAGGGGCCTAATTTCTCACTCCTCCCCGGAGTCGAGCATCTGGCTGGGTTTTGATAAGACGCCCGGCTCTGGTACGCCCCTTATGGGGGAGCGAAGAAGAGAAGCTGTCTGTCTTCTCCGAGAGAGAATCAGAAAGATAGAAGTTAAAAACGAGGAAAATCATTAACAGCATTGCATGGGACGGAGCCTGGAGGGTCCCCAGAACTCTAAGAGGCTTTTGAGGGGGTCTGACAGTGTCTTGGATCCAGGGGAGCTGAGCTCAGCCCAGGGCACTGATTAGCCAAACAGAGGGAGGGTTTAACAGGGATAATCGCATATGGAGCATGGCATTAGAGGCCGGCTTTAGACCTCCCCCCTCCAAGGAGGGAGAGCGCTGTGGGTCAGGATTGCCGCTTGTACCGCCGGGAATGCCGAATCTAGGCTTAGCTTAGCGCTCTGAAAACAGAGATGTGAGGGGAAAGAAACTGTGGTTAGTTAGACCACCTGGGCACAATCTTGTTTGACTTGTTTTATTATGAATTAATCATGCTTTGCAATGTTTAAAATGTTCAGAAATGAATCCAGGTGAACCTTACAAAAACTCTCCAGGGATATGTTTTTATATTTGAGGCAAATTTAACCTCAAATTCAAATTCAAAAGAAAGCAAGCAATAACATGCATTATGTAGAAAAGAATGGCCATGTTCATGTAGCGATATATCATTATGTAATTAAAAGAAAAAAAAAACACGATAAAGTTACAAGCACCACTAACTTCTCAAGGAGCGAGTGTTTTACAATGCCAGAGTGTTGTTTTTCCATATTAACAGTCAGCACCAAAAACCCTCTCTAAGAAATCCTTACTCTTAATTCCTCTCATTTAAAGCTTCACCGCTACAGCCATCAAAGCAGCACTTGTGTGCAAATTCACCTCCTTATATACAATCAATTGCAAGACAATCACTGTCGGACTTCAAACCACCTGCTGCGAGCAATGTTCCTGCTATTACGAACTATCCATGAGTTTATTTCTGAGGTGTTGTGGGGAGATTAAAGGACCGCATTCTGCAGCCTGTTACTGATTCTTTATGGTTCCCTCCTGGTGTTTCAAAAAGTGTTGAGTAGAATAAAGGCTTTAGCAACTTTCGAATACTCTTAAAACACTTTGAGATTATTCTGTGGTTTATCTTCTCAAAGTTTTGATCACATGATCTCCTTATTTCTCCAGCCGAGAACACTTGCTCGCCGTCCCAGTTTCAATGTAAGACCACAATGCACTGCATCTCCAAGCTGTGGGTGTGCGACGAGGACCCCGACTGCGCCGACGGCTCGGACGAGGCCAACTGCGGTGAGTCCGTCGACGTCATTACCTCACGCTCATCATCACGTCCAGAAATATCCTCGTTAAAATGCAGTGCAATTTTCTGCAAGTCAAAACTCCTAAAACATTCCATTTGCTTTAATTTTGCACCGACTGTTTACCCAGAGGGCTGACTCAGATGAATAAAGATAGCTTTCATAACAGAGTTCTTGGAGTTCTTACTCTAATCTTGAGGTTTTGTGGATAAGCTAGTGCGCTAAGAGACGTTTTGCCGAAAACTGTCCAACCAAGCGGTAATGTGTTCTCAGGGCGAGGGTTGTCAGGTTGCATTGTGTTTGCTTTATGAGCAGCTAACCGATTAGCCTTCTCCATCGGGCCCAGAATGGAACATTTAGTGTACTATAATTATGCAGATTCTTTGGTTTTCCAAAGTTTTTAAAGAGCAGTGTTCCTCTGTAATGAGAACTGGATTCAAGTAAAGCAGCTGCTTTGGCTTGTAGACAAAGTGTATTGTTCTGGGGAAAAGGTTCAATGATTGGATGTTGCTCCTTGAGAAGTATCAACTTTAACTTGATGCATAGTGCTAAACTGTAGATTTGAAACTCATGCTTTTCCCCATTATTTTTGAATCACGGAAGCTACACCAGATATTTTGCCAAGAGATCTCTATTTATTATTTTTATACATGTCTCAGACAGCGAGAAACATGCATATAAGAATAAGGCTACATGAGAGGTGGTCTTCATTCCAGATTTCTCTGTTCCCCATTTCTCTATCCCCTCACCCCTCATCATGCCAGCTGTAAATGGTTTCTTGGTGTTTCTATTTCCTTACCCCCTCATCTCTATGTTTCTCCTTCCTCTCACCCCGTCATGCCTCAATGTTTCTCTAAATCAGTACAGTAAAGATTGAGCTTATATACACCACTCTGGGACTTACTACTTCCTTGTAAGGTAGAAAAACATGTTGCTTATGTTTAAAAATAGAACGTGTACTAGGGCTGGGCGATATATCGATATAAAAAATATATCGATATATTTTGAAATGCGATATGGAATTAGACCATATCGCATATATCGATATATATTTCAAACTTTCAAATAGTCCGCCCCTCCTTCCACTCTGCGCGCGTGTTTAGAGCATGTTATGTTATGAGAGGCGAATCATGACTACTTCAGAAAACCCAGCACAATAGGAACTAACAGGCAGTGACATAAGTGTACGCTGAAATAAAGTTTTTCACCTCAGAAACACGGACTTTCTTGTCCTGTCAGTCGTTATACTGTGCTCGGAGCGCACACTCTTCAATTGCACGCGCAAATGCGGCGGCGCGCGCGCTGTGTATCGCTTCACTGTAGGCTATATAAAGTGCAAAAGAAACTATACGAGCATGCAACGCCGTTACGTTGTAAAATACACGAAATAAAAGTAATGCAGGTATGATTTTCATTCTATTCACCTGAGCAGTTTCCATGTTTCATTAACAGTTATTGTTAATATTGTGTATTCACCATGGTAACTGTCGTTTACTTTATTTTTCTTTGTGTTATTTTTTATATTTTTAAATGACTGTAGTGGCTCATACCACATTGTATAAACAAAAACTAGTTTGGGTCTGCTATTTAATAGCTTTAGCATAGGCCTACTGTTTATTTATTAGTAGCCTACTAGTCTTTACTAGTCATAGTTTTACAATTTATGTTAAGTAAAGGGGGACAGTACGTGTGTGTGTGTGTTAACAAATTTTGTGTAAACGTGTTATAATTTGCCTATATATAAGCAAATTATAACGTTTACACAATTTTTTTTATATATATTCAATGTAAACTTTGATAATCATAATTAATAAATCACAATTACAATTCCAAGGGAATAATTGGCAATTATGATTTTTGTCATAATCGGTGCAGCCCTAAGGTAAAGAAACCTGTTTATAATTTATTAATTTGATTTTGCAACTGTTCACTGAAATAGCTGGTTTCAATAAAACTACTTGTGACCTCATGTTTGGCTTTGACTTTGACTGAACATTTGCTCTCACTTTGCAGAAAAAATATCGGGATATATATCGTATATCGATATTCAGCCTAAATATATCGGGATATGACTTTTGGTCCATATCGCCCAGCCCTAACGTGTACCTCATGCTTACACATGGTACAATCCACTTTCCATATTAAGAAACTATCCTTCTGAGTATACATTTGTGGTACATTTGCATCAGTTTAAACATTCATTTCCTTGTAAAGAACAACCAACTGTACACATTTGATGTATCATCATCATTGGAACATCTCTGCTCAGTGAATGTTACATTGCACACATACCTCTAGCAAAATATATAACTCTCCCATATCTCTCATCAACACACATGTACAACTGACTTTGACTCATAAAATACATTATGAAATTATGAAAATGAATAAAGAAAAATAATACAAAAAATTACATTAAACAGCAAATTTTTTGTCTTCATAAACTAATGATGTGATACTTTAATAAACATAAAAATACATGCCACACATAAATATTTTTTAATATTTTTGTTTAGTTTATAATTAATTACTATGAATAATTAGAAAATAAAACAATTAAATATATTACAACTATTTAAAAAACAATACAATAAAATAGTATAACTATCATATTTCAAATGTAATTACTTCAATAAAATAATGAAAATATGTATATATATATATATATACAGTATATGTGGCATCTTGCCGTGACAAATTGTCTTGTAAATCGTTTTAACTTTATATCAATCCGATATACTTTTCATAAGTGCTGTCCATTTTGTGTCCAGCACTGATTCTTACCATTTACCTCTCCAAGGGAACACTCTGGCTTTCATTACAGGGAACGTTTAGTGCACCGCAAGAAGAATATTAGCTGAAGTTTGTAATTTTGCCATTTGGGAAACTTTCAAGAAAGTTTTCCACTGCAGAATTCTTCTTTAAAGCATATCAAAGCTTTCTTAGTCACCAAAATATACATTTAAATGATATATTATACATAAAGTTGTCTGGTAGGGTACAATGAGATGAAAATGCACTGCAAAATTGTGTGTGTGTGTATATATATATATATATATATATATATATATATATATATAGCAATATTTTAACTAGTTTTTTATTTGTTTTTCCTGTCATAAAGTTTTTATTTAAAATAATAATTTTTTAATCATCATTTTATTTTTTTATAACTGTATACTTTAACATTACAATAGATATATATATATATATATTTTTTTTTTTATTATTTTTTTTTTTATTATTATTATTTTATTTAAGAATAACCCTCAAAAGGCTTTAGTCCTCAATGAGGTTATTTTCTTCTGTAACGATGATTGCTTCTCCGTGTGCGCTGTAATAACGTAGGGAAATCCTACGGAATTAAATCTTGGATGATATTGTTATTCTGGAAGATGTATTTCCCTAGGTACTCAACACACTTGTGCACTTATATCATTGAGAGGATATAATGGAATATTCACATTTACCCAGCATAATACTGTATTGATCTTTAAACATGAGGATCTTTTCTAAGTGCTGAATGTCTATAAGCTGAGTGGAGCTTCATCTTCTAAATAATCAATAACTTACTTACATCTCATTGAAAACAAGTCATTTCCTAACAAGATATTAAGATGAAAAGCATTCACGGGTGAATGCATGAGATTCAAAGAAGACATCAATAGGGCGTATTGATAGGTTGACTGAGATGGAAAGGGGACCAGGACTTTTAATGGACATCGACATTGGAAATGTTTTTTCTTGATTAGAATCCAGGGCTCTTGAGACAGTTTTTTTGTTCTTTCTTTTTTTTTCCGTAATTTCGCATAGTAATTAATTGAAATATTGAAATTTATTTTTATATTATTAAATAATTATTAAAGTAATCAGACAAATTATGTAAATATGATATTATTGTTAAATATTAATTATTAATACATTGTATTATATTTTTATATTTCAGTAATTTTGAGTATAATTTTGGATTTTGTATCTTTTGGATTTTTAGTAAATATAAATGTTATTAATCTTTTAGGTTTTAGCCTATACTAAAATGTAATAATGATACAAAATGGTATTAGCATCAGTCATTTAAAAATATTTAATACTATTATTATTATTATTATTATTATTATTATTATTATTATTATTGTTGTTGTTGTTGTTGTTATTTTAAGTACTATTACTAATTATTCACATATTAAGAAATGTAGAAATGGTGAGGTATTAGTAGTAGCCTAATAATAATAATAATAATAATAATATTACTTGTATTGTTCTAATAATTACTCAAATATTTTATTGAATTTTTTTTATTTATTATTGTTTCAGCCTATAGGTTTTATACTAGTTTTAGCCTATACTAATAATATTTTTAATAATTTAAAATAATTATTAAAATATTCCAACTAATTATTAAAACATTTAATTATTATTAAATATTACATATATAATAATAATAATACTAATTAGTATTAGTATTACTATTATAACATTTCTCAAAATATTGATTAATTCATGTTAATGATTTTTATTTATATGTATTATTAGCAGTAGTAGTAGTAATAAAAAAAGTTAATTAAATTTGAGCATATACTACAATATAAACAAAATATAATATCAGTATTTTTGTATCACCTTCTCTCTAATTACTGCTATTAGCATTGGTCATTGAAAAATGCATATTACATAATACATGCATAAATACTTAATTTAGTACATAATACTACAAATAATTTAGTTTTTCTGCTTGTATCAACAGGTTGTATTAAGAGGGTTATGACTGTCCTAATTCAAAAACATGTTTTTATTACTTAGTTTTGCATTAGTTTATTGTAGTAGGTTTGTAATCAGAAGAGGTTTTTATTTAATTTTTTTATTGTGTTCCAGCACATTACTGCATGCTCTCATTGGTTGCTCTGGCTTGAATGGCTGAGAGCTGGTTGGATGTGTTTTCCTGTGTCACAACTAAAGATCCACATTAATGTTGTTTCAGAAGAATGGATCATTGGATTGAGCTCTCATGAAACATTCAGCATGCTGCCTCGCTCTGACGTATTGAACACCGCTCTTATTTTGTTGGATGTGGCCTCTCACATCACAGCATGATCCTATTTATTTATTTTGAATTATTCACCATGAACTGCCTCATGTTGGCAGCACGTCGGCGCAATCTAATTAGCCAAACATTGAATTCATAAAACATATATTGGTATAATCATTCTCTATTTAGTTATAATGAGCAAATCTCTCTAATTTTACCAACCTGAAGGTGATTTGAGCCCTAAAGCTATATTGGGGACAAATCTTAATATTCCAGCAGTGTTCTTGTCAAATTAAAGTTCTCTTAATGTCATTTTTAAATCGGGGAATTAGCACTCAAACACAGCATTGTGATTGTCAATTAATCATGCATTATGTTCTCATCATCTCTCAAGATAGTTGGATTAGTCGTCGCCGACATTCAGATGAGGGGAAATTGCATTCCTGATTTCCTGTCCTCAAATGAGCTCGGATTAGCATGTTGATTATTTTAGAAAAGGAAGATGTGATTTACACCATTGTGCTTTTGATTCAGCCTTGTGAGATCCTGGGGGGGGGAAAGAGTGTTAAATTTATGGTAAAAAACCTGGCAGATTGCCGGAAAAACATTAAACGTTAGTAAACATTTACTAATAAAATATTGATATACCAATCTATGTGATAAGCTGAAAACCATCACAAAAATCCAAATTTTCTATGAAATAATTTAAATTGAATTACATTTAAATTAATATTCATTAAATTTAAGTGTTTTACAGTCTGAATATTGTGGGGGGAAAAAACTTTTTTTTTTTTAAGTAAAACATTATGGTTTAGTTTATCTAAGCTATTTATTTTACACAGTAATATTAAGGAGGAAATTCAAATGGACTCTTTGTTTGTTTGCGTATGCAGATGAGAAGACATGCGGGCCGCATGAATTTCGCTGCAAGGACAACAACTGTATACCGGACCACTGGAGGTGTGACGGCCAGAGCGACTGCAGCGACAATTCAGACGAGGAGAACTGCAGTACGTGCTTCTCATTTAACTTTTACAAAGTTATGCTGTGAATAGTTTAACAAACACTTCCTCTGCAGATGATGCTGTCTATAACTTTAAAATCATTAGGAAAACTAAAGAAAGCAACACAAGTTTGGTGGAGTTCGTTCAAATTGTTGTTATTGTCGTTTTATATTGTGTGTATTTTGTTTTGCTGGTGTGTTTTGTTAAGTGTAATTGTGTTGTGATTAGGGATGCACCGATCCACATTTTTTCACTTCCGATCCAATCCCGATACCTGAATTTTGATATCGGCCGATACCGATACTATTCCGATACCAGAGCTGTGTTTGCTTTAATATTATTATTATCATTATTGTTTATTTTATATGATGCTGAAATAAACTTCTCTCAACAGGCAAGTAATGATATGTTATGTACGCTACGTAGCCTATGTATGCATGCATGTATGTCCTAAAAGGCAACTTGAGGTAAGTAAGTTATAAGGTCAGAAAAGGAAGTCAGAAAAACAGGAAATCCCATTCTGAAAACAAATATGCAACTGGGGTTTCAAATTGATTGTCATGTCAATATTTATTACATTACCAAAATGTCACATACTTGCATCTTGAAATATAAGAAAAGTGCAAGTGTAAAAATCTTACACACACACTATCTGAAGGGTGATCCTCGCTCCGATGCAGTAAATGCTCGATCAACATCAGCATCGTGCAAACAGACAAGCGGATTTTGCCTCAGACGCGCGTCGATTTCGTTTCAAACTTTTGCTTTTTATGCACGTAAATTTTTCTCTGGACGCGCGAATGGATTCAAAATATTCAAACGTCCAACTAGACGCGGTAGACGCGAATTTGACGCGCTATTCGCGTTTGGTGTGAACGCACAGTAACCGTAACGTGGTGCTTTTTTAAATGTTTGATTGCGTTCGTTGTGTTGTATGACGCGAGGGAGCTTCAAAGGACTCTGAATTACACCTTTGCAAACATTGCATTTTGCTGTCTTGCTCTGCGGTGTTTTCAGTCTGTGTGAAGTATTTCCACACAGCGGACGTTGTTGGCTAGCCGCAAACTGCGGAATGGATTTCCTGAGCGGGAGCGTGTCTCATAACTCTGTGTCTCAATGAGCCGCGCCTCCGTTCAGGAAATCCATTCCACAGTTTGCAGCCAGCTAGCAGACTAGCCGGCGGGAATCACTTTTGGAGTCATTTCAGCAGACGTTAAAGCGAGCGCAGACATGACTCATGGATATCGGATATCTCCGCAGGTTGGATCGGGAAAATCCGATACGTGAATTACGCTGGTATCGGTCCCGATACCGATACTGGATCGGATCGGCCCCATCCCTAGTTGTGCTGTGTAATGTTTAGTTTAGTTTCATTGTTTTGTTGAATTGTTGTCTTGTTTAGTTTTGTTGTTTTGTTTTGTTGTGCTGTTGTTTAGTTGTGCTGTGTTTATTTTCACTGTTTAGTTTAGTTTTGTTGTGCTGTTTAGTTTCACTGTTTCGTTGTGTAGCTTTGTTGTGCTGTTGTTTAGTTTTTGTTGTTTAGTTTTGTTGTGCTTTTAGTTTCACTCTTTAGTTGTTTAGTTTAGTTTTGTTGTGCTGTGTTGTTTAGTTTAACTGTTTCGTAGTTTAGTTTAGTTTAGTTGTGTTGTGTTGTGCTGTTTAGTTTCACTGTTTCGTTGTTTAGTTTTGTTGTGCTGTGTTTAGTTTCACTGTTTCGTTGTTTAGTTTTGTTGTGCTGTGTTGTTTAGTTTCACTGTTTGTTGTTTAGTTGTGTTGTGTTGTGCTGTGTTGTTTAGTTTCACTGTTTCATTGTTTAGTTTTGTTGTGCTGTTGTTTAGTTTCACTGTTTCGTTGTTTAGTTTAGTTTAGTTTTGTTGTGCTGTGTTTAGTTTCACTGTTTCGTTGTTTAGTTTTGTTGTGCTGTGTTGTTTAGTTTCACTGTTTCGTTGTTTAGTTTTGTTTTGTTGTGCTGTGTTTAGTTTCACTGTTTCGTTGTTTAGTTTAGTTTTGTTGTGCTGTGTTTAGTTTCACTGTTTCGTTGTTTAGTTTTGTTGTGTTGTTTAGTTTCACTGTTTTGTTGTTTAGTTTTGTTGTGCTGTGTTGTTTAGTTTCACTGTTTCGTTGTTTAGTTTAGTTTCGTTGTGCTGTGTTTAGTTTCACTGTTTTGTTGTGCTGTTTAGTTTCACTGTTTCGTTGTTTAGTTTAGTTTTGTTGTGCTGTGTTTAGTTTCACTGTTTTGTTGTGCTGTGTTTAGTTTCACTGTTTCGTTGTTTAGTTTAGTTTTGTTGTTGTGCTGTGTTTAGTTTCACTGTTTTGTTGTGCTGTGTTTAGTTTCACTGTTTTGTTGTTTTGTTGTGCTGTGTTTAGTTTCACTGTTTTGTTGTGCTGTTTAGTTTCACTGTTTAGTTGTTTAGTTGAGTTTTGTTGTGCTGTGTTTAGTTTCACCATCTCGTTAAGTTTAGTTGTGTTGTGCTGTGTTTAGTTTCAGTGTTTTGTTGTTTAGTTTTGTTGTGCTTTTAGTTTCACCACTTCGTTGTTTAGTTTAGTTTTGTTGTGCTGTGTTTAGTTTCAGTGTTTCGTTGTTTAGTTTAGTTTTGTTGTGCTGTTTAGTTTCACTGTTTCGTTTAGTTTAGTTTAGTTGTGCTGTGCTGTGTTGTTTAGTTTCACTGTTTTGTTGTTTAGTTTTGTTGTGCTGTTGTTTAGTTTGTGTTGTTGTTTAGTTTAGTTTTGTTGTGCTGTTTAGTTTCACTGTTTCGTTTAGTTTAGTTTTGTGCTGTGCTGTGTTGTTTAGTTTCACTGTTTTGTCGTTTTGTTTTGTTATGCAGTGTTGTTAAGTTTATTTGTGCTGTTAAGATAATTGCATTGTGCTATGTTGTTATTTTAGTTGGTGTTTTGAGTTTTTTCGCCTAATTTAGTCACCTAATTGTGTTGTTATTTTGTTTTATTGTTCTGTGTAGTTTAGATTTGCTTCGTTGTGCTGTTCTGTTTGGTTGTGTTTAGATGTTTAGTTTTGCTTACTTCATTGTGCTGTATTGTTTAGATTTAGTTTAATTGTGCTGTTTTTTTTTGTAATTCAGGCTAGTTGTTTCACTCTGCTCTGTTTAGTTTAGTTTCATTGTGCGGTTTTGTTATTTATTTTAGTTTCATTGTGCTGTTATGTTTACTATAGTTCAGTTTAATGCAGCGATCATGCCACAATCTGCTTGTCGTCTTTGACATCTGAGTGCTTTAAATACATGCAGCTTTCGCATATTCCTCTTATCACGCTTGGCAACTAGACATACTGTACTACGCAGCAGGGTTTCTCAAAACAACTAAATTGGATTCATATCACGCTCCGCAGTGTGTGCCACATAGATGTTGGGTCTTCAGAGAGAGACTTATAAGCTAGGGTGATGCGTCTGTGTGTGGCAGTGTGTGAGTCATCTTTTTATTTAGTACATGAGTTTCAAACAGTGTCCAAATGTGCTTCATCATTGCGCTCTTGAGTGTGTGTGTGTGTGTGTGTGTGTGTGACTGTTGTCTCAAATCTCCATGTTTATTCCCTATTTCGTTCCCTGATGTCTGGGTCATTATGTAGACACAGAACAATACTCCACTAGTCAAAGAGCTCCTGAAGCCCAGTGGATCTCATCACACTTCAACTGCGTCTCGAGCCTCTTGCCTCACACTTTCAAGCGCGAGTGTGAGAGAATGAGATTGCTCTGTTGATTGCTGTGGAAGTTTATGTGTCGGCCGAGGTAGTGATTATATCAATTTTCCTGAAATGCAGACAGGTATTTTTCTTGTCCTCTTGGTACGTTGCTAACTAGCGTCCACTGGAGTGCAGCTGTATGTTTTTGTCAGCTCTGTGACGTTGATTGACAGTTTAGCGGAGGAAGTGTCCCACTGAATGGCAGAATCGATCTCTCACCCTGATCTGCAATTTGTTTTTAATGGTTGCTCCCGGCGTCGGCTCCCGTGATAAACAGCGATGTTTCGCCATCGCTGTGGTTTGTTTTTTCTCCGTGTTGTGGCGTGAGCTCTGTCCATTCATTTACTAGATTACTGAGCCTCTGCCGTCATTTCTTCAAAGTTTGATGATGTAAGTCACACTCGTTCTTGCAGAAGAAAACATGAGCATGACTGCCACCTCATTGATACTGCTTCCCTTTCCTTTTCCCTTGCTGTTCCACCTTAACTTCCTGGTGCTGCTCTTCCTCTTCTGTTTTACCTTTAGTTCCTTTTCCTTTCATTTTTTCCATTTTCCCTTTCCCTTCCCATTCCCCTTCCTCTTCCTAGTGATCATCCTTTTCCTCTTCCTTTTCCAATCAGTTTTTTCCTTTACTGCATTTTCCTTTACATTTCCTTTCTTTTTAGTTTTATTATTATTATTTACATTTATTTTACATTTTCTTCCATCCTCCTTCCCTTTTCTTTTCCAATCTCTATTCTCTTTCACCTTCCTTTTCCATCAAATCATTCTCTTCCCCTTCTTTTTTTCCATTACTTCCTTTACTTTCTCATTTCCTTGCTTTTTCCTGTTCTTTCTTTCTTTCTTTCTTTCTTTCTTTCTTTCTTTCTTTCTTTCTTTCTTTCTTTTTCTTTCTTTCTTTCTTTCTTTCTTTCTTTCTTTCTTTCTTTCTTTCTTTCTTTCTTTCTTTCTTTCTTTCTTTCTTTCTTTCTTTCATTTGTTCATTTGTATCCTCCTTTTCCAATCTCTATTCTCTTTCACCTTCCTTTTCCATCAAATCATTCTCTTCCCCTTCTTTTTTTCCATTACTTCCTTTACTTTCTCATTTCCTTGCTTTTTCCTGTTCTTTCTTTCTTTCTTTCTTTCTTTCTTTCTTTCTTTCTTTCTTTCTTTCATTTGTTCATTTGTATCCTCCTTTTCTAATCTCTATTCTCTTTCACCTTCCTTTTCCATCAAATCATTCTCTTCCCCTTCTTTTTTTCCATTACTTCCTTTTTTCTCATTTCCTTGCTTTTTCCTGTTCTTTCTTTCTTTCTTTCTTTCTTTCTTTCTTTCTTTCTTTCTTTCTTTCTTTCTTTCTTTCTTTCTTTCTTTCTTTCTTTCTTTCTTTCTTTCTTTCTTTCATTTGTTCATTTGTATCCTCCTATTTCCATTCATTGTTTGCCTCACTCTTTGTTCATGTGTTTTTTTCTTTCATTCATTTGTTTGCTTATTTGTTAAGTTTTTTTATTTTTTATTCAAAGGTAATTCCTTTGTTCTATTCAAATGTTCTTCCTTTATTTCTGTATTGTATTAATTATGTTGGCCTATCTTTCTTTTGTTTGTTCATTTATTCACTTGATTGTTCTTTGTTTGTTTTTCCTTTCTTCTTTATCTGTCTTTTGTTTGTTTGTCATCTGTCTTTTAATATCTCTGATCTTTTTCTCATGTTTCTGTTCATTCACTCATTTTATTTTACAGTTTGTCTGTATATCTAGCATTTGGTCTTTCTTTCTAATGACATTTTTCATGCCTGTTTGTCTGTTTCTTTGCTTGCTATTCTTCCCCTTTTCCTTTCCCCTGTTTTTCCTTTGGTTTTGTTTGGTTTAATTTTCTTCCTTGTTCCTTCCCTTTCCCTTTCCTCTCTGTTTTTCCTTTACTTCATTTTCCTTTCCTTTACATTTTATTTTTACCCTTAACTTTTCCTTTCATTCTCTTTCTCTGTCCTCTCCTTCCTCCTGTCCTTCTTCTCTTTCCCCTTTTCTTTTCCTTTTTAATCCTATTTTGTCCTCCTTTTCCACTTCCCTTCCTTTGTCCTTCCTTTCCTTTGAAGTTGTGATTAGACCTACTAGTTGGAGTTTAAAACTTTAGAGGGTGCACAAAGTGCTTGTAACAAATCAATGTCAGTAAAGCAACTGTTGTCTCAGCATTATTTACTAAATATCAACAATGTCTTGAAGGTTTCCCAGCTGTCACGTCAGACGTGTAGATTTTTATGAGCTGTGGGTTTGTGTGCAATTCAATTTCACATTCAGCTCGTGATCTTCTCAGTCTCCCTACTTCCTTTTTCCTCTCTCTCATCCTTTCACTACCAGTCTCTCCATCTCTTTCAATTAAGAGCAAGCTCTCAGATCCCTCGCTGATACATCACAACAGACGCTAATACAAACATGTTATGTATTCATGCACTATCAGCGTGCAGCGTTTCCCTAGAGGACGTTTTTAACAATCTTAATGAACGCGGGCTACTGATGAGTGTTTGTTAGACTCAAGCTCACTTTTTATCTACCTGAAAGTGTCTATTTATGTACGACAGGGTCTATTTTTGCATGGATGAGATGGAAAATAGGACTCAAATATTGTCACCTACTTATCTAGAGATGAACTTCCGCTCTGAAGTGTGTGTGTGTGTGTTCAGCCTGGTGTATTTGCTCACTTGCTGAATGGTAGTGAAAGCAGACAGGCTGTATTTCTCTTCCTCCGTTGGATTCACCTTGGGAGCCTCGCACAGAAACATCAGTGGGAGATATAAAGGCTCTGATTGGGTCGTGGAGTGGTGATGTCAGAGCTGATAATAGAGTTAGAGGAGTGACACAGCAGCACTCACTTACTGTGATCGAGGAGATTTGTGCTGCCCCTATTAATTCTTTCTTTCTTTCTTTCTTTCTTTCTTTCTTTCTTTGTGTATATACTGTCAGTTTTTTGTTCTTTCATTTGTTTGTTTCCTTTTTTGTATTTTTCATTTGTTCATTCTGACTATCTTTCATCTTTCTTTCTTCTATGAATCTTTCGTTTGTTCATTCTGTCTGTTTTTTGTCCTTTCATTTGCTTGTTTCTTACTTTTTTGTATCTTTCATTTTTCATTTGTTTGTTTGTTCTGTGTATCTTTAGTTTTTTATTTGTTTGTTTCTTTATCACTTTTTAAATCTTTTGTTTATTCTTTCTTTTTTTACTCATTCACTTTAAGTTTCATTTATTTTCATGTTTGTTCTGTGTTGTTACTCATTCTTTATTTCTGTCGTTCACTCGTCTTTCTTGTACTTGGCCTTTTTTGGAAAAATTTTATGAAAAATTGTTGTTTTCATCTGTAATTTATTTTCTTACTCTGTCTTTTGATCTTTAATATTTCATTCGTTTTTTTTTGTTTTTGTTTTTCATTCCCTTTGTTTCCGTTTTTTGTTTTTCTGACATTTATTGGTTCGCTTCTTTTGCTCATTTAATTGGTCTGTATGTCTTTTTTCCTTTAGTCATTTTATACTTGTTCTTTTTGTCTTTATTTATGTCTTTTAATCATTTTATTTGTTGTTTGCAGTTATTCACTTCTTTCTCTCTTTTTCCTTCTTTTGATGTCCGTCTTCCTTTTCTGTCTGTTGTTTGTTTGCCAGTTCGGTCTGTCTTGTTTTAATTTGCTTTTTTTTTTCTCTATCTCTATCTCATTTTCACATTCTCTCTGGCATTTCTTAGGCTTCCTGCCAAATCTCACCAAAGGAAGTCTGGATGTGTCTATCTGTTCATAACAACAGAAGAAACTGTTAGCCATTTGTTTGTTTGTTTTACTGCTGCCAAATGCTTATTCAGCTTGCACAGCCCACACTCCAATTTCTGAATCCATTTATGTCTTTCTCTTTTTAGAGCCAGTGACATGTAACTCGAAAAATTTCATCTGCGCCAACGGAGAGTGCATCTCCTCACGCTTCCGATGCGACGGCGACTTCGACTGCACCGATAACTCTGACGAGGTTTCAAGAACCACATTCGTCAATCACATTATGTTAATGCACACATGGTTAATCTCATTCCTGTTAAAGTGCTGACATCCTGCACATGTGTTTTCAGAGAGGCTGTGAGAGCCACTGCTCAGAGGATCAGTTCCAGTGCCTGAATCATCTCTGTATCTCAGTCAAATGGCTCTGTGATGGACAGGAAGACTGCAAAACCGGGGAGGACGAGGCCAACTGCAGCCCTGCCAACACCGCCATGACAGGTTAGCTGCTTTCACACGCTCTTTAAATAATGCAAACGGATCCAGAGCCCATCAAAGCTGGTCCGGGACAGCTCCTATAATCACATGTCACCGAGAGGACATCTTTTATCCAAAGGGAATCACAGCTCTCCAACTACACAATAGAGACTGGAAATCTCTGCACGACCTCAAACCCTGTGACGCTGCCTTCATTTATAACCGCTAAGCCTCTACCGCTTAAAACTAACAGCAAAATGACCCCACATTTGTCATCCGCTGTTACCGAACCGCATTTAAATGTCACGCTAGGATTTTCGTCCCAGGGAACGGCTTGTTCCTCCCTCATCGTCAGTCCTTTGAGTCCAAATCTGCTGCTAAAGTACACTTAGTGCAAGTACCGTACACCTGCTAATACTCCAGCCCAGTTTATATTTGATAAGAGGTTGCTAGAAAGAAGTATGTTTTTTTTTTTTTTTAAGTGCAACCAGAACATCTACAGTACCTGTACCGCTTTCACTGCAAAAATAAAAGGCAAAATATCTTCCTCTCATCTCCCTTTTCATGTCTTCTTGAGGAACAGATGGCAAATCCACTTACTCAAGATGGATTTTTAATATTCACATCCTCTATGGTATCAATAGCCAGATACGCTCCTCCCCAGAGCTTTCAAGTCAAAATCAGATCTAAGACAGAACCACAGCCTCCAGACATGTTGAGCTATATATACAATAGTCAACATTTGAAGTGGATAAAAAAAGTTCATCAAAGTTGTCCTAAGACAAGAACGGGTATTGTTCAAAATTCATGTGTAACTTTGATGAAAGGTTTTGTCCCACCTCAAATGTTGACCACTGTATGTTATATAGTGTTGAGTTATGTTACTTTTGCTTTATTTTCTCACCTGGCTTGCTTGTTTGTTTTTTAATAACAAAAAAAAGAGTTCTATTTTTGGCAAATGTAAAATAGCCTGACTACGTCAGACTCCGTACTTCCGCTCAATTTCAGTTCGCTTCTGTATTCAGTCTGAGATATCGACCTGTCTTTCAGTTTTCCTCCGGCCTCAAAACAGCCGGCCAATCAACGAACAGAGGGCGGGCTGAGAGCCGTGACGTAGACGCTGATTGTACCGTGGATGCGTAGATTTACTTCACATAATCTGCAAAAGTCGTTCACAGCCATGTTCAGTCCGGTGTTTCGCTCGATGGTTTTGTTTTCGCATCATACATGTGTTTACAGTTGAAGTTCGATGCGGCTGAGTCGGCGCATAACACACTTCTTAACCAAACGTTATGTGATTGGCTTACGGGTAACCAATGATTTTAAACTTCAGACAAGCCTTTTTTAGCCTTCCTTTTTTAATTCATTCATTTATTCCAAAACTTCCATCTAAAGCTAAAGAAGTCAAGAATACTCAAGAACTCAGAATTATGCATTTTCCAAATCTCAACTTCATCTGTTATTTTAACCCCAAGAGACTTAAAGTGTTTCTCTTTTTTTTTTCTTTTTTTTTTAAGTTGAGGTCTCCCTCCACTCTTTCTTGGCCCTCGTCGTGAATATTTCAGCGCTGTGTGCTGTGCACAGGGTACCTGAGTACATCCACGCCTGCAACCGCAGTGAATTATTCTGATCGTAAGGACCACTGGAGATGCATCCAGAAAGCTCTCACACTCTCTCCCCTTTTTTTGCTCTTTCCCTGCGACTCAAAGCAAGTCAGGGGAATTTTACCCTCCGATTAATATTAATGCGGCAGAAAACACTTCAAAAAGTGCAGCCAGAAATCTCTCACAACCTCTTACTGACCGAATCTGCAGCTCAGTTCGTTTCAGTCACGTGTGCGATACAGAAGCTTTCAAGGAACGTATTGTCCCAGGACATGTAGATTGACATGTCTTATTATAGATAGCATGGACTTGAGAGGATTCTTTGATTGGAAGATTTTTTGTGTTTCTATGCAGCTCGGCCTACGTCATGTGGTCAGAACGAGTATGTTTGCGTTGGAGGGGGCTGCGTGTCGGCTAGCCAGCGATGTGATGGACAAAACGACTGTTCGGACGGATCTGATGAGGTCAGTGTGGTACACACACAGAATCTTCACAGACTGTTTCAGCTGTGTTGGTCAATACAGTGGAAGTCAATGGGGTCCAAAAAACTTTCAAGTCTCGTTGTACAAACTTAAATTAATTGAATAGATTTGTCATATTATTTTTGTGCGCACACTGTTAAAACTAAACTTTCAGTTAATCAGTGAATAAATGTTATTTATATAATACAATTAAAAATAATCATTTTTCATTATTATTATTAATAATAATAATATAAATACGTTTTTGACTGTACGGTTACAAATAATCTTCAAGTTAGTTAATTATTTTCTACATGAATATAATATATATAAAACGATGAATTATACATTTACATTTACCATAATAATAATTTTTCACTGTAGACAGTTATAATCAATCTTAAAGTTAGTTAATTATTTTCTACATAATAATAATTATATGTATTATAATTGTATATTTAATTATATTATATTACATAATTCTAATAATCTATATAAAATAATGAATTGTAATCATTATAATTTTTATTATATTTATTTAATTTTAATAATAACAGTTATAGTTAACATTTACATTAATTAATTATTTTCTACATAATAGTAATTATAATATTTATTTATATAATAATTATAATAATCTATATAAAAAATAATTATAATACATATTATTATGATTATTAGTATTATTATTATTAATAATCATACTAAAAATTAAATAAAATCCTCAAAGTTCCAAACTTGCATGACTTGGCTTGACATTTTCAGTGGTTTCCATCAATGCAATGAAAGTCAACGGGGTCCAAAACTATTAAGTTCTAAAAAAATAACCAAAAAGTAGCTTGGAGTTAATCCAAATGATGACAAAAGGCTTATTTTTGATGACGAAAGCTTATAATTCCCTTTAACTATGATGCAACGTTGCACAGCATTGCTCCATTGTTTCTTGGTGGTTCCAGGCTGCTTCCTCAAGACTACGGTCTCTTTTCTCGAGGGACTTTTGTTTAATTACACCCTTACTCATAATGCAGTGTCAACAGTTCAACAGAGTTTGCCTGTCCTAATAAGGACCATTAAAACAGACCTCATTTTCAGAGGCCCCTAGAGAGCCAAGGCCGCATTTCTTCCATGCATTATATATATAAAGCAATTTCAGCTGTATGAAAAGATCAAAGGTCATTGCTAAAGAGGACGCTCCTTTTAATTCAGCCAATCATTCAGTTGTGTTATTGAAATAGTCTAGCCTGTGCCTTTGAGAAAAGTGTGTGTGTGTGTGTGTGTGTGTGTGTGTGTGTGTGTGTGTGTGTGTGTGTGTGTGTGAGCAGGTGGACTGCATTCTGGAGTGTAAGGAGGATGAGTTCCTGTGTCGTAATCGAGCACACTGTGTTCCCGCTCGCTGGAGGTGCGACAGGGTCTTCGACTGCCTGGATCAAAGTGACGAGGACAACTGTGACCAGGGTAACGCTCCTAAATCTGATACTGGGTGGTGCATGTCCGGCTCCCAGGATGCTTTGCACGGGATCAAGAATGTAAATGTTGAACTGAAGTGCTATTTGATGTATTTTTGAGTGAAGGGAAAAACATATTAGTTTTGTAATGTTCAGTAACTTATATTTAACATGTTATTAGCTAGTATATAACAGGAAGTTTTTATTTATTTATTTATTTGCTTCAGTTAAGTTTTCACTACAACAAATATTATTTGTGTGAATGGACTTGTTTTAGTCTTGTTGAACAAACTTAAATAAATTGTGTGAAGGCTGATAATGATTATTATTAATTATTTTAATTATAATTTTTCAAATAATTTTTATTGCACACAGTTATAACTAAACTTTCAGCTAGTAAATCATGTATTACAAATAATTTATATAATACAAATAAAATAATAAATATTATTTCTAATTAAAAAAATCATCTGCATCATCATTTATCATCATCAATTAGCTGATTGTTCAATAAATTATTATATAAAATAAAAGAATAAATATAATTATTTATGGTAATAATAATGATACTTTTTCAAATTATTTTGAGTGTTCAGTTATAACTAACCTTTCAGCTAGTTAATTATTTAATAAATACAATTTATATAACACAATAAAAAAAAATTGTTTGTATGTAGTTATTTTCATTTCAGTGAATAATATCATTTATTTAAAATGATTAAAAAGAACAAATATCACTATTCATTATAATAATATTTTTTCAATTGTTTTTGAGTGTACACAGTTTTAATTAAACATTAATTTACATATGTTCTTATTTTAATAAATAGTGTAAAACAATTAAATATAAAAAATATGATTGATTGATTGATGTACACAGAAGTTTTTTTTTCTGTATCCTTATTCCTTTGGTAATTTTATGAACACACATTTGATGGAGTACCACATATAAGCATATAAATAAATTGGTACAAATTAAACCTAAGGAATGAATTCATTGACTCAATCATTCACTATGACATCCCTAAATAAAGTGATTACCATTTACAAAAAAAAAAAAAATAAATAAATAAAGATGCTAAGTGTTCATTTCTGATGTTTCTATTTTTACTACAGACCTACAGTATATGTTTTTGTATGCATTACGTGTCTGCAACTGCCATGTATTGCGTAAATAGTAAGTAAACTAAATGTAACTTTTACATCAGCCGTAAATCCTCAATTCAGCCGAACAAGCCAGGTGACAGACGTGTGACTGACTGACATATTTATGCCGATGCCTTTAAATATCAGTTTCAACCCATGAAAGACTTGAGGGATTTGCGTCCCTCATCTCAAGAATACATTACGGCGGATCAGCCGAGCCGTGTGCGGCGCAGCACGGGAAGAACAAAATCCCCAGCCTCACGAGAGAAGTCATTTCCCCAATATTTGTGAAAATTGGCGAGGATGAAAGGTTCCGTGTTGCCACTTGATATCTGACAAGCGAGTACATGAAAGGCCTAATTTCAGTGTTTTGAAAAATTGCGGTTGTTGATATTGTTGTGAAGACAACGCCAGCCGTCATGCACCTGCGGCTCTTTAGAAGTGTTTGCATCAAAGATAGAGTCCTGCTTCTAAACGCCAATGCTTATTTATTTGCCGTTTTCAGTCTCCTAAACATGTTTGTGGTTTCTAGTTTGTGTTTCTTTCAGATAGCCTTGAATCAATGTATGTGTGTTGACTTCTGCCTTTGATCTTTTCCGCATTACACAGTCTCGACACTGATGCCGGTTTGCTTTTAACGCTCGAGAAGATCTGGAAAGATCCTTTGTTTTTCTCTTGCTCCCTGTTGAACTTAATTAATAGATTGAATTACTTCAATTAGATTAAATGAAACTTAATTAAGCATTAAATAAACATACATTCACTAAAAATGGGTTTTGTTTTTGTTTTGTTTTCCATTCGTTTGGTCTCTGTTCTACTTATTTCATACAAAATTAAATAAAACAAAACATTGCAAACAAATTATATTATATGATTAAGTTGAAAATGACATAAAATGAGAAGGGTGAAATAAAATATTTTTATTATAATTAATTTTTCTTTCAAATATTTACTTATATTTTATTTATTTGTTAGTTTGTTTATTTATTTATTTATAAGTTTATTGGTGTAGTTTTTTTTTTTCGTGAAAGTCTTTTAGTGTTTTCATTGTTTGTTCTTTTCAGTGTGTTGGGCATAATTGAAAAATAAAGGAGAATTCTATTTAATTTTCTTTGAATCATTCATTAGATTATTTGGGCATTTGGTTTATCCATCCATCCATCCATCCATCCATCCATCCATCCATCCATCCATAATATGATTATTTTCTTTGTAGGGTATAAAATTAGAAAAGCCAAAATAAAGGACAGTTTTATTATATTTTCTTTGATTTATTTCTTTAGTAATTTATTCATATAAAATTTTTTTATTTTATTTTGTTCGTGTGTGTGTGTGTGTGTGTGTGTGTGTGTGTGTGTGTGTGTGTGTATATATGTATGTATATATATGTATATATATATATATATATATATATATATGTATATATATATATATGTGTATATATATATATATATATATATACATATATACATATATATATATATATATATATATATATATATATATATATATATATGTATATGTGTGTGTGTGTATGTGTGTAAAATTATTATTATTATTATTATTATTATTATTATGATTATTTTCATTCTTTTGCTTTTTTCCCCCATCATTCAAGTTTTTATGTGCACTTCCAATTTAACTTTAGCTTTAAGTGCACTTGTTTGTGAGACTTGCATTTGCACCCTTGCGTCCTGCTTTGGTCCAGTGTCGGGGCGTCGTGTTTTATTCAGGGAAACTCTGTGATATTAATGTCCATTTCTGTCAAACACATACTAGAAACCTTTCTGGCTCAGAGCTGATGACAAAGAAAGAGGGATCAGGGTGAGAAAAGCAGGATGTATTTTCAAAAAAAGCAACGCTCTTAGTCTGGCAGGCTCTTTAAGCCGGTATAAAACATGCTCTCTGAGCTGACATCCAAACTTAGGTCTTTAAACACCACAAAAACTGATCTCAGGTCATTTTATAGGATACAATCATTCTTATTTTCCCTGGCTGATGCTTTTGCTTTGACAGTCTCCATAATGCTTGTGCTTCACTGTACCTGAGGACTAAATGGGCTCCATAAATTTCATCATCAGGGTTTATAGAATGCTTTGTCGCTTGTTGGAAAGGGAAGTCAAAGTGCCTTTTCAGCTGCTGCTGATTAAAAGCGTCTCAATGCCAGCTGGGGTTTATTTATAAAAAAAAAAAAAAAATTGCTTTTAGATGTTTGCTTTACAAACAGATTGAATGGTTAGGCATCTTATAGAAATCTATATGAATGCACAAACTGCTCGCAATACCAACCAAATGAATTTCTACATGTGAACCCGTTCATTTAAATATTTATTTGTAGATTCAATTCATATTTATTTTAAAACCATCAAAATGCTCAAAGATTGTACTTGTGAGGGAATTTGTAAGGTTGCTGATAAGAAACAGTTCAAATGCTTTCACGAGTCATATAAATAGATAAACTTTCCCTGAATAGGGTGCAAATTACAGTAGTGTCCCATTGCATTTTTTTTTAAAGCAGTATGGGCATAAATCTCTGTTCTTTTGAAGTTAGAATTATTATATATCTTAAATAAAATGAACATGGCATGAAAAATAATGTTAAACAAATTGAATGCCGATAAAATTGCAAAAACCAATACGCAACATAATTTGTATACTGTCTAAAGCATGGCGGTTTGTTCATCTCATAAAGTGTTAAAATATGTCCTCTACCTCAAGTCAAAGCCTTTTGTTTGCAGGGTCGTTGGCTTGCCGCTCAGACGAGTTTGTTTGCAACAACACGCTGTGTAAGCTGATGGTCTGGCTCTGTGATGGTGAGGATGACTGCGGCGACAACTCTGATGAAGATTCACACATGTGTGGTATGTCTTTGAATAATTAGCTCGGTATGATTCATTTCCCACTGAATTCACATAATAGGTATGTGTTTGTTTGTTTGTTTGTTTGTTTGTTTGTTTTGTTTTGTTTTTTATGTGTGTGTGTGTATGTTTTGGTTTATTGTTCAGTTTGGTTTTGATTGTTTGTTTTTATTTTGTATTGCATTTGTGTTTAGATTTATTTACTTATTTATTTTGGTTATTTTTATGTGTGTTTGATGTTTTTTATTTTGTTAATTTGTCAGTGTGTTTTTGGTTTATTGTTCAGTTTTGTTTTGTTTTGTTTGGTGTTTTGTTTTCATTTTGTTTGGTTAATTTTTGTGTATTGTATTTTGTTTTGATTTATGAACTTATTTAGTTTTGCTTACTTTATTATTTTATTTTATTTTATTTATATTATTTATTTTTTGCTTGTTTTGCTTTGGTTGTTTAGATTTTTTAATGTATTTATTTGGTAACACTTTACAATAAGGTTCTATTTTTTAACATTAACTATATTAGTTAACATGAACTAAAGCATTTATTACTTTAGTGGATTTTAATGTCAATCTTATTCATGCATATTTAAAATCTGATTATATTATTTTATTGTCCTGAGCTAACATGGACTAACACGTAAGAGTTGTATTTTTATTAACTAACTGAAACAAAGATGAATAAATACTGTAACATATGTATTAATCATTGTTAGTTATTGTTAGTTAATGCATTAAGTAACATTTACTAATGGAACCTTATTGTAAATTGTTACTATTTATTTAAATATTATCAATTTATTTATACATTTTTACTTTTATTTATTTTTCTGTTTTTTCTACATGCGATTCATTTCCCATTAAAGTTACACAACAGTTAGTTTGTTCATTCGTTAATTTATTCAGTCATTAAAATAAATTAAAGTGAACAAAATATTTATATTTTACATTTATGTTTTGTCCGCTTAAATAAATGTGGGAAAATAATAATAATAATACAATAATACAACCCTTTCCAAAAAATTTGAATATCATGGAAAAGTTTATTTATTTCCATAATTCCATTCAAAACGTTAAACTTCCATAGATTATAGATTCAGGGCCCACAACTTAAACGATTTCAAGTATTTAGTTGTTTATTTGTACATAATTTGGGCTTCCAGCTCATAAAACCCACAAAAACAGGATTTACATTTTTTTGAATATTACATGAAATCACGCAGTAATTACACAGTGATACCATGGTCATTGAACCAGGTTTTGGTTCTTTTGGCAGTGTGGGCAGGTGCAAATCCTGCTGGAAAATGAAGGAAGCATGAAGTGCTCTGAAAATGTCCTGGTAGACGGCTGCGTTGACTCTGGATTTAATAAAGCACAGTGGACCAAAGTCCTCTTTTCTGATGAGAGCAAAATTTGCATCTCATTTGGAAACCAAGGTCCCAGAGTCTGGAGGAAGAATGGAGAGGCACACAATCCAAGATGCTTGAAATCCAGTGTGAAGTTTCCACAGTCTGTGTTGGTTTGGGGAGCCATGTCATCGGCTGGTGTTGGTCCACTGTGCTGTCCACTCAACGCAGCCGTCAACAAGGACATTTTCAGAGCACTTCATGCTTCCTTCAGTAGACAAGCTTTATGGAGATGCTGACTTCATTTTCCAGCAGGATTTGCACCTGCCCACACTGCCAAAAGAACCAAAACCTGGTTCAATGACCATGGTATCACTGTGTAATTACTGTATGATTTCATGTAATATTCAAAGTTTTTGTGGGTTTTATGAGCTGGAAGTCCAAATTATGTACATTATGTATCCAAATTATGAGCTGGAAGTCCAAATTATGTACAAATAAACAACTAAATACTTGAAATCGTTTAAATTGTGGGCCCTGAATCTATAATCTATGGAAGTTTAACATTTTGAATGGAATTATGGAAATAAATAAACTTTTCCATGATACTCAAATCTTTTGGAAAGGGTCTCCATATATACACAGTATATATACAGTGCTATGCATAAGTTTAGACACCCATGCTAAAGTTGACTAAAAATAGGAATAAAAAATCATCTTTTGGAAATTGAACTTAATGCCTTAATTTAAAAAATTAGGAAAAATCCAACCTTTAAGGACACCAATTTTCTTTGTGAATGAATAATGTATCGTAAATAAATAAATGTTCTTCCTTAAAATACAGGGTGCATAAGTTTGGACACCCCTATGTTAAATTCCCATAGAGGCAGGCAGATTTTTATTTTTAAATATTTTTATTTATTTTTTGTTTAGGATACTATGCATCCTGATAAAGTTCCCTTGGCCTTTGGAATTAAAATAGCCCCACATCATCACATAGCCTTCACCATACCTAGAGATTGGCATGGGGTACTTTCCATAAGATCATCTCTCAATGCAAATCAAACTAGCTATTAGGCTAACTGAAATAAAACCATGCCAATCTCTAGGTATGGTGAAGGCTATGTGATGATGTGGGGCTATTTTAATTCCAAAGGCCAAGGGAACTTTATCAGGATGCATAGTATCCTAAACAAAAAATAAATAAAAATATAAAAAAAAAAAAATCTGCCTGCCTCTATGGGAATTTAACATAGGGGTGTCCAAACTTATGCACCCTGTATTTTAAGGAAGAACATTTATTTATTTACGATACATTATTCATTCACAAAGAAAATTGGTGTCCTTAAAGGTTGGATTTTTCCTAATTTTTTAAATTAAGGCATTAAGTTTAATTTCCAAAAGATGATTTTTTATTCCTCTTTTTAGTCAACTTTAGTATGGGTGTCTAAACTTATGCATAGCACTATATATATATATATATATATATATATATATATATTAATTTTTATTTTTATATTATTATATATATTATAATTTTTGGGGACTTCGGTGTGCAAGTCAGCTCAGAAGGTTTCTCATAAGTGTGTACTTGATGTACCCTTGAATCGTAAAATAAAATGTTAGAACTCACAAAAAAAAAAAAAAACTGAGCTGAAAATCAATATCGGCTGTTTGGACCATCCTGAACTCACATTAAACCTTAAACTGTACTTATGAACTGTAGTAAACAACAATTTTCTTCTTTTTTTTTGTTTGCTGAAAATGTTTTTCCTGTAGAACTGACAGTAAAATGTCTGAAAAATTGCTCTTTTGGACCACTTTTCAAACACTTCGTCCACATTTGAAATGGTACAAGCCACAAAAAAAGCAGATCACTTCTCTGAGGAAAACGAGGTTATGATTACTCTGTGTGTGTGTGTGTGTGTGTGGCCCCGCAGGAAAGTTGCCATGTCCCCCAAACAGGCCGTTCCGCTGTAGGAATGACAGAGTGTGTCTGCGGACTGAACAAATCTGCAACGGGGCGAATGACTGCGGCGACAATTCTGATGAAGACGACTGTGGTGAGTAGGCAACTTCACTTCCTCTATTTCCATCTATTTCCTTCTCTAAACGATCTCTCTTTCTTTCTCTTCTCTAGTGTTTGTGGTCAAAAGGCAGAAGCCGTGCGGAAAGTCCGAATTTTCCTGTGCCAATCACCGCTGCATCCCTGCCGATCTGCAGTGCAACTTCTTCGATGATTGTGAAGATGGCGGTTCGGATGAGCGCGACTGCAAGGCATGTAAGTGTACTTCCTTCCACAATCCTTCATCCATGTCATCCATGTCTGCTTCTGCGCTTCTCAGTGTGTGGCGTAAAACCATTACAGTGTGTTTAATTTTGTCCCTTGTGGGTCACAGATTCCGTAGATGGTGCATGTCAAGGACGGCCGGACGTGTGCGGAGACGACGCTTTCTGCAACCATACCAAAACACCTTCCATCTGCCAATGCAAAGACGGCTTTCAGAGGAACCAGAAGACCAAGCAATGTGAAGGTAGAGAATTTGTACAAAAAATACCAACAAGACAATTTCATGTCTCTGAATATTAGGATTTATTGTCGTCATTTATTCAGAACCCACGTTATTACTTTATTGATATAAAGCAGGGTTTTTAAACTGTGGCACCAGTGGGACGCAACACAACTTTCAAATTTACTTCAGTTATTTAATTTGTATTTCATTATTTATATTTTTAAATGAATAAATAATATTTATTATGAAGTTTATATTGTAATAATAATATATTATTAATAAATCTCATTTATTATTTGTTCATTTTATTTAAATATTGTATGCTAATAAGATTTGTTTTATGTATTTTTAAATAATATATATATATATATATATATATATATATATTTTAAATAAGTATATATATATATATATATATATATATATATATATATATATATATATATAGTTATGTTATAGTTTGTATTGTTTATATAAATTAGTAATATTGAATATTAGTCAAATTATTTAAAAAAATACACTTTTAGTTGTAATTTCAGATGTGTGTGTGTGTATATATATATATATATATATATATATATATATATATAATCATCTTTTTTAGTTCTAATTACTGATGTATTTAGATGTTTATATTATTTATATATTTTTTATAAATAACTCAAACGTAATTTTAGGTAGTTCTAAAAAGAGTATTGCAAGAGTATTGCAAAATAAAAACCCAGATGATTTCCAAAAAGGATAAGTATATATATATACACTGAACATTTGTTTATGTAGTTATACTTTAGATCTTTCTAAATGTTATGTTTTTTAGTTTTTTGTTTCTAAAAAGCAAAAATGTAAATAAATGGTTCTTGGCTTGACATGTTTTAGAACCGCTGTTATTGATCAAACCGAAGAAGGTACATCAACATTTACAACTCCCTTTTAAAGTTGGATTCAGTTTAACTCTGTGGCTGAAGAGGTTTTGCCTTTGATGCTGCAATATATTGATATATGCAGAGCATTTTGAAGTTTGGATGGGTCAGTTTTCTTTTTCACAACAAGGTTCTTAAGGTTCAAAGATATGAAGTATAGTGACTTTTGTACTTGGCTTTTAAACAAGTTAAAACCCTTAATTTACTATATAATAAATCATACAATAAAAGCCCTACATATGTTAACATCCATTGTTTTATTAGTTATAAACTAATGCACTACTTGAAAAATGTGCTGGTACACATGGTTCTTTAAAATAAATGACATTTGTAATGACGCAATGCTTAAGTGTCCATATAGTTGCCCCTAGCTCATCCCCAGTAGTTACTCGTCTTTTGTACAAACCCCACAATGCGAAAGTCTCTTTGTATTCAGTTCCAGCGCTGAAGTTAAACTGTAGGAGGTATGTCAGCGGTCGCTTCAGGGTCAACTCACTGAGAATAACAAGAACTCCAGAAATCAGCAGGCGCTGAACGCAGATAGCCAAGCTTCAGCTCAAATCCCAAACAGAGTGACATCCCTGCAGCATTGTTAAAAATGTCACTGGAGAGCGTGTGGGAGAGACTGATGGATGGATGCGCTCATCTCTCTTTCTCTCCTCAGAGGTGAACGAGTGTCTGCAGTTTGGAACCTGCTCGCAGTATTGCACCAACACGAAGGGCACGTACAAGTGCACTTGTGACCGAAACTTTAAGGAGATTGATGGTGAATGCATCACTAAGGGTAAAAATGATTATTGTTTAATACGAATAGACAGCAAAAGGATTCAGTGTTATGACATTCTGTTCCATTTTTAGATAAATAAACAGTGTTATGTTCTGGTTTAAACAAAGCTAACATTTAATGCTTTTGGTACTTTTCTAGTTGTTGTTTTGCCTCTCTTTTTTGTCTTTATTTTGCCTTTATTTTATTTTTTTTTATTTTTTTTGTATATTTGTTTTGTTTCACTATTTTCATTTGCTTTATTTATTTTGTTTTGTTAGACTTTTACATTTTTTTGCTTGTTTTTTTGTCTTTGTTTGGTTGGTTTTGCTCTTTATTTGTTTTGTTTAACTTTTGTTTGATTTATTTTTGCCTTGTTTTTGGTTGGTTTGTTTTTTGTCTGTTTTTGGTTTAGTTTTTCTCTATTTGTTTTGTTTCACTTTTTGTTTGATTTATTTGTGTCTTTTTGTTCGGTTTTCTTTTTCTTTTATATTTTTTCTTATGTTTTTCTTTTTGATTGATTTCTTTTTGCTTTGTTTTTTTCCGTTTTTATTAGTTTTTGGTTTTGTTTGATGTGGTGTTCACTTTTATGTGTGTGTTGCTTTTTGTATTGATTTATTAGTTTGTTTGCTTAGTTCTTTGTTTTTTCTTTTGTTTTGTTTATTGCTTGGGTTTGCTTTGATTTATTGTTTCATTTATTTTATTTGTTTCACACATGTATCTCTGTGATCAGGACCAGAAGATCAGGTCCTCTATGTGGCCAACGACACCGAAATCCACAGTTTTGTGTATCCATACAACCAAACTCATGGACATACCCAACTGGCCCGTATCTCAGACAGCGCTCGCATCATCGGCATGGACGCACTATTTCACCATCACAAGTTTGTATGGGCCACTCAGTTTAACCCCGGGGGGATTTTTTACAAAGACCTCCAGGACAGAAGTCCAATCACGTCAAACAGTGGAGTCATAGTAAGTCAATAACAACCAATTAGACTTTATTATTAAGAATTAAGTCACAATATTTCTGATACAAATTATTTTTGATATTCTCCTTATGAAACCTCAATTACCTCAGAAACTAGCTTAGACTTCACAACATTATATATTTGCAGTGTCCAGACTTCAGGAGGCCCAAGGACATCTCGGCCGACTGGGTGACGGGGAACCTGTACTGGACGGATCATTCCCGAATGCACTGGTTCAGCTACTACACGGCACACTGGCGCCGACTTCGATACTCCATCAACGTGGGACAACTGGGGGGTCCTAACTGCACCCGGCTCATCACAGACATTGACGGAGAACCTTTCGCTATTACTGTTAACCCTGTACTAGGGTAAGTGACCATTAAGGTTATTTTAGAGTCCCTGGCTATTATTTGCGACAACGTGTGTATTTTCCTTGCCATAGGATGGTGTACTGGACCGTGATTGGTGACCACTCTCACATCGAAGAGGCGGCCATGGACGGGTCCTTGCGTCGCATTTTGCTGGAGAGGAACTTGCGAAGACCAACGGGTGAGGTTCTTGCATGCCAGTCAAAATATCTGTAAAATATTCTCTAGTCTTAAACATGTGGCCCACAAAATGCATGTGCCAAATGTTACGCTAAAAGGGATCATTTTAACATGTCACTACATAAAATGCAAAAAACGTCATTTCAGTTGTCTGAAGTGAAATGCATTATAAACTATAAAGTTTGAGTAAAACTATTTAATATCTACAATATTCAGGTTGAAAGTCTTGTTTCTCTTAATGGAAAGGACAACCGTTTTTAGTTTTTTGGTAATAGAAAAATAAATGAATGTTTTTTGAATAAATGAAAGCCAAAATGTTATTATTAATTTATTTACACATGAGATATTATTTTATTAATACTATTGAATGTGTTTATAATATACTATATAATAATAAATGTAATATTATAAATGATAATATAATACAAAATTGTCTCTGTCTTTGCAGGACTTGCAATTGATTATTACAACCAGCGGCTTTACTGGGCGGACTCTGAGCTGTCTCAGATCGGGAGCGTGCGTTTCGATGGCTCTGATTCTCTGGTGGCCGCTAGCAGTCGAGATGGTGAGTTTGCATGTGTAGGAAATTGTACAATGTTCAGAATCTGGTTCCAGATTTTCATTAACATCTTCAGCATAGGGCTACACTCTGTCCCATAATTTGGAGACCTGTAAAGCTGAATATCTGTGACGGCTTGAAGTTCCTAAAAAAAAAAACTCACTTCACCAGATTTCCATTTTGATTCCCTCTCAAGCTGTGATTGAAAAATGCTATTTTAGAGAAACATCAAAGTTGAGAATGAATTTTGCAAAACCTAATGAACTGTCTTCTGCCTACATAGACAACTACTTAAAGCTAACTTTGAAGGAAGTGTTTGATTAGGCAGCAGACAATCGATATTAATAGAGCACGACGCTAGCATGTTGCTAATCTAATGGTGTGATACAAACATAAGAAATTTATAAAAACATAAGAAATTTATAAATGTTTTGGACTAGACTGATTGAACTAGAGTTTGATGTTAGGATGTAGCCAAGCTAAAAAAAAATGTACGGAGATCGATGGTGAATATATCACAAAAGGTAAAAATGTATATAATATAAATAGACATAAAAAGCATTAACAGTTTTAAGCTGATTTTAGTAGCCTCAAATCAAAATATTTCCAACTTTAAGCTAACAACTTTATTGTTTGTTTGGTTCATTGTTTGGGTTTGTCTTGTTTTGATGTTTTGTTTTCATTTTGTTATTTTTGTGTTGCTTTTTGTTTTGTTTTATTTATTTGTTTTTGTTTTGCTTTACTTTTAAAATATATAAATGTCTTGAAAAATAGTCAATTTTCTGTTATACTTAACCATTGTTTGATGTTAGCATGTTGCTAGGCTAAAAATGTCTATTTTTATTATTAAAATTGTCTATTTATATTATTACTATGAGAGACTCAAATTGATTCAGAGTTTGAGGTTAGTGGGTTGCTAAGCTAATAAAGTGATCCTCTAACAAGCTTAAAAACATGCAGCACAAACAAATGTGGATTAAAATAGTGTTATTTGATTGTGATTGAATGAAATATTTTTAAAATCATAATTTCTCTACTTTTCTCTAACTTTCTTGACTAGGCTTGTCGCTGTGCATTCTGGGATTGCTTTCTTTGCGAAGTATACATGCAATGCTCTCAAAAACTGTTCAAAACAGAGTATCTTAGAGGACAATCTTTGGAATGTAGGGAGCATTTCTATGATGCTTTAAAATGCTGTCTACATAGGCCGCTCGCTATGTTTTGGAACAGAGATTTTTTTGGTTTTCGCTTTAGTTCTGAGCCTCGAGAACTTTAATATTCTTTTTCATAAATTGGATTTGGACTGTGTTTTTCAGCTTTGTGACATTTTTAAATAACATTAAGTTTTGTTTTGCATTATTGAATCCGGATCCCTTCTCACAGTCGCACATGAATCATGTATTGTAAATGAATTTGTGACTTTTTAGTTTACGTCGTATTTGGTTTCGTTCCAGGTATTTCTCAACCCTTTCGCATTGACCTGTTTGAGGACTACATCTACGGGGTTGGCATGAAGCACGACGTCTTTAGGGTTCACAAATACGGCAAGTTGCCCGCCGAGAAGCTCAATCTGGGTGTGGAGAGAGTGGCCAGCATCTTGGTCTTCCATCGGTACAAACAACAAGAGGGTGAGTCTCAAAACGTGTCTCTGATTCAACCGACAAGGAGAGACTTTTGTCATCATTTTACTCCCCTTCATGTCATTCCAAACCCTTACATCTTTGTTTTTCCTTGAGAAACACAAGCTAAGGTTCTGTTTTCCACAAGTGTATAAAAACAAAAATATACAAATACATGTTTGGAAGTGATTAAATCATGACATAATTTAAATGTTTTTGTCAAATACTCCTTTAAAACCATTGTGGATGTGCATCTTCCAGAGGACCGTTCCAGTGTGAGTTTTCTTGGCAGTCGTCAGAGTTTAATTTCATGTTTAGATGATTGAAATCTGATTGGACTTCTCGCCTGCGGCCGTCTAGAGCTTATTACAATCACAAATTTCTGTCAAATGTTTTTTATTATACAATCACCGCCTCTAATCAGATGAAATGTTTCGTTTTGCTAGATTTGCGGAGAAACAAAAGAAAACATGTTTTGAAGTCATGAAATCAAAATTTGGCCTTTTCTGATTTTCTTATTTTGCACCACTTTGGCGCACATTAAGAAAAATCATTAATATTCTCTGCTAATGACCCAAAGATATTATATTCTAGAGTCTTTTTTAGTTTATTTTCCTCTTTCATGACCCATGTGGCCCTGCTTCCAATTATCCATTAGTCTCCTTACATATATATTCAGTCCTCTTCTTTCCATTATGTTTTTTTCCACTGCACTCTCTGTCTCTTATCCTCCGCCGATCTCTCCCTCTCTGTTATAAAGAAGGAGGGATGGAGGGATCTTTGCTCTTTCTGTTGTTTGTCTTCGTGCTGGTATAATGGGAAGTGTCATCGTTCCCTGATGTGCTTTTACACTGGAAGGCTTTATTAAAGATGGTCTTCAATACAACCTCCAAAAGCTAAAATAAAAAAGGCAAACAAATAATGTCTCATACACTACTCCATGAACTAAAAGGTTTTAGATAGATAGTGTGTAATATGCTAGGAGAATTTAATCTTTCAGGCGAACATACTGTATAAAGTGCTGGCGATATGAAAGATGCAATATTCTGCTCTTTTGTAGCATTGTGTTTCTCTGAACTCCACGTATAATGTCTGAGTTTTTTCGTCCCTGACTATTTTCCACCCTCTCTGACTGTTAGAAATACACAGTTTGTTTTTTGTACCGTTAAGACCTTATGCAAATTACCTCTGTTATGATTGGCTAGACTCTACATACAGAATAATTCACACTGTTGATCATGAGGGCATTATATGATGTGATAGTATAAGAAACATCTACATATATACAGTTTATTTAAATACATTGTTTTATTTTGCTATATATGCTATGTTAAAGATTCACGGATCAGATTTTTTAACCAGACTGTGCATATTTTATTTTAATTTAACATAATTTAACTAAATATTATGGTACATTAAAGATTCACTGATTATTGAATGGGTTTGCTTACATTTCGTTTGGTTTGGTTTTGTTTTCACTGTTTAACAAAATATTTTGCTACACTAAAGATTCACAGATTTTTTAACTGGTTTATTTACGTTTTATTTTGTTTTGCTTTATTTTTATTTGTTTAATTTATTTAACCTTTTAACTAAATTTTTGTTTTAGTTTTTTAGGGGTTGTAACCATTTAACTACATTTTGCTTTTTGATATTTTGTTCTTTTAAATAAATATTTAGATTTTTGAACTGGTTTATTTAAAAAAAAAAAAAAAAATCACTGTTTAACTATATATTTTGCTACGTGAGTTTATGGACCATAAAAATTCACAGATTTTTTTTAACAGGCTTATTTTTGTTTTGTTTTGTTTTGTTTTGTTTTGTTTTGATGATAGCATCAAATATCCCATTTGATGTTTGTTTTCTCTTCTCTTCCTCTCACTCAGTGTCATCCATTTTATTTTATTTTTAACTTGCCTCAACACACCTGTCTGAAAGTTTCTAGTTTACCCAGTAGGACCATGATTAGCTGGATTTGGTGTGTTTAATTGGTAGGGCTGGGGTAAACGATTATTAATTAAACGATTAGTCGGGCGATTATTTTATCGATTAGTCGACTAATCTAACGACTAATTGGAATTATTTATCCTGTCTGTTATTCGCATATCTCTGTCGAGCCGTTACTCCGATGGATTTCAAACTCGACAGCTGTCTGGGCACGAGTAAGTGCAGTGCCAAGTTTGACGTTGTTTGGATGAGAAATGCAAAAGATATGTTAAATATATTGGTAAAAGAAGCACTTAGAAGGTTGTGGTTTAAAAATAAACATTCTGACATAAACACACTGTCAGCTACAATGTTTACTTCTGAATAATATAGTATAAATGTGATAAATCCTTTTTTTTTTCATGCAATTAATCCATTGAATCAATATAAAAGTTATTTTTCACATTGAAACTGTTGAAAATACACAACAAAGTAAGTTGATCCACATATGACAGCCTCTGAACTCGGTCAATACTAATCTGGACTAAACATAGGCTACATTCAATAAGCCATCGCTAGAAATACCTTCTGAACGACGGCGACCTTCTTTTTTGACGGCGATCAGCTGTAAAATGGCTTAGGTCCTGCTCGGTTTTCGTTGACTTTGAGTACAAGAATTGAAAGTTTTTTAAAAGATCCCCTGGGGTTAACGTGTCAGCATTCGACAGAAGTTTGACGCTGTCGTGTGAGAACAAGCATCAGTCGGCATTTCTCTTCCTCCCGCGTGCCTCATCTTCTTAATCTCCTCACGTAAATGATTAGATTTCGATGGCTTACGTTTCTTCCCTACGGCAGAATCCACCACAGGTTCATCAATGTATTATTTTTTTTGTTTGTTTGTTGATCAAAAAGTGCAAAGTAGATAAGGAAAACTAGGATGCCGGGTGTCAGAGCGCCACCGTTACTGTTTACAATGCGTGGAATGGTGCGCTGTGATTGGTTGAGCGGATTTGTGGCATTCTGCAGAGAAAGGAGACTGGCGTTTGTCGCGGTTTGGAAAGAAAGGGAGAAAACATGGCAGAATAACACGGCGGGCGGTGTGTGTGTGGCGAGCTGTACCTCCGGGAATGGTGCAAAAAAATAAATAGATAATAAATAAAGAAGCGTCGACGCAAAAAATATGACGTCGACGTAATTTTGGCGTCGACGCGTCGACGTCATCGACGCACCGCTACAGCTCTATTAATTGGGGTTGGGACCCTCTGGGATCAAGACTGGACAGTCCTGTAATAAAAGCATTATATATCCCATTTTATGTTGGTTTCATCTTCTCTTCTTCTGTCTCGCAGTGTCCAACCCATGTGCAATGATGAATTGCGCTTTCCTTTGCCTGCTGAATCCCAGCGGGGCCAGATGTGTGTGCCCTGAGGGGAAAATTCTGGTGAACAGGACCTGCACGGACACCAACATCTCAGGTACATCTGTCAAAACGCACATGGCAGGATGCTCCTACATCCCTAACAGAGTGTTAGTGTGACCCTGAGAGGCCCCGAGCGTTCGGCATGTCAAACTCGAATGTTTCACTTGAGTGATTTTGACTGAAGTGTTTACTATTCTGGGTCCTTTGCCCACACCCTCAATACACCTAAAGCCTACATGCTAGAAAAGACAGGGATCGTGTCGCTAGGATTCATTCAGTCAGAGTAGACGGCTTGTTTGATTAGCAGTGAGAAACAGTGTTGTGATTGCTCATGCTAACGACTAATATTTTAACTGGTCTTTATGTTTCTTAAGGTCCGTTCACACCAAGGAAGATAAATATAACGATAAACAATAAAGATATAGTTTTAAAAGTTATTCTAAATGTAAAAGAATAGCTGAGTCTACACCACAACTATGACGATAACACAGAGGAACGATATTGTTAGAATCGCTTTCAGAATGATTTTTTCCAGCAGATGAACGTTAAAAACAATGACAGCCAATCAGAATCCATCCTGTTTTAACAAGCTTGAGCATTTAAAGCTGCAGTCGACACAACTATAGCGTGGTATAATAAACATAACAAACAATAAACGTTTAGAACCAGCCTAGCAATCATACTGAGCACCCTAGCTACGAAAATGAGAAGTACTTTAAATATATATATTTCAAAATGTACCAATATATACAACAACCGAGGCAAAACAAGATATAAACTTGCAGATCTTATATAACAACATAATTATACAACTTTTGATACAAATAAAAAAATAAATGAAATGCCAAGCCTGATCAAAGAAATCTCAAATGCACACACATATTTTCATGCTTCAAATAACTGAACATTTTAAATAAATATAAATAGTAAAAGATGAAATAAAAAATAAACATGCTATATTAAACATTCTCAATATTGAACTTATTGATTTTTTAAAAGATGTTGGGGCATGATTAATATGCCTTTATGTACAAAAATATTGCAAGAATGAATATATAATTTATGTAATATTTTACAATATAATCTCTATTTGTATTCTCCAAAATACTGTCAACTAATGTGTTTACTTTCTAACAAAGGCTCATCAATAAATTACATTTTTAAATGCTTCCCTCAAAGCCTTGTTTTGTTTTTCACGTCAATTTAAATATGCCGTCTTTTCTAACTAAAGCATTTTATGACTAGATTAGCTTAACTGAAGGATTGAAGGATAATTTGCATGTGCATTTCAGGAGATCTTTGTCGTCCAGCCTGTGAGAATGGAGGTCGGTGTATCACCAACGAACGAGGGGAATCGCGCTGTTTTTGTTGGCCGAACTACTCCGGGGAACGCTGTGAGATCAGCCACTGTAAGGACTACTGCCTCAACGGAGGCACTTGCACGGGATCACCACTAGGTAGGCGCTATTTCCTGCACAATATTTGTAAATTGTTGAGATCATGAACATTTTTCTGCTTTATTTCTACTCATATTTTGTCTCAAGTATAAGATGTATTTTCACTGATGGTAAACAAGCACACTCACTTTTTTGAAAAACTTTATCAGTTGCAAAATTGTTGGTTGTAAAATGGTAAATGATTCTACATATAAATATTGAAGCATTTGGGGATTTTTTTACTCCTTGTTTTTAAAATGTAATAATTCATATTTTATTATTAAAGTATTGTGCATGTGTATTGTGCATTTCTAGAGAAACGGTCAAGTTGTACAAAAAACAAGGCTTTCGTGACGCCTCAGAATTCAAAGTAGGCCACAGGCAAACATCTGATACAGGAGGGATTTCTCATTATTTTTGGTTTCTGTCTTTTCAGTAAATAAATGCAACAGAAATATACAGCACCTGTGTTGCCTTGGGTTGCTTCAGGTCTATGGGCTGAAATATGTGCCACCAGAAACTGAATTTGAATCATTTATATTTGAATTTGAATTGCTAAACTTGAATAATTGCATTGAAAAACTGAATTTGAATCACATAATTTGAAATTGTATTGTTTAATTTGAATAATTGCATTGAAAAACTGAATATGAATTGTATAATTTGAAATTAAATTTATTTATTTGGAACTGAAGTCCAATACAATTTGATCCTCACTGAAAATTCAACTCTCTATATATCCTCGCATTCAGTTCTCACAATTCAGATTCAGATCACCAAATTCAATTTCAAGTTACTGTGACAGACATCCGGGTAGTTGGAGGATGAAGGAAGAGCAATCGAGCGCAGATCGATATCGATAGATAGAGTTCAGTGTCGCAGGGTCATCACTCAGCACTAAATATGCCAGACTGTTGTGCTGCTTATGGATGTTAGAACGAAATAAATTAAATAAATAAAATAAAATAAATAAAATAAAAAAAAAAGCAAGGGATAACATTTCACAGGTGAGAATGAAACCTGTGGCCTCTATCTCTCTGTGGCCGGCGGCAGCGAACACAGCTTCACCTCGCTGCTGCACCGGTCCCCGCTGATCCAGATGGGACCGGCCAAAGACATAGTGGTGATCGGGAGTACGTATATTTCGGCGGGAAGTTCCACTGCCTTTGCCGGTGGCCGGCGGACGGAGAGAAACTGCAAAACCGACAAAATGCTGCTGGAGGAAATAGTTGAGTTTTCTTTTGCTGAAGAAAATAGTCCGTTCTGCGTCCATAGCAACGCTCTGTTTTTCATGGCAACGGTGTGATATACTTATTACATGGCTTGGTTGAATTCCAATGTAGAATGCGGCCGTTATTTCTTGATAACAGACGCTGCGAAGTATATCACACCGTTGCCATGAAAAACAGAGCGTTGCTATGGACGCGGAACCGGACTATTTTCTTTAGCGGAAGCAATACAATATTTTTAAATCAATAAACTCCTTTTTAAATCAATAATTTGTGTCAAATTATTTATTTATTTTGTAGGTAGCCATGTAATAAGCGGGCGAGGCGGTTGTTATAGCGAATAACAACCCCTTCAGGCTGATTCAAGACTATCTCGCTATATACATTATCCCTTATATATCTGCCTGAATCAGCCTGAAGCCTATAACTAATATATATATATATATATATATATATATATATATTCAGGCAGATTTATATATATATATATATATATATATATATATATATATATATATATATATATTTATATATATATATTAGTTATAGGCTTCAGGCTGATTCAGGTATATATATATTCAGGCAGATTTATATATATGTGTATATATATTACACACACACAGTATATATAAGGGATAACTCTATCTATCGATCTGCACTCGATTGCTCTTCCTTCATCCTCCAACTACCCGGATGTCTGTCACAGTAACCTGAAATTGAATTTGGTGATCTGAATCTGAATTGTGAGAACTGAATGCGAGGATCTATGGAGAGTTGAATTTTCATTGAGGATCAAATTGTATTGGACTTCAGTTCCAAACAAATAAATTCAATTTCAAATTATACAATTCAAATTCAGTTTTTCAATGCAATTATTCAAATTAAACAATACAATTTCAAATTATGTGATTCAAATTCAGTTTTTCAATGCAATTATTCAAGTTTAGCAATTCAAATTCAAATATAAATGATTCAAATTCAGTTTCTGATGGCACATATTTCAGCCCATACAGGTCATCCTAAGTTCTCTGAATAGTGTGAAATGAAAAACAAGCAAGGATATTGTGAAGTTTAATGTTTCAAATCAGACCAGTGTTTCCTGAAGGCGCGAATTTTTCTTATAAACTTTAGACTGAATAATAGTCTTTTCTTAAGAAAGAAACCTAAAAATGACAATTCTGTCATCATTTACTCGCCCTTGTGTCATTCCAAACCTGTATGACTTTCTTTTCTCTGTGGAACACAAAAGGAGAAGTTTAGTAGAATGTTAATGCTGATCTTTTCCCTATAATTAATGGTATTATACACCTTTCTGGAGTTTTATTTTAGGTTTTGATGTCCTTAAGAATATATATTTGCGGTATAAGTACCAAAAACCATCCCAATATATTTTTACAGCTCCTTTCTCAGGAGCTCTGCTAAGAACAAGTCGATTTTGGCCTGTCTACTTAATATTCATGAGCCTCTCTTCTGATCGGCCTGTTGTTTTCTGTGTGACGCACGGCCAGGCCAACAACAGGTAGGGTCATGTATGCTGTAGCCCGCTGTGGCTTGGTGCTCACAAGTAAGGTAAATAAAACACCTGTAATGATGGTGATAAATGATTTGTTATTAAAGCATAGACATTCACAAACCACTGTTCATTTAACATAAAAGCAAGCATAGGCTACTGCGTGCATGGTTTGGCATGACAGAAATAGCGCAAAGTGCGCTCCCTCAATATTTCTTAAATAGCTGACATCTCAGTTCATCACGATCTCACTAAGCTCCGTTATTCTCAATGAAGCTGACTGCACAATAAATCTTTCACAATGTCAACACTTCATTTGTTATAATAAGAGGATTTGCCAGCATGCAGAATTCAGCAGTGAACAAAAACTCAGTTTTGAGCGGTGAGTGGATTCTATCTTAAATGCATCTCATTGGCCATTGCGTTGAAGAAATCAACACATATGCCTGTGATTGGCTACATTGCTCAATGCTGCAAACATGTTATAAATAGAAACTTGTTCTGGCCTGTAAATCGTTTTTATTTAGTTTTAGTTATTCTTGTTGCTTTTGTGCAACATATGAATAACAATTTATTTGTTTTTAGATGTTTTATTTTGAGATATTTCTATTTTGCGGGAGTCCCGCGAATCGTTTTATTCTCCCGCAACCCGTTCACACATGAGTACCTTACCTTACTTCATACGACTTTTGCGCTATTTTACAAGTCTTCTGAAGCCAGATTTTAGTGTATTAGTAATATGTTTTTTAGTCTTTGTTTCTTTGTTTTTAGAGCTTAAATGGTCACGGTATTCTTTCATTAAAATATTATTATATTATGGGGAAGATATTTAAATAAAAATACATTTATGTAATAATAAATAATATTATTATAAATAAATCTTAATTTTAATGTAAATGTAATTGTTTTAATTTAAATTTGATTTACTATGTAAAACATTTTTTTTCATACATATTTCAAACATATACTATATGTTTATATATACTATATGTATATAATATATATAAACACATATAAACTACCATTCAAAGGTTTAGTAAGACTAAGTCTTTTTCTTAAGAAATTAATTTTAATGTAACTTAAGAAAATGTACAGGCCATAAAAAAAAGTTTACAGTGTAAAAAAAGAAATTGATCTGGAACGTCATGAGGGTGAGTAAATGATGACAGGATTTCCATTCCTTAATTTACCAAGCTGAAAGACAGCGTACACATGGACATCAGGGTTTTGGACAGGTAATTAGATAGTTGGTAATTGTTCCAGCAAGCGAACGCTTTTGTAATTCCCCTGACACATACACTCACATTCTTGCACACTAACTCCCAACAGCCCGTTTCCCCAAAGTGCAACATCATGCTCACTCAATATCTGTTTGTTATTGGCTGTTCAACCACATGAGAATCCACCAGACGCTCCTCTGCCAATTTGTTATCGTTACCTCTACGGAAAATGTATCACTGCTAAAGCATTGCGTAAATCACTGCTCCCTGTTTTGCCGCCTTATTCCGAAAGAATATTTTGGCAGGGACCAAAAGCTGGAGGAAAACCAGTTGGAGCCCATAAACGTCTGAGAAACAGCCAGGAATTGTTTCTGTTGGCGTCTTTGTGTTAAAAAACTGTCATTCGCACCAGCTGGCAGATGGACCACCAACAGTAGACAGAATATCCCTTGGCTTTGAGTGTGTGCTGAACGTGCGCACGTACAAAATCAATGCCCAACAGATGTACGTCTCATAAATCCCCGCTAGAATGCCTTTTGTCTGTCACAGTAACTCAAATAATCGAATCCTGTTGGCTAAGAAAGCAAAGACAAGCATAGCACACTGTGATTTACATGATTAGCCTGCAAATGAAGTACCATTTTTACATCCTTAGACCTGCTCAGTTTAGCACATACTCTTGAGTCAATTATGTTCAGGTCAAAACAGAGTTGTTTATGCAATTTATTCAAATCTGGTAATTGCATTTAAAGATTTAAAGTCACTAAAATAGTGTGTTTCTACTGAAGGAAAGCCCACGTGTCACTGCGCTCTGGGGTTCACCGGCCCTCTGTGCGAGAAACGTGTTTGTGACGGTTACTGCCTGAACGGAGGCACATGCGACCTGACCCTGGGTAACCAACCCGTGTGCCACTGTCTGGCGGAGTACACCGGGGAACGCTGCTTACACCGTGAGTATGAATCTGTTTTACCATAAACGTTTTTGCTGTACAGTAGCTCAGTTCAAACATAGTGCACAACATTGTAGGCATCATAGGCCTGTTCAGGCTGCTTATAAGATCTCATTTTGTCTAAAGTCTTCAGCGTGACAATTGCCCTTTCTCAGATAATGCAATCCCAGAATGCATTGCAACAAGCTCGGAAGAAAAAAAAAATATATATATATAATATTAGTTTAATATTCGGTCATCCTAATTCAAAATTAACAAGGCCATATTTTGGATTATTAAAGTATCACACTGTTAGCTTAGCAACATGCTAATGCAACGTAGGCCAGTAAGAGCTGTGTGTGTAAACCTCACTTCCCTGATCTTAAGAGGTGCACTAGAGGCTGCGGTCTTTAGTGTTCTTGTTAGTGCGCCCGCCTCCCATGCCAGAGACCCCGGTTTGAATCCCATTCGTAGTGGGTCGAGTAGGACTGGTTACATTTGGTGCCGTGACCCGGATGGCAGTGAGGTTTAGGGGGGTGAGTGTAATGTAGGCCAGTAAGAGCGGTGCGTGTAAACCTCACTTCCGTGGCCTCAAGAGGCGCACTAGAGACTGATGTTAGGAACTGCTATCTTTAGTGTACTTGATAGTGCGCCTGCCTCCTATGCCGCAGACCCCGGTTCCAATCCCACTCGTTGCAGGTCGAGTAGGACCGGTTACACATTCATGATTCCCTCTAGAATGAATTATGTTCACTGTACCCTACTATAACTAAAAACACAAATATAAAAGCACAAAAAAAACAAGTTTAGATGAAGTTCACTAACAATATTCATTACATTTTATAATAATTGAACCAGCTACACTAACATCAAACTCTGTTGGAATAAATTGCGAGTAGCACTATTTACACACTTAGAGCTGCTGCCTATGTAGAGCACTTAAAACGAGTCACCTATGATTTGTTTATAGAACAGTTTAGTTGCTGTTAAGACTTCCTGTAGATTTAACATGTGACAGGAAGTTAGCATACATTCAGATTAATCATAATAATGGGTTTTCTTTCTGTCTGTTTGCAGATATTTGTCACCATTATTGCGTGAACTCCAAAGGCTGCACGCTGTCCGGCTCGGGACATGTGGAGTGTGTGTGTCCCACCCGCTACGAGGGGCCGAAATGCGAGTCGGACCGATGTCTTCGCTGCCGAGGTGCCCCGTGTATCGTAGACGAAGAGACTGGAGACGTCACCTGCAAGTGTGTATTTAATAGTTACATTAGCACTTTTGTGTGTATCAGTATCAAGAAAAACCAGATGGAATTTCGTCCTTGTTGTTCACGTGTGTGTTCGCAGCTGTACGAACGGCAGAATCGCAGCCAGCTGTCAGTTGTGTGACGGATACTGTTATAACGGCGGAACCTGCCACCTCGACTCAGAGACGGGCCTGCCGTTCTGTCAGTGAGTAATTTCTTAATAGCTTTCTATGGCAACAAATTGCCTGTCGGTATTTAGATTCATTCATTTTAAATTACTCCCTCCGGCAACCACTTTAATAGGATTTTTTTCTGCTCGTCTGACTTGGGAGGATGAATTTTTTGTAAAGGTGAACAAGAGAGAGGGAGTATTATAGCAAAAGAGTGAATTATCACAGCAGGGGTCCATAATCGGCTGCTTATATCAACCTCTATATTTGTATATTAGAGAGAGAGGCAGGGAAACCAGTGAGAGATGTGAGCGGAAAAGAGCACAGTTATACAAGTACGAAAAGACAAAGAAGAAAATTGTAAAACTGAAGGAAAAAAAGCATTCATTGAATTCCTTAAAGGGACAGTACACCCACAAATTTAAATCTCATTTCATCCAAAAGTCATTTTAAGATGTGTCTAGCTTCATTTCTTTTGCAAAACACATGAAAAGATTTATTCTGAGGAAGAAATTCAGTCTCTCTTTTCCATGAAATGACAATGAACAGGAAGTGAAGCTTCAATCAAGGATACAGACGTGCCGTGAAAGTATTGTGATGACTTGTAGAACTTATTTGCTATATTATAAGACGTCTGAAGCCATACAATAGTTTTGTGTGAGAAATTGAAGTCATTAACTGCTCTCTTTGGATTCAGTGATTCACTCAGATTTGTGAATGAATCATTCAGATGGTTCAACTGAATCAACTGATTCATTGAAAATTTCTGCCTCTGACTCTCTGATTGACAGTGGCTGCATCCGAAATAGCATACTTCCCTAAAATATAGTTGGCGAAAAACAGTATGTGAGCCGAGTAGCCTGTCAGAATTAACAACATTCATACTATATAAAACATACTTTTTTAGCGCTTGCAAAGTAATTACTTATTCAAATAAATACATACTCAGGGAGTTTGCGATTTCGGATGCCGCCCAGGTGTAAAATAATTATTTATTCACAAATCAGACTTTGATACAGTTCTCACAAACACACCAATGTGAGTTCAGAAATGGTTAGCCAATCATTACATAGCTCATTTGCATATGGTCTTAAAGGTACAGTAGCAAAACAGCCTGTTTCATTTAAAGTTTGGAAAATTATCGTAAAGAACTAAATTGTGTTTTTGGTTCAAGAAACCTTGACAATATAAGACATACTAAGTATGCTTTTTGCAGTGTCACTAAATGGATTTGCAAATATAATAATCGCTTTTAAGTGAGAGAAACCAACCACAGTGAAATGGATGGAAAGTGTAACCGTTTTTCAGCTAATAGCAGCACACTCATGTGAATCCTTTTTGCGTAAAATGGTGAAAAGTTCTTGTCCTTTGAAAAAAAAATTGCATGCGAAGAAAGAAATGATTCGGGTTTTGTCTGGCCGATGTGATGGAGCTTTTACTCTTCTCTTCCACACACAATAAACCCCACCAGACTATATTTATTTTTACCTACCTCCACTTTTCTTGCTTGCCAAAGGCTTTTATCTGCAGTGAAAAGGAAGACGGTGCATCCTCAAAAACATTTAGATGAGAAAATATGCCTTTATTTTCTACAGTAAATGAACCTGAATGGATCACACTAGTAGAAATGAAAGGTATGGTAAAGATCAGGCCTTTCAGGAAGTATAAGTGTTCATAGAAGTATGCATCACCTTCTTAAAGTCAGGCTTTGTTTGGTTTCCTTCCTTTCTGTGTTATCAAAGAAAATCTTGTTGAAGATGGACATAAATTCTTTATTGTGACACCTGGTCTTCGTTTCCACTTCTTTTTCCATCTCTTGTTGCCACTGATGGTCTGATAACGCCATTGTGCCCTTCGGGAACGAATCAATTTGCATGCAGATGATTCAGTCTTGTGTTTTTCTTTGGTGTTTGAAGGTGAAGGGATGGTAATGACAGTGGCCAGACATTCATATATTACCTGGAAAATGAGTGTATTAACGTGAAGATGCAGTGCATCCTGCTCATTCAGACCTGCTTGATTTCACATCACCCCATCAGAGACTTTTTTTTTTTTTTGTCTTTTGTTTGTCCTTCCTCTGTTTCGTTATCTTTCTCCAGCAGCGTTTCATTAGAGCTTGTTTTAGTGGGTCTCAATAGAGGGCCCTGCAGACACTCTTGTGTTAGATTGGAATTAAACAAAAAGGCTCGAGTGTCCAGCAAGTCTGTGGTTTGCGTGACTTGAAAAGTCTTTCGTTTGTTCATTTCTGGTTCAAATCTGCCGTTCTTTGTAGAGATGCACCGATTGATCGGCTGGTGACCGGAATTGGCCGATTTTCTCGTGATCGGCCATGACCGGCGACCGGCCGGTCAGTCTGACATATGCCGATTTTATGCCGGTCAAATGCACTCGGGCGCCGCATGATTAACCTTTTGAGCGGTACGGTCTCATATATGGGATTTTTATCTCTGTGCCCCTGAGAGTACGGCGCCGCGCCACATTTATAATGTTCAGTGACGTCGCATAACTGCCAGATTCAAACTGTGCTTTCGCGCGTTGGCTGGCGCTGAGCCAGAGTCGGACGCGTTCAGCGCTGTCATATATCACAACTAAGCAGTGTTTTCAACCTCATAATGTTTATTTTAGGCTTCATATATTTAAATACACATAAGCACGAGTAAAACAATACATTTGGAGTTTGTAGAATACACACTGATGTCTGTGGAAGCAGCAATAACAATCTATTCAAATATAATTTGCCGACATGTTTTATTCATATCAGACAAACATAGTGGAAGTAACTATAAAGTTTAGCCTACTCTATTCTTCTCAGTTCACCGGCCACTTTCTTGCATTTATTTCGGGAGAAACTGATGAATTCACGTGCTGTAAATCCGACTGACAGGACAACATTGCGGCGCCCATCTCATGTTTATAGATCAAGATTATTTATAAAGGTTTTTAAACGACCAAACACACTCACTTACACGTATTTGAGAATCGGAATATCAGATAGGCTAGTTGATGACATGGTAAGCAAGTTTGTGAATATTTTGAATAAAAAAGGAAAAGCGAAATAAAAGCGACACATCTGTCATACAGTATTATTGTGGCTGCGGTGTATCGCGTGACGCGTCGCCATGGAAACATTAAAGGGAACGTTCGCCTTGAAAAAACTCACTCTGGGGGGTGGGGGTGTCAGTTAGAATATTTTAAACTTATGTGTGAAAGGGTTAAAGAAAAGATCGAAAATAAATATCTGTGTGTGCTGTAAAGTGGTTAGAAAAAAATTAAATCGGAATCGGCTAAAATCGGTATCGGCAGGTCAAACTCAATGAAAAATCGGAAATCGGAATCGGCCTAGAAAATTGTAATCGGTGCATCTCTAGTTCTTTGTGTTGCATGCAGATGGCCATGTGTGGCACACTGTAGCTATTTGGTTTAACATAGTGGTAGGGTTGGACGATGGTTTGAATATTTATGATATTATGAAATGCTCACAAAGTGCAATACAAAAGTAAATGATATTCTGGCGAGTCACAATTTTTGAGATTTTTTTCCAGTGTGACTTTCCCCCATATTCTCATTACCGCAATGCATCGGAGCGTTTAACATGTAACTTTTTTTTGTAACTCCCATTATTGTCAATTGTCATTGTCATCACTGTAAAACAACTGTCAATATACATAAAAAAATGCATTATGGTGATGGGAATGAGAATATTTATTTATTATTTATTTATTTATTTAATTTGCATTAAGATAATGAGAATCAGTTTTTTTTTTTTATTACGCTCATGAGAATGATAATTTATTTTATTCGTTTGTGTGAATGTAATAAGAATGAGATTTGTTATTTATTTATTTATTACAGAATTGAAAGTTTTATTTTTTGCATTAATATAAAGATAATTTTATGTTATTTACTTAGCTTTTTGCAGTATGATAATTATTTATTTTTATTATTTGTTTGTTTTGCATTACGGCTGAGAATTAAATTGTTTTTGCATTATAATAATGAGACTTACTATTTTGCATCACAATGATAAGAATGAGTTTATTTTTTATATATTTTTTTCAATAATAATGAGAATTAGATTTTTTTTTCCCCTTGATTTATTTTGTATTATGGGCATGAGAAAGAAAATATTTTTCTTTTTACATTATGGTAATGAGAATGAGATTTATTTGTTTGTTTATTTGCTTTATTATTGTAATAAGAATGATATTAATTTATTAATTTATTATATTTTACATTACGGTAATGATAATGAGATTATTTTGTTTGTTTGGTTGTTTATTGCATTATTGTAATGAGAATGAGATTTATTTATTAACTTTTTTAGATTACGAGAATGAGATTATTTATTTATTTATTTATTTATTTATTTATTGCTTTGCAATAATTGTCATGCAAATAATGTCAAAAAGCTGTTTTTTTTTTTTTTTTAAGAATAGTCTTAAAAGTAGGCTTTATATGCTTTATGTAGAATACAGTTTAATTAGTGAAATATTTCCCAGCCATGTACTTGACAGGATTCATAAATTAATGTCCATGAAGCGGCTGAACTGTAATGATAATTAACTGTCATGTTGACGTCGCCCAGTCTTTTATAGAAAGGCATAATAGCCTCCAGCTGTTTGCACTGTGTGTAAGTGTATTTCAGGCCTCTTTTCTTTTCTGTTTTTCTCATGTGTCTCCTTTCGTGTCGTTGCGTTCTCCTCAGTTGCCCGTCCGAGTTTAAAAGCCCGAGGTGTGACGAGAGAGCTAACCTTTGTGATCACTACTGTCAGAACCAGGGCGTTTGTTTCCTCACCGCCTATAACAAACCTCGCTGCAAGTAGGTCTTCCTGGTTCATTATATTTGCAAAACATTCCCACAATCCCATCCGCCAGCATGTGTCTGGCCTGTTCGTGGAATGCCGTCACACACAGACATTGCTAACCGACTCGCACAGCTTCCAAGAGCACGTTTCACACACATTGCACTCGCTTTTCCCGGACACACGCAGCCATTTCTCCGCACCATGCTGTAGGTGTATGTTTCTCAGTGTGTTTCATTTCTGTGTTTGCCATGACTGGAGTGATTATAGTGATTATAGCCCTGCATATGCTGAGGATGACGTCTCTTTGATTGGTCTTCTAGTATCCATTATTTATCATCTTATTTTCGTTGCAATTTTCATGAAGCCCTTTATTTGTTCTCTGTCCATTTTGCTGCTCTTTTATTTTCCCATATTTGACACATTTTGTTTTTTAAATGTTTGTTTATGTTTAAACAAGGCACTTTTCATGAATATGGTACACTTTGGTGTGTCCTGTGACTGTTTGGAATTAAAAATCCCATGATTTTTGGTTGTAAAACCTATATTATAAATGTTAGACCTAGCATAAAAGTATAATATAAGTAAACGTACAAAAATATCTGTATCCTCTTTTTAAAATAAGTATCTTTGGCCTGTCAGAAGTCTTGACCTTTTTGACTGTGCCTTAAAATTAAAATCTTACAAAATAGCAGTATTTTGAGTCAGTCTAATTGTCACATGTATTATAATAGTCATTATGTAATATTTGTATAGTAGTGTGTATATATGCAGTTTTTATGTATAATAATAATATTAAAGGTATAGCGGAGGATTTTCTTTTTCCGGGTGGATCGTCAAGACTATTGGTCCTCCTAAGTGTCAATCATGTTTACGTAAGGCCATCGTACCTGCTCGTGCACACGATTCACACGATGGCGTGCGCTCAAAACACAGGTTGGGCTTCCCACTGATGCCTCAGTCGCGAAGTTTCTACTTGACAGGTAAAGTTTGGCATGCTATTTGGAGAAATCCATTTAAAATCACTGCTAGTAAAAGTTAATGTAAGCTATGATTAGCTCGTGCATGCTCTCTCGTGCACACGTTTAATTGGCGTTCCCCTATCGGGAGCAGGTAGAGTGTTGCGCATATGCATTTTTTCAAAAAGTGGAGAGGGCGGTTCTTTTCTAAAATTCGGGAAAATCCTCCACAATACCTTTAATATACAATTTTATATATAATGATATATTCATGGGGTGGTGTGGCGCAATGGATAAGACACATGCCTTTGGTGTGAGAGACCCGGGTTCGAATCCACTGTGAGACACCAATGTGTCCCTGAGCAAGACACTTAACCCCTAGTTGCTCCAGAGGCGTGCGACCTCTGACATATATAGCAATTGTAAGTCGCTTTGGATAAAAGCGTCAGCTAAATGAATAAATGTAAATGTAAATATAATATATTATATAATATATTTCATATTTTATCAATAATACTATTCATTAACTATATTATCGTATGATATTTTTTAGCTATTTAATTTTAATATTTATTTATTGTTTATTAGTAGAAAACTACAAAATCACTGTAATTTGTGTATTTACTGATATTCACATTTATTTTTCTCAAAACCAAAAAAAAAAAACAGCTCATATAATATTTTCTGAGTTTTATAATCTGAGTATTTGAAAAAAAACACTATATTGTACCCTATCCATGGAAAGTCCCTCAGACAGTTCCAAGATTTTCATTTTATCTAGTGGAATTTTATTTAGCTGGATGTTCCCACCCTCCTGAAACTTCCTTCCTGAAAGGAAACTTTCCAGAACAAAATCCCTGTCCACAGGAAGTTTGGTTAAACATTGTTTTCGAACAGTTTCATTCACGCCACCATCTCTCATAAGAGCATTATCTCTCACATCGGTAGAATTCTGCTGTGGACGCATGCCATTTAGATCCAGGAAGTCAAACACACATATTGCATGTGTCTCAAGTAAGAATAATGCATCCCTCGAGCTGGATTTATACATCCCCCTGTGATTTATCCTGCGTTTATCATTGAAACGTGTTTTCATGCTTGTCAAAACCAAAATCAATATAACAAATGAGACCATAAAAATGAATAAAATAAAGGAACACCAGAGTGAAAAATATATTTATTGTGGTAAAAGTGGTCAATTGTAACCTTTTTTTATTTTTTTATTTTTTATCGAATGATATGATGATTTGGGTAGTCAATGCATTGTAAATTTCACCAGCTGTGATCGTTTTTGATTCTCTTTTCACAGGTGCTCTGCAAACTGGTCAGGAACACAGTGCGAAAGACCCGCAACCAAGACCAACCGCTCAGAAAACGTCAGCGGGAGTGAGTTTCGCAAACACACGTACATGTTTTCTAAAAAAAAAACGTAATTGCAATCACAGTTGATTGTGTTAGCACATGTTGCTAAGCTAACAGCATAAAAGTACAAAAAAAATTGTCACACATAAATATTGGGTGAAATGTTCTGTTTTCAATTAGATTAAACTATTTTTCACCAAGTGTATTTATAGTCAACACTTCCCTAGTCCTCCATCTTGAAGCCTAATGTCACGTTAGTCAGTCAGGAGAGAAAACGCAACTGCTCTGCCCTTCTGTCCGAGTTTGTAGTGTTGACCTTTCTTCTAGTCTTCACTCAGACGGTTGCAGACATTAATTTTATTTCTGCAGAGAAAATCTGACATTTGAGGACATATCTCAGCGTGACATTTTAACTCCTGTGCATGTCTAGCCATGTTAGCTAAGAGAGCATTAGCATCATCGCAGAACAACTCACTCATAAAGTATTTTATGGATGTGTTTGTGATAAATGATTATGTTAATGTTTATAAATGTGAAATCAGAAAACTAACACACACTTGTGTGTAATATATATATTTTTTAATTTGCATTTGCATTCATATTACTCCATTTTTATGTATTTATGTAAACGCTGTACATGTAAACACTGTAAATGTAATTCATTTTTTGTTCTTTTGTTTTTTCCAGGAAGTATTGCCATAATAGTGCCTCTAGTTCTTCTTGTATGCATCATCACTTCTGTTACAGTGGGACTGCTTATTTGCAAAAGATGTCGAAGGTAAATATATAAACAGATCTTTTATTAGCTGTATTAGATGTCTAATCAGAACATTAAACATGATTTATTGATATTGCTGTAGCAAATATCATATACCAGCTGTGATTAAGTGTTAAGCTGGTGTGCTAAATGATAGCTACAAACATAATAAACCTAATATACATTACCCCTTCACAGAGGTAAGCAGGTTCAGCGGCAGCCCATGGCGAACGGTGGCTTGAACGTGGAGATCGGAAATCCATCCTATAACATGTATGAAGTTGAACACGACAATCACGTAGACGTCGGAAGCTTTCTTCACCCCAGCTTCACCCTTGACCCTCATAAGGTACTAAACGAGTAGGAAGTGCTTTGAAGTGCTTGGCATCACTTGCTGGACTTAACTGACGTACGCGGTTTGATTGTAAACAACGTAATTTGATTCGTGATTTCATTGTTGCAAATAGTCTGTTTTTGGGGTTTAGTCAATACAATTGCTTGATGTCAAGTGTCAAAATCTGTGGGATGACAGCAATTTCTCATGAATTTCAGTATAAACTATTTGTATAACAATTCTTGCATTCATTCGCATTTAGTTCAGATTGGCAGTTTACAGAAGAATAGTTCTACGAACAATTCTTCCATGAATTTGTTCCGCTCGTGTTTCATAAATGAGGCCCGTTAAAAACAAAACACCTGCTAACACATATACCAATGTGACTATACCAAAGAAAAGTTACGAAAATTTTGCGAAAAAAAATAAATAAAATCAAAACGGACACCAGAATTTTTTTTTCGTGTTTTTTTTTATAGGTACTTATTTTATACGTTATTTTATAGTTTATTATTATTATTATTATTATATACCATCATATTTACATTTTTATAATATATAGTTTTTTATTGTCTATATTAGTTGTGTTTTTATTTCATGTTAGTATGATTACCTGAATGAATTGTTTGACATTTAAAGTCAAACAATAAAATAACACATGACATGATGGTACGAAATTTGTAAACCAATCTCATGGGAAAACGTAACTATTTTACAAGGTGGTTTATCTTACGATTTTGTATGAATTCACATTGTACGAAATATGATTGTATGGGGAAAAGGCCCCTAACCCCAGCCTTAAACCTAACTGCTTCTGGAGCATGAGCAAATCCTACGAAAACATATGAATACGATTGTACGAATTAGCGACCAATTAGCCAAACCATAAAATAGTTACGAATTGCGTTGCGTTGAAATTTCGGATTCTGTGTCCAAAAATGTGCTGAAACATTCAAGGTGATGTAAAATGGTCTATAGGATTATGTGTCTGCCCAATATAAACTCTATTTTTCTTTGTTTTTGCTTGGTTTAGTAAAACATAATATTTTCTTTTTTTAATTTAGCTAAAATCCCACAAGGACATTTAGCTTTGATTTCTTTGCCTCAAATTAATGGAGTGCGTAAAAGCAGAAAAGTTATTCTAACCTAAGTAGCCATTTTAGATTTAAACTCTTGCTTTATATGTACAGTAATTTGGGTTGCATTCCCCAAATGACTTCGTCTAATTTATTATTTTAATCTGTGAGTTTGTTAATGTGTACAGTGTTTTGGTGCATTCCGTTTAAATTGGGTGTTGTTTTTCAGGGCTGGTGTGTGAAGTCAAGCGACCAACGCAATTTGCCCCCCGCCCGCCCTTTGACTGCACACACTTTACCTATCCAGAACGTTCCAAAGGAGCTCATTCCAGGACAGGTGGACTCCCATTATCCAAAACTACATTAAATGAAGAATTTTAGGGTGTGTTCACACTGAGCAGGTTTGGTTGGATTAAAACAAACTCCGGTGCGATTGCTCTGTTTGAATGAGTGTGAATGCTGCCATCTGAACCCTGGTGCGCACCAAACAAGCGGACCAAGAACCCGCAAAAGATGGGTCTCTGTCCACTTCCGAACGAACTCTGGTGCGGTTCGACTGAAATATGAACGCAACGCGGACCAAAAACATGACATGATGTCACAAGATGCGACCCTAAAAAGGACAGAATGCTCAAGCATAATTGTTTTTAGTCGTGATGTTTCCCATCACAGTTCGGTACAGGCGTCAGAAACGGCATCTCCTCGCAGCAGATCTTAGATTGTGTGTGACAGAAGGATTCCTGATGCTGTTTTGACTCTATTACACATTTTATAAGCTCTTCATGAGTTGTCAGCTGATACAAATCATCATATGTACACATTATTTTCCAAAAGAATCAAGACAACTGAACTTAAAGTGTGAACACACCCTTAGTTTATGAAGTAAATACAAACCAAACTAAAACATCATTGTGTATTCACAGGCCATGAACTATTCAAACCCCATCTACTCAAAGATGTATCATGACGGACGGCACTGTCGAAAGCCAGTCATCCACCTCGACATGAGACGCGATTTACTCCCAAAGAGACTGGACACGACCATTCGAGAAACGGCGGCGTAGCCTAGCTTTTCCTGCTTTGTTTTTATATAGATCTGTATAAAATGTATAAAACAAAGAACTTTTTATGTCCAGTCAGGTTAAATCATCTCACGTTGTGTCCCACATATATGTGCCAATTTCCTTTGTACAACTTTTTTTTTTTTTTTCAGTTGCAACCAAAATGTCTTTTATAAATGACAAATGCAGTGTTTTTCTTTGCTTTGTGACTTTGTAAATGCACTACACAAATACGAAAAAATGAAACGAAACAGCTGCTGAATCTCAAAAGGCTTTATACACATTAAAGAGAATTTTATATAGGTTTATTTACATACTCACTATGTATATGTTTTCCTGTTGGTGGTGCGGTCACCAATGCCTAGATATTCCCAAGTTGCCTCTTACATTTAGCAGTATTAGAAAAAAGAGACACCTATTTAATAAATGCATCATATGCTCATCACAGATTTTATTTTTGATATTTGTCATTGATGTTTCTCTTTAAGTTGACCAGATGCTTCAAATATGCAGTCAAAACCGAAAGTGAAACCAACCCACAATGTTTTTTTTGCAACTGTACTACAACTTGAAAACATGTTATATTTCATTTGCATATTGCAAAACATATCTTTCAGCACTTACAAGGACTAAAAAAAATATTTTATGTCACTCACCTTCACTCACTGGTTGTGAAACGACATGCGTGGGACTCTTGTAATGCCATGTTTGATGAAAATACACATTCTCTGTGCAAATGTACACAACTATAGGAGGAGAAAAAAAAACGTTTTATAATTTTATAGTTGATTTGTACGTCCGGTTTGCTTGTATTTTCTGGAAATGTATTAAATGTAGACCTTTTATACAAAACGATGTACGCAGTATATTGGTCCGTCTTCACTTTGAGCTGCAACTGGAGTGTTTTTTAATAATGAAATTAAATAGCTTGATATTGCACTGCGCAATCGTACAGGTTGCTATTGTATAAAGGGAAATGAATTGGAATACATATAGATACATCTAATGTGTTTTTGGACCAAGAACTATGAAATAAATGGTTTTTCTTGCCATTTTAAATGTGTTTTGGTTGTGATTGAAGTGTGCCCTGTTGCATAACTCAGGCTATTTGCAAACGTAACATGGCTTATTTGTGTTGCGTGTAGAATTATTAGATATAATCTTCCTTGTTTAACCGGTTTGCTCCAGTATAATTTACATTTCAGGAGAAGCGGATGCATTTTCCATAGAACAGAAGGTAAGAGATGTGGAAACCCTCATAAAAGTAAACAGGTTTACATTGGAAGATGTCGCTGCCAGAACAATTTGCAAACAATCTGGGAAAACCGCTAAGAAAAACTCCCGGATTTGGCACTTTACCATTTACCGTGATATTAATCGGATTGGAATACTTAATGGATCGGGGATTTTCGTGCCCATGTACCCCGAGTCTTAACGTGACACTGATGAGCTTCGTCTTTCTTGGACCTTCTCTTCTGGCTCTGACTGTCATGATGTTCATACGAAGGCCTTGCAGACGTAATTCGAAGAATTGTGCAGAGTTTTTTTTATTTTGTCTGATTCCACCTTCATTGTGGATGTTTCTGTTGTTGTTTGACGGTGAATATGTCGCTTGTGGCATGGTATACTGGGAAGGAGATTACGTGCTGGATGAAGAACTCCAGATAAAATGGTGCAAACCCACTGGAGTGAACGCAACAGACCTGCTAGATCTGACCGAAAAAATCATTTTCTACTCAAGGGTGAGTGTACTATGCAGTTTTTAATCGTTTTATTAAACTAAGTATTTAATATAAATATTTGTCAACACACCATTAAAACACTTGCCCTGCAGAGTTTAGCTCCAACCCTGATCAAACTCACCTACCTGTAACTGTAGAACTTAAATAGCTTGTTCAAGTGTGTTTGATCAAGGTTAGAGCTAACCTCTGCAGAACAGTGGCCCTACAGGACCGGATTTGAGGAACCCTGTTCAATGTAAATGTAATAGAAGACGATTTTAAAACTTGAATTACATTTCCTAAAAATTGCCAATATTATAATAGCTAAAGATTAAATGATCTATATAACAGGTTGAATGTAAGTTCTATATGGTTTATGGCAAAAACCAACAACAAAAAACTAAATGGAAAAGAAGACATGTTTGATGAATATCAGTACTGTTATTCCATCTTATCACTGTATGGTTGTTTGTTTGTTTGTTTTTTAGCTCTCAGCTTTAGCTCTACTGTCAGTCCTGTGTGTTTCCGTCATGGCTGCCGTCATTTATAACGACTGTAAGAGCAGAACTTTGGAGCAACTGAATAAACATGATGAACCAACACGACAAACATCTCTCAGCAGCTCGGAAGAGGAAGTACAGCACCCGTCTGCCTAAATACAACATGTCAAACAACTGTTTAATGTTATACAAATTAATAAATAGACATAGATTTAAACTTTCGCCAAGGTACAACTTTCATTTCTGTTTAGATGCATGTTGTCTTGTTTCTTTGTAATAACAGGATGTGTTGTTTACTACACTGTACAGAGCAAGCTTTGCTCATGCGTGCCTATAGGGCTACACACGCACTGCAAGATGCTAATGCAAATACATAATTCGTTACATTTATATAGCGCTTTTCTAGGTACTCAAAGCGCTTTACAAGGAAGGGGGAATCTCCTCAACCACCACCAATGTGCAGCATCCACCTGGATGAGGTGACACCTTTGAAAGACAATGTTATTACAACCGGATGTTATTAAGTTTCTATGCTCTTGATAGTTTCTATGTTCTTGAAAGAATTAAATAGAAATGCTGAAGTTCAAATTGAGATGTCTAACTTTTGTTTCGATTAACCATTATCATCTCTGTTGTTGGATGTAGGCTACAGTTTATATAGTTTTTGCATACAGTGGATATAAGTCAACGCATTCCTGTTAAAACAGCTGCTTTTGAGATGTAAAAAATTAAACAAAAGATAATTATATCAGAACTTTTGCACGTTTATTGTAGAAATTAGAACCTTTGTAATGCCAGTGAAAAACAAAGTGACACATTACAAAGAAAAAAATCTTGGAAGGAATAACTACCTGCATAAATGTGCACACCCATCCATCCATCCATCCATCCATCCATCTTCTTCCGCTTATCCGGGGCCGGGTCGCGGGGGCAGCAGTCTAAGCAGAGATGCCCAGACTTCCCTCTCCCTAGACACTTCCTCTAGCTCTTCCAGGGGGCACACTGAGGCGTACCCAGGCCAGCCGGGAGACATAGTCACTCCAGCGTGTCCTAGGTCTTCCCCGGGGTATCCTTCCTGTGGGACATGCGTGGAACACCTTCCCGGGAGGGCATCCAGGAGGCATCCGGAACAGATGCCCGAGCCACTTCAGCTGACCCCTCTCGATGTGGAGGAGCAGCGGCTCTACTCTGAGCTCCTCCCGAGTGACCGAGCTTCTCACCCTATCTCTAAGGGATCGCCCAGCCACCCTGCGGAAAAAGCTCATTTCGGCCGCCTGTATCCAGGATCTTGTCCTTTCGGTCATGACCCACAGGAACGTAGATTGACCGGTAAATCGAGAGCTTCGCCTTGCGGCTCAGCTCCTTCTTCACCACGACAGACCAGTAATCGACCGCATTACTGCAGAAGCTGCACCGATCCGTCTGTCAATCTCCCGTTCCATCCTTCCCTCACTCATGAACACGACCCCAAGATACTTGAACTCCTCCACTTGAGACAGGAACTCTCCACCAACCTGAAGTGGTTTTCCGACTGAGAACCATGGCCTCGGAATTGGAGGCGCTGATTCTCATCCCAGCCGCTTCACACTCGGCTGCAAACCGTCCCAGTGCATGCTGAAGGTCCTGGTCTGATGGGGCCAGCAAGACAACATCATCCGCAAAAAGCAGAGACAAAATCATGTGGTCCCCAAACCTGACACCCTCCGGCCCCTGGCTGCACCTAGAAATTCTGTCCATAAAAATTATGAACAGAACCGGCGACAAAGGGCAGCCCTGCCGGAGTCCAACATGCACCGGGAACAAGTCTGACTTACTGATGGCAATTCGAACCAAGCTCCTGCTCCGGTCGTACAGGGACTGCATAGCCCTTTGCAAAGGGCCCTGCACCCCATACTCCCAGAGCACCCTCCACAGGACGCCGCGAGGGACACAGTCGAATGCCTTCTCCAAATCCACAAAGCACATCCACAAGCACAAACTCCCATGAACCCTCCAGCACCCTGGAGAGGGTTAAAGCTGGTCCAGTGTTCCACGACCGGGACGAAAACCGCACTGTTCCTCCTGAATCCGAGGTTCTACTATCGGCCGTATTCTCCTCTCCAGTACCCTGGCATAGACTTTACCGGGGAGGCTGAGAAGTGTGATCCCCCTGTAGTTGGAACACACTCTCCGGTCCCCCTTCTTAAAAAGAATGTGCACACCCCTGAACTAATATTTATTTGAAGCACCCTTTGATTTTGTTACAGCACTCAGTCTGTTTGGATACGAGTCTATCAGTTTGGCACATCTTGACTTGGGAATATTTTCCCACTCAACACTCAGGGAAGGTTTAACTAAACAAAACTGTATTGTGAAACCTTTCAGAAATCAGAATAGTGAATTTAATCATAAAATAAATCGTTAACTGAACAAAACACTACTGTGAAAGATTTCACAAATCAGAAGTTAAGTTAAGGACTCAAGGAAGAAGTTTAGACTGTTACATTTCTTCTCTCTGTGTTGAACGATGGTTATCATTCTATAACAGGATGTGTGTTTGTTCTGCACAATTAGGTACAGTGTCAACATTTCTCATTTTCTGAAGTGCTGTAGTCTATTTCAACTTGATGAAGGTTAGAGATGCAGCCGTCATTGATTTTTATTTATCCCTTTATCCCCATAACTCCTTTTGTTTGCATATTGCTTAATAAATCTCTAAAAAAATGTTCTTCTAACATGTGAATTTCCATGAAATTATTGTGCATGTGGTGATATTTTTGCTAAATATGATGTTGCTTTTTGCACATCTTGCGTCAATTTCAAAGTGAAAAATCTAAAACGTGCATTCAGGTTTCTCCAAAACAGATAAATGTGACTGTGACAACAACTTCTTTTTTTTAAAGAACCATTTTCCATTTTGTATCTTTGAGCTCTTTTGTGAAGTGTTGTGACTCGTGTTTCACGGGACTTGTACATGATACTGTACCATGTTAGCTTGAACAAATTGTCATTTAGTTGACGGCAGAAGGTGCACATCCGAAGTTGAATGCACAGCACCGGATGAGCCAATGAGCATGTCCAAATGTGTCTAGCCAATAAGCATGACCAGAAATGATCAAACCTACAGTACAGGCAGATGTGAAAGTCAGCTTCTCCCTCATGTCTGACTCAAAAAGAACCAAATGAGACAATTCTGATAGTCAAAGTTTTCAGAGGATAACCTCATTCGGTTCTTTTTTTATTTGTTCTTTTCAAACTGGTTCTTTGGTTCAATAACTCGTCTAGAAATTCTTATTGGCTCGTTCGGTTCTGCACAAGGAGTGTGTGTGCTACTTCAAATGTGCGTCTTGTGTCATCAAGAGACTGAGACTGCGTTTAACATTTATTTTAACAAGACAGCAGAAATAAATCCAGGTAATGAACAATGTAATTCAGACATGAGATAACAAACTCCATGTAAGGACAACACCAGACAAGGAACATGAGAAACACTGGGGTTTAAAAACACAAGGGGTAGTTGGCAAATAAAACACACGTGAGAACAATACAGAACTAATCAACAACAAAAAAATACAAAGGACTGTAAAACATGGCACAGAACAGGAAATAAGTCCACAGAAGACCAGGGGAACTCAAGACAGGAACGTGACGTCAGCTTCATATTTCTCTCTGTATTCTCTGCAGTGTCTCATTTGCTATTTGTGAATTTCTCTGATGTTTTAGTTTTTAACTGTTATTAATGACAATGACCAGAGTGGGACCAATTTTCAGCCTGGGATTTTAATACCCAAGACGATAAAAAATATTGTATAAATGAAGCCCAAGGACACCACCTGAACTACAAAACTAGAATGACAATGTATTAAACACTAAAATTACAGTAAAATGATTTAAAGCTTTATGGCCTGAATAATACAGGAGTTTTAACATGAGAATGTTACTTAAAGTAGGCTATATGCTGATGCAAGTTGCAAGTAAAAGATCTGTTTATTGGGATTAACACAAAGTCCAACACCCTGCAGACAGCAGGAGAGTGGTGACGCAGGGACTTCGATGGGCAACCCCTGAAAGATGAGTGATGATCTGAGTGTAGAATTCCCCGAAGTGATGATCAAGTGTAGAATCCACAACAAGACTGGAAACAGGAATCAGCACAACACGATGAGAACAGAATAGAGAACACACGAGGGAAACAGGAAACGACATGGGAAAGCTCCAACAACAATCTGACAAACACAAGAAAGACAAGGCATTAAATAGGCTGGCTGATGGAGTGCAGCTGGCGCTGATGAGAGAATCAGACAATCAGCGTTAGCGCCCACACACACACAAGACGAGAGAGAGACAGCGGATAACATCCGTGACGGAGAATCAATGTAAGTGCTTTTATTCCATTATAAGCTTCACATTTCTGCTTGTAAATCCTCCAGATATTGGCCCCATTCACTTCCATTTTGAGTAACTCCATGTAGCCTCCATGTTTGTAATTGTTAAAGAAAAAGAAAAGTTTAAATTAAATACACATATAGCCTACTGTTGAATTAGTTTAACTTTTCTGAACCTGTAATATTGTATTTTCTTAAATTTATGGCAGTAACTAGTTGCATATAATTGCATGTTTTGTTCATTGAAAAGTATCAAAATCCTGATCAGCAATGCAGGCTGATGATGAAACGTAGCCAAGACAGACGTCAAATGCAAGTTTGATTCTGGGCGGTGATTTCTAATTTCCTCTCTCTGTCCCTAATAATTATCCTCTTCACTGTCTTTATTCTTTTAAAGTAGCAAAAGCCAATAAAAATGCTGAAAGTGCTGAAAAAGTGCACATTTTAATGACGTGTATGTGTTTGTATTTTATTTCGGAGTGCAAGAGAGAAATCACACTAGTGTTTTTTATTTTTTTATTACATTTCTTATGGCTTTTTTTCTGAGAACACAGAAAGACACTTTCTTTCCTGTTTAAAGTTGCTACATAGCCACCTTCAAATGTTGATACCAAAGCAGAACAATGCAAGACGAGCCGAAACAAGAGTAAGTAAATCATAAATAGACAAACTCAATCTAACTAAGCTAATAACACAAATAGTTGTACTTTTCCATAAAAAACAAAACAAAAAAAACAATAGAGTAATCATTCACAGTGCAATCTGAAAAATGTAGAAATATACAAACTTTTTCTTGCAACTTTAGGTCAGAGAAAAGTTCATTTCTTTATTACAGAAACTATTGTACAGGTTTTTAAAAAATAATTTGAAGTGCAAACTGGTAATGTTTGAAGCATTTATGTGACCCTGGATCACAAAATCAGTCACAAAGGTCATTTTTTTTTAAATTTACATTTATACATCACCTGAAAGCCGATTAAATAAGCTTTCCATTGATGTATGGTGTGTTGTCCATTTATGTTCGCAATTTTGCTGCATCCACTCACAAAAATATATATATTTTTATATTTATGGTAGGAAATTTACTAAATATCTTCATGGAACATGATCTTTACTTAATATCCTAATGTTTTTTTTTTTTTTTTGGATAAAAGAAATGTGGCTATTGCCACAAATATAACTGTGCGACATGTGACTGGTTTTGTGTTCCAGGGTCACATATTTGTACCCAGAACACCAGTTTCCGCTCTTTGGCTTTGTTTTGGAACGCTCAAATTGAGTTACGGTACTCTGCCTTTGTTTAGCCATGCGTCAATATGAAGTTACTGTGCCGGTGTTCTATCAAATAATGCTACCTGGGTCAATGACGTGATGCCTAAATTTTCTGTCCAATTGCATTTTTTCAGGCAAAAATGGGTTTAAATGCCTAAAAAGATACTGCATATTTGTAGTACCTCTCCCATGTATGTACTCACTTTAACTTTTCAAAAACCTTTACTTATTTGTTCTTTTTTTTGTTATTTAAAGTGTCAAAACATCATGTGGTGCAACCGTCCGGCCATAACTTGTTTTGAAAACATCTTTGAAATTACTCTGAATTTATTCAAATTTATATTCTGCACTATTTGGCATGATTTCCAAAATGTTTTGTAATCCTTTAAAAAAATTCAAAGCATTTGTATTTATATTTCCATCATAATATACAAACAAACTTTGTCCGATGATGTCCATTTTATGAAATATCATGTGGTGCGACCATCAAGGAACTACCATTTTGGGACTAATATGTTGAAAACTATTCAAACACAGGAAGTTACATCATAAACCAATTTACCAAGGACCCATGGAAGCAGCAAGCAGGTTTGTAATTCTCTCAAATTGGAAAAAAAATAAACCTTTGTAATGGTTGGTATGTAGTTGCCAAATTTGGATGTCATGTGGTATGACCTCAAAAAAAAATACAGACCAAGGCATCATCGCGGCAATGGACCTCAAACAAGCCCGGCTGGAAACCCCACAAACTTACTATGACCACCTGCGACAAGTTTATTTCGGATCGCGTAATGAGGCAAACATGGAAGAAGACCTCAATTTCAAAACTCTCTTCCTGCGGAATCTCCATTATACCCTGAGTACCCATTTAGGGGTTCTCATCTGTCCGCGGACTATGTCGATCCAACAGCTACGTGACCTGGCTCACAAAGCATACATTAAACAAAAAACTGTAAAACACCCCACAATTTGCCCTGTCTCTGAGCAATGTCCAGAACTGACACTAGAGGGCGCACAGCACCCCAATTACAAACCCGTCAACAGAGTTGCAAGACCGTTTCAAGCCAGCAGAGGGCAGCGCGGTTGGCGGGGTGCCCGTCCAAGGCAGCAAAACGACCATTCGGATCGGCCTCGCCCCTCCCACAACCAAAAGGGAGGGGGCACCTGGGAAGCCGGCCGGCGACCCAGAAGGCACCAACCCCCATCTCCCCGATCGCCAAGCCCAGAGAACCGACCAAGGGACACTGGTAAGCACAAGTTGGAGCAAACCTCTCGACATGACACTGGAAAGCACAAGTTGGAGCAAACCTCCAACAAAGACAGTGCAGCCACGTCCGAAGCGGCAGAACTTCTGAGCATACTGAGAGAGTTTCTCCAAAAGAAACCTCACAAGGAAGACAAGGATAAAACAGACACCGCATGACTAAACCGTATGCTTGAAGCCAACGCCACTCCGAACGTTCCTCCCGCTGACAACCCACCAGACACTGTTGTTAAACCGCAAACTATGGAACTCGCTGTTACCTCACCAGAAGCCAGCGCCACTCACTTCCTCAAGCTAATTGCCCCCCAGAACACTGTTTTGTGTGAACTCAGACTAGTGAACTCGTTGTTGCATCACCAGCTGACGACACCTCTCACTCACTCCAGCTGACACATTACTTCCTGATCCTTCCAGGCCCAGCCCACGATGTCTACATTGGAGCAGACATTCTGATTCGCCTCAAGGCTCATGTGGACATGTTTAATGACGTTGGAAGGAGCCACATTGACTTTACAGCCACCTGTTCCCTTCATTCATGACAATCTACTGTCAGGGCAGACCATCCCAGAAGTCTGCACGCTAATCAACGAACAAGGAACGGTGGTACCAGCCTACACTAAAGGGGTCGCTGTGCGGCTAAATATGCGACGTGGCCAAACCTTAAACCACACACTCGGTTTCTTCCAACCTTCAACTGAATGTGGGGAACTCAGACTCACCCTCGAAGCCACACCTCTTACGGAAGTGTCATCTCGGGTAGTCTATATTCTGTTCAACAACTGCACAGCAACTGACATCAACATCCCCCGAGCCTACCGACTAGGATGGCTACTGAGCCATGACTTTCATGACTTTGAACTGGTTTTACCCGTCATCAGGCCCATCCTACCTGCACTGATACCTGAAGGGAATACAGACGACACAGTGTTCACGGCACCCTTCCAATTCATTGCCATCACATCTGTCATGTCAGTGGCCAAAGACCAGGTGTGCAGAACAGAGCTAACAGAGGACCAACACCTCACAGTGTACACAGTCTCCCACCAGCCTGTCGGTAAGACTGATGCACCTGCTACACCTCTAAAAACCAACCCAACTGATGACACACCGACAGAAGAGCCATATCAAAGTTTTGAATCTCAAGTGCAGCAAATTCTACAGGATGCCGATGCGCTTCAGAACGATGCAGACCGCCAACGGCTACGCCAAGTCCTTTATAAGTTCAAAGAATCCTTTGCCAAAGACTCTTTAGACTGTGGTCTCACCCACCTCCACACGGTGCGCATCCCCACGCACCCCGAGGCTCCTCCCACTTTCGTCAGGCAGTACAAAATTCCCATCGCCTCGCAGGAACCAGTGCAGGAAATCATCGAATCCATGCTTGAGAAAGGTGTCACCCGTACATGCAATAGCACCTACTCTGCTCCTATATGGCCTGTTCTCAAACCTAATGGGAAATGGAGACCAACCATTGACTATTGAAAGCTGAATCAACAGGTGCCGTTGTCACGGTGGCCCATGACCCAGCTAGAACAAGAAATACCTCGAATCAGAGGTGCCACCATCTTCTCAACACTCGATGTGGCCTCGGGATTCTGGACCATTCCAGTGCACCCAGACGACCAACACAAGCTGGCATTTACATTCGGCAACCGACAGTACACCTTCAACAGGTGCCCGTTCGGGTACGCCAACTCACCAGCTGAGTTCAACATCTTCCTGAACAAAGCCTGCCCAGACGCCAGGATGAGAGGTAACCTGTTTTACGTCGACGATGTGCTCATAAAAAGCACGACGGTGGCCAACCACCTGAAAGAAATAGACTATGTTTTGAACCAGTTATCTTCTGCCGGCGCCAAAATAGCCCTCCACAAGGGACAGTGGTGTCGCACCAAGGTCAACTACGTGGGCCTGCTCATCGGACCCCATGGCATCGAACCACAATCAAACCGTATTCATGCCATTCAAAACATCAAGCCTCCCACTAACGTCTCTGAACTACAAAGTTTCCTAGGGGTATGCAATTACTCTCGACAGTTCATCGAAAACTATTCAGACATCGCCAGGCCTCTAACAGCTCTGCTCAAGAAGGACTGCCCTTTCGTCTGGTCAGACGCTCAGGAACACGCCATGGCGGAACTAAAAAGACATTTATGCACAGCTCCATGCCTTGCTTACCCTGATCCGCAAAAAAGAATTCCACCTGGAAGCTGGGTTTTCAAACCAATGTCTCAGTGCTGGCCTATACCAACGGCACGACCAAGACAAGAAGGTGGTCGCCTATGCCAGCAAGACACTTCTACCTCCAGAATGTAAATTCTCTGACTGTGAAAAAGCTTTGCTCTGTACAGTATGGGCCATTCAACTACATTGGGGCACAGAAAGTCATCATAGAAACTTGCCACCAGCCCGTCATGTTTCTCAATAGCCAGCGCATTCGAGATGGCGTGGTCACCAATTCACGCATAGCTACATGGCTAATGGCTCTCCAGGGACGTAATGTTGAGGCCCGGTATGCACAGAATCACAAGTCTGCTCTGGGGAACGGCCTGGCTGCATGTCAAAACTGCTCTGACAACTCACCTGCTGCAACGCTAAACACACCTGAGCCCCAACAGCCACAACTGACCTGTCACAGATACTTTGAAAAGAATGCGTGCGAAGGCATGCCCACAACTTACGTTGACGGATGCTCCTACAACAGCGAGGGCAACCTAAAAGCAGGTGGAGGGGTACTATGGGTCGACAACTACCCATGCCCACCACAACACTTCAACCTGGGTCCCCAGTCATCACAATATGCAGAGATAGCAGCCATACTCATAACTCTGCAAATCGCATCAGCCCATAACATCAGAGAACTTCTCATCTGCACAGACTCTAACTATGCCAGACTCAGTTTTGTGTGCCATCTACCGACCTGGAAACAAAATGGTTTCAAAACTGCAAATAACAAGCCAGTCAAGCACCAACACCTGTTCCAGGAATGTGATAACATCACGACAACACACAATGTCACCGTGTACTGTAAAAAGGTAAAAGGACATTCTAAACTACCAGGCCAAGACAAAGACTTTAATGACCACACTGACGCCCTCGCAAAAGCGGGCGCCCTGCACGGGGAGCTGTGGTCTTCCCCAAACCCCAAACCCAGCACCAATATTGCAGTGCTAACCCGCAGCAAACGGCCCTTACCTGCTACGGCACCAGCTTCACAGCTGCTATCGCTAACTCCGCAAATTTCCAACAACGACATTGCGGATATGCAAACCTCGGACACTGCCATAAAAACAATTCGCCTCCACCTCTCTGACCCCGCCTCCTACCCTATCGCACCTTCGAACCTCACTACTGACTCCGACCTCAGACATCTACACAACTCCAGACACATGCTGCGTGTGCAGGACGACATTCTATGGTTTGTCCCCGATGACACCGCATCGCCTAGGCTCGTGGTGCCACAAAGCCAGAGAGGGGTGATTGCTAATGCACGCCCACAACGCACCATATGCCGGACACCACGGTACCAGAGCCACGTATGAGACACTTAGACAGGTGGCATACTGGCCAGGTATGCACCAAGATGTAGCAGAGTCTGTGAGAGAATGCTTGGTCTGCTGTCAGTTCCAACCAACAAACCTAAATCACAGAGCCCCATTGCAACGCAGAGGAATCACGTTCCCGTGGTCAGACCTTCAAATCGACTGGGTAGGACCCCTGCCCAAATCAACAAGAGGCAATAAGTACTTTCTCACGGTGGTGTGTCAGTTTACCAAGTGGGTAGAATGTTTGCCAGCACCCAACGACACTGCCCAAACAACGGCATATCTCCTGATGAACCACATCTTCTCCCGGTTTGGACTGCCACTAAGAGTCAACTCAGACCGAGGCACCCATTTCAAGGCCGAGATCATGCAAAAGATCTGGAGATGTCTAGGGGTGCAAGCTAAACTTCACATCAGCCACCATCCGATCTCATCTGGGCAGGTAGAAAGATCTAACCGAACGGTGGTCGCCATGCTAAGAAAGAACGTGTCGGTTAATCAAAAAGACTGGGATGCGAAACTTCCCCTGGTGCTGATGGCCATCCGAGCCACCCCGCAGGAATCAACACGGGTGTCCCCGTTTGAACTCATGACTGGGCGGCAGATGACCCTGCCATTACACCTGTTGTACCAACCAGGAGACCACAACTTCGGCACCGCCTACACCACGTTCCAATATCTGGACGAACTCCATAAACACTTGAAAACAACTTTTGCTTTCGCCCAGCAACACCTAAAAAACAGCGCTGAAGGCCAGAAAGCATATTATGACCGAAAGGCATCACATCAAGAGATCAATGTGGGGGACAAAGTCCTGTACTACAGCTTCGCCCTTCCACCCAAGCAGCTGTCAAAGAAGTTTCTGCCACACTGGACTGGACCTCATGAAATTGTGAACAAACTCTCCCCCGTTGTGTACCAAATCCAGCTAAAACGGGGACCAAGAGAACCAGTTCTCAAATGGGTCCACTGCAATCAGATTAAAAGACATGTGGCCACTAGCGGGGACAGACAGGGAGGGGCCAATGCAAGCTAAACTCAACCGCCGTCATCGCAGCAAAAAGACTGTCCCATCCAACCCGGGACAACCCTCGCTGACCTGTGCTTTCTCCAGAATGACTTTGCCCAAACCCAGTTGGTCACCGCATTGATGGGCGACATGCTCAGAGAAGTGAGCTCCTCCATGGACAGTTTAGCCATGGGTAGAATCCCGCCATACCTGATACCCCTAAGCCTGGTACAAACCATGCTGGCCTCCGCTATAACCACACCTACTGACCCCTTGCAAATACACCTTGCATACTCCTTGGGCAGTGCCATTCCACTGTATGTTGACCCTGCACAGCGGGAGGTGGGCTTCCTCCTCAATTTACCCATTATAGAATCCAGCCGAATCTACCGACTCAAAGACGTTGTCAACGTGGGATTTTGGCAGAGCAACACCCAGTTCAAGGTACGGACCCCCGAGGTTGTAGCTTACCACGACAGCGACACACAACTGTACCTAGACCCTAACCTGCAGATGTGCACGCTCACCAAAGACATTCACTATCTCTGTCCCAGCAAACCTTTTCTCAGAGATTACACAGATGGAATCTGCGGCCTGCAACATATGGCTAGCGACTCACGTTGCCCGGCGGATGCTAAGCCTCGCAGCCAAGTCACCGAGACGCGAGCCGAGATTGTAGGGAACCGATGGCTCATTAACACTCCAGTGCGGTCGGCGACACTGACCTATTACCAGCATGACACCGCTACCCGCGTCAATCTGCTCAACCAAAGCATGTGGATTCAAGTCCCACGAGGAGCCATCCTCCACCTGGACGACCTAGCCTTGTACCACCTTCCGAGTGAAGAGTACCAATCCGAACTAGAGATTCCATCCTTCTTTAGGGATCGTAACTTCACTCTAGATCCAGAACTGGAAAAGTGGATTGCGGAAGGGGGGTCACAAATCATAGACATAGCCCCCCGGACACAGCCCTTCAGGCCTTGTCTCGATTACCCATCCTGAACACGTCACCTGTGGCCCAAGCCTGGACCGCAGCTGACACCACACTGTGCATCTCTACCATCATCGGACATACCCTAACCCTGGGCTTGGCTTATATCCTGTACAGAAGAATCAACGAAATGTGAACCTACACAGCCAAGCTCACAAAGGCAGTCTCCGGAGGCTTCCGGAGAAGCCCTCGGAGAGACGACACCCCGCCAGAGAACGACGCAAACCTCATCAAGCTGAGCCACCAGTCTTAGCAACCACCGGTAGCATCCTCCCATCCGATGCACCTGCCATCTGACCATTTGTTACCATGATGGGTCGACGAGGCCCATCCACGCAGGTCCTCCCGACCCATCAAGGGGGGACTGTAGCACAAAGCAGATGGTCAATTCTGCATTTGATTAAATTACTGGATTCCAATCAACAAACACAGGCTCTGTTCTTCTCTGGACAGTGACACAGAGCAAATGGCACCTACCATTTGCGTAAATCATTGATCTCTGATCCGAGAACACAGATCTCTTCCTGAGTAAACAAAAAAACATTCTGTTTGACTGTTCGGATAAGATTTGCTGACCAGCGAGGCGTCATTCTGTCTGGAGATCCCGCTGAGTCTCCGGGGATTTCCCCAGCGCTATAACACCTTCAAACAAGCCAACATTGTTTTAACAGATGTGCGACCAAAGTCCACTGGTTGTAAACTCATCAATGCAAGGCACGCACATACATACTGATTGCCCCTGAGGGGGGAGAACGCGAGTTCACCCAGCAGCCACCTGGCCGCGTGAACTGTGAATGACTTTGCACACGCACGCACACACACATACACACAAAGACTCGAACGCATCCATAACCACGTGTGATCAAAAATTACCCTTGTAAAATGATAAAATGTATTCCTTGTTGTGTTTCATGATCCCCATACCCAAATTACTATAACTATAAGCTTTATTGGTGTTTAATCAATTCAATATACGTTTAATCACGAAGAGTCATATATCTTCCTGTTATTAGTTCGCAGAAGTATTGTTTGTCATTAGGCTTGGGCGGTATTCGAATTTTGATACCGTCAAACCGCCTCCCTATTTTACCGGGGTATACGGTATTACCGTGACTAATTAAAAATTATGACATAATGGGCTCAGACGGCGTCACCAAACTGTTGGCTTAGTGCCTACACCGTTCAGAAACTGAATGCCAGATCGGGCAAAAAAACAACAACAAAAAAATCAAGCCCAACCCCTGCACGTTGTGTCTGAGTCAGGCCGACGGCATTAACTGTTATTATGAGCCGGAGCCCACCATTATTCAACATAATATCTGTGTGCGTGCAACAAGCAAGAAGTGCCTTTGTAATCCGGTGACGCGTGTCCATTGATTTTTATTAATAAAACTTTTCTGCAAAGATGGAAGTTGACGATCGCCATCTCTGTAGTGAACGCACCTATAGAGAGAAATGCACATCATTACACAATCAGAGAGTGGCCTTTTTCTTTTCGTTTTGAATTGTTTCGTTTAAAGAAATTGACGATCGGCATCTCCGTAGTGAACGCTATAGAGAGAAATGCACATCATGGATTACAGAGAGTAGGCTAGTCTATATATTTTCGTTTTGAATGGTTTCGTTTACTGAAATTGATGATCGCATCTCCGTATGAACGCGCCTAGAGAGAAATGCACATCGTGGATTACTTAGCCTAATCAGTGAGTAGCCTATTTCTTTCGTTTTGAATTGTTTCGTTTAAAGAAATTGACGATCGGCATCTCGTAGTGAATGCTATAGAGAGAAATGCACATCATGGATTACAGAGAGTAGGTTAGTCTATTTATTTTCGTTTTGAATGGTTTCGTTTACTGAAATTGACGATCGCATCTCCGTATGAACGCGCCTAGAGAGAAATGCACTTCGTGGATTACTTAGCCTAATCAGTGAGTAGCCTATTTCTTTCGTTTTGAATTGTTTCGTTTAAAGAAATTGACGATCGCCATCTCTGTAGTGAACGCTATAGAGAGAAATGCACACCATTGATTAATCAGACTATATTTCTTTTCGTTTTTAATTGTTTCGTTTAATGAAATTGACGATCGCATCTCTGTATGAACGAGAGAAATGCACATCATGGATTACTTAGCCTAATCAGTGAGTTGCCTATTTCTTTCGTTTTTAATTGTTTAGTTTAAAGAAATTTCAAGCTTTATTTATTTGTCATGTCTGTGAGGCATAGCCTACACTGAGTTTTTTATGAGATTTCAATGCAAGTGACCGCGGCATGCCCATCATGTCATGATTATATTAAATCCAGGCAATTGGTTGATGAAAATTTTATAAAAATTTTGATACAATTCATACAAAACGAAATTCGTTTTGAAGAGGCCTTTTACAAAACTAAATTTATTGAAGTGGTCAAATCGTCTGACTCCCGATGCATCCCATCTTATTTGTGCTGTTCACTTTTCACAATCAACAAAGATGCAAAAAATAACATTATAATATTTTAACAAATACGAAACTTAATGCGCTTATGCATCCTGGCAGCAGTGAGTGGGCGGTTGTTGCGGAGATGCGACGTTAGAGGTGTTTACATCTCTCACGGTCACCTTTTTATTGCACAATTTACAAATTGCCTCGTCAGTATTTACCGCCTCTCCCTTCTCATTCGGTTGGAACCAGAAATATTGCCAAACTGCAACCACACATAAGCATTTTTTAGGCAATAAATAAATTATATATATTATAGGCTATATAAGTGCCGGTAATGACGGTATTGAAACTGATACCGGTGCTATTTTAAGATATTACCGTAATACCGATATTACCGTAATACCGCCCAACCCTATTTGTCATATTGTTTTAATCAGAAGAACCTAACAATGTCGAATCTTTAACATAAAGTACCAAATGAGGCATTCTGTCAGTAATAGCAGTTTATAAATGTATTAGAAAGAAGTTATGCCTCTGCTAAACATCATCTCAGGAGGCGTGTACTTGCGAACAAAGAGATTGTACCGCCACGCGTCCGCCCCAAGTGATTGGCTCATGCACGTGAGAAGGCGTGACCGCGGCTCCTTCAAAACACGGAGCCAGCTCTCTCTTCTTTGCTGTCCGACGCCAGAGAGAGAGATCCATCTTCTTCACAACGAACTCTTCATTTGTTTTCTAATTTTATTCTAAGTATTTTTCTTTGTATCTAACTCAGTTGGATATTTTACTTCGTTCAGTGTATTCACGAACTAAACAACTTTAAGACTAATCATCTTTTGGCAAAGTTTGCGTACGCGCTGCATCTGAGCTATCCTCATCTAACTCCGCCCTGACGAAACTGCGGACACACGGCTCCACGCACCTTTTTTGACCAACTGCACAAAAGAGGCCATATTCAAAGCAAGTAGGCTATACAATCTTAATTTTGCAATCTGAAAAGAAAATGCTGTTTAAGGTTGTCCAGAACTAGAAGCCTTTGGGTCTCTTTTTCTTTGAAGTAACTGTTTGAACTGTTTTGCCCTGATAAGATTTCTCTCTCTCTCTCTCTCTCTCTCTCTCTCTCTCTCTCTCTCTCTCTCTCTCATACTCTCTCTCTTCCTCTCCAATATTTCTTATTGCGATCGTTTTATATTGTTTGTTTGGCTATGCACATTTACTCCTGCGTGATTGAAATAGTACATGTAATCTTTAGTTTGTTTTATTAAATTCCATAATCTTTTGAGTTGAATCTGTCTCATTGTTCCATTACGGAAATCCCTGAGAATTGCGATCTAAGCTATAAGCTCTACTTGATTTTACTGTTGAGATATCTAAAGTTATTAATTATTCATATACGGTGAGGAGTGACCTATTCCCTATTTGGGATCATTTGATTTGTGTATGCGATATAAATATTCACCATCTTATGAATATTCCCTTTCATTTGAGTAAGAAATCCCCATAACAAAGTTATTGTCGCTACAAAGTGAACTCGCACAATGGGTTCAAGGAAAGTAATTTACAAATGTGTTCGATGCAGCTCGGTATACGCAACAACTGAGGATATTAGAAGACATGTTTGTCGTACGTTTTATTGTAAAAATATAGGATATCAACTAGGGATGGGACGGTATGAAAATTTAATATCACGTTTATAGTGACCAAAATTATCGCGATTATCAATATTATCACGGTTTTGTTAAAACGAGATGAAAGTGTTCAAAAAGAGTTGATGCTCACACTGAAGACATTTCAACAAGTTTTATATTCGAAAATCAACAAACAACAAATAAAACAAGCAGCTCTATGCACTTTTTAAAGCATTTCCTGCCTTATAATGACGGTCGTCAATAGCAACGCATTATGTATCTGTCTTGTATCTGGGCAGACTTCAAACTCTCTGACAGACGTTACACCATGTATCACAACGGACGCGCTCTCTCGTTTCATTCAAATACAACTTGCCGTCTTGCGTCTCCGTTTTTAATTGTATTGAAAATTAAATCGGAGTTGATTTATTGTTTACAGAGTTTGATAATATTGTTGTGATCATCTTGTCTGAACGATTGTTTTGTACGCTGTACATAATGGATTTATAAACAGACTGTTGCTGGCTGAACAGGATCTAAAATCGCGATAATCAAACACGGTTTTAATGATAATTAAATTTTAAACGATATTACTAACCGTCAGTACATTTTATCATGGTTTATATAGTGAAACCGGTAATCGTCCCATCCCTAATATCAACATAATGATGTAGTTGTTTATATGTTTAGCTTCATTGCAAGTGTATGACATTTGGTATAGAAATAAACATTAAGTGCTTTTCCTAAAAATGAGAAAGAAAATACAGGGTATTAAAACAGTATGAACTACAAATTAAGTCAGTAGGCTATGTGAGGCTAAATAGATATGTGTTTTATTCTGAATTAGGTAAAGATGTGTGCTTCCATTTCAGTTTCAGCAATCCCTTCACTCGATTGGGATGTTCTCTTTTGTTCTGGGCGGCAACCCAGCAAACACATTTACGTTGTGGCAACGTCTGTGGCACGTTGCATTTCTGCCATGGCAACGTCGCTGTCTACGTGCTCGCAACATTGTAACAACGTAGAATTGTAAGACGCGACAGGGCTGTAGCAACGTTGTTGCGCGACATTCAGCAACTGAGAGATGATGTTCTGACAATATTTTTATATGCTGCTATATCCCCCATTTAGCATTTTGTTAGTTAATTATATACTTTTTATCGTTTATTGTTTATCTATATTATTATTTAATGGGGCTATCAACACCTGCAAGTGTACACTTTGAAGAATAAAAATGACAGGAGGTTTCGTTAATTCAACTTTATTAAAACTGCATAATATAATCAAATTGCACTTCCAAAAGTAATACATTTGTGAAAAAAAGAAGAAGAAATAAACGAATATACAAATTTATTTTAAGTATAATAAATAAAACATAAAAAGCAAAGGCAGATCAGAACATTTAATGAACAAAACCGGGTCTGTATGGCAGTAGCCGAAAGCCGGCCGATAAAGGTCGTTAACCGGGGAAACGTCAGAGGAGCAAAGCAACGAATGAGACTAAATAGCGGAAAATCTAATTACAAACTAAACAGTGCAAGCGAGGCTACATTAATCACATTAGAAATTAAAGTTGTAGGTTGTGTTTGATAGCTGAGGTAGGCTAAACGCAGTACTCAAGTATCCTTGCTTGATGATGAATGAGAACATAATGAGCCCAACAGGTGGTTGGAATTTAAAAGGCTGATTTTCCCGCTTCAGGGCAGTGACCAGTACATTATGTAGTCCAGTGGTTGTCAAGACACCGTTGGCACAACCTTAACCCTCCTATTACCTTTGGGGTCAATTTGACCCCATTCAGTGTTTAACGTCTCTAAATACATACTTAAAAAAAATTTTTTTGCTTCATATTTAAAGACTTTTCCTAATTTAACGGGGACAACTGGGTAAACATAAAATTAACATGATGATAGGTTTTCAATGTTCTGTACGTACTTTTGTAGCATCGGTGTTCTTTGGGGTCAATTTGACCCCTGGCTCATTTTGCTGTATAAAACATTTAAGAAATATCAAATTTTTTGTTGTTCACACATTGGTGATTTGGCACAAATCCCACATTAATTTTGGATGATATTGAAGTCATTATAAGTTGAGATTTTATGATCTTCAAAAACCTTCCCTCTGCTTTAGGGCCCTAACCCGACATTACCATATAGGCCTACTTGAAGTATTGCGAGAACCACTGATAGTTCACGCGATATATGAAGGGGGGAATCATAATTCTCACAAGAAATTAGATATTTCCAGTGCCAATTATATATTTCCAGGGAAGGGATAACATAATTCTTGCAAGAACTTTGATATTTTGTGCCGTGGGGGAGGGGAAAACATAATATAGGGTATGAGCAAATGTATGAAAGCTTCCACAGAAGCCTTATAAACCATTTCTCTTTGTGCTTTGTGAGCTCTCTCTCAATTGAAAATTACCTCTTAGCAAAGTTTTTTGGGGTTTTTTTTGGGTTCTATACGGACCTGTTCGCCAGCAAGACACCAGTCGACCCGCCCGAAATGCAGGACGATGCCATACCAGCCATGCCGTCAGTGTTGACCAGTGAGGTCAAGCATGCGATCCAGAACATCCAGAAAGACAGGGCGCCAGGGCTGGACGGAATCGAGGCCGAGTTGCTCAAAGAGGGTGGACCGATGCTTTGGGCAGCATTGGCCAGCCGTTTCAGCCGCTACATGGCGCAGAGAAGAACACCAGATCAATGGAAGACGGCCAAGACAGTGCTGTTGTACAAGAAGGGTGACCGCGAACAGCTGAGGAATTATCGGCCAATCTGGCTCCTGCCGACCATGTACAAGGTTTTCACCAAGGTGCTGTACAACCGACTAGCCAGGCAGTTGGACGAACAACAGCCACCCGAATAGGCCGGCTTCCGGTCTGGCCACAGCACAATGGACCACATCCACGTGCTGAACCAACAGCTCGAATGCTGCCGGAAGTACAAGATGCCCTTGGTACTGGCCTTCGTAGACTACGAGAAGGCCTTCGACAGCGTAGAGATCAATGCCGTACTGCTCGCTCTACAACAACAGGGCATCTCCTACGAGTACGTGGACCTTTTGCGGGAGCTGAACAGCGGATGCGCCACCAACATCACCTTGTTCGACCGGACACTTCCCACTTGAATGACAGGGTACAGCTGTGGCCAAATTTGACATTTTTTGCTGCTTCAGTTGTTATGATGTTGATTCACATTTTTCTAGATTATTGTGCAGAGTGATCAGAGGCATTATACATCATTTCAAAAAGCTTTATCACAAAACCCCAAATTTCACTGTTTTTGTCCTTGGAACCAAATTACCAGCTAACATCATTTTACTAATCATATCATCAGCACATGATTGCTATATGGAAGGAAGAAGTGCTTCCAATCATTGTGTTCTTCTGTTAGCAATGATTTCCTCCAAAGAAAGATGGAGGATCATCTTTGCATCAAAATGGCCTCCATTTACCAGATCACCAAGAGCTTCAAGAATAGAGGTTCGGCTGCAGTGAAGAAGGCTTTAGGATGTCCCAGAGTGTCCAACAAGTACCAGGAACTTCTCCTCCAGAGGAATCAGCTAGGGAATCGTGTCACCACCAGTGCAGAACTGCTCAATATTGGCAGCTGGTGGGTGTGAGAGCATCTGCACACAAAGCAAGGCAAAGACTTTTGGACAACGACCTGGTGTCAAGAAGGGCAGCAAAGAAGCCACTTCTCCCCAATAAAAACATCAAATATTGGCTGAAATTCTGCAGGAAGTACAAGAATTGGACAGCAGAAGACTGGTGCAAAGTTAATGTATCTGATTAGAACATCTGGAAAATCGATTGTCCAGAGAAGAAAAGGTGAACGCTACCATGAGTCCTGTGTCGTGCCAACAGTGAGGCATCCTGAGACTATCAATGGGAGTGTCATATTGACCCCAAACCTATCCTTGATAAAATATATTGTATAATATAATAAATAAAAAGCTATTAAAACACCAAAAATATATATAATTTTTGAATTTTCGATAAATCTGTGACATTTTATAGTGATTTGCTAATTTGTCCATAGTCGTGCAATAGGTATTCTGGATGTATAAGGTATATATGTATATATACATATATAATGTATATATTTTATTTAAAGGGCTATTTAAGTAGTCAACAAAGAAACATAAAGTACCTGACTTAAACCTTTGGGGAAAAAATCAAATTGTGGGGGTTTAAATTGCTGGGGTCAAATTGACCCCAGTGGGTAAAAGATGTTGGTAGATTTGAGGGTAACAGGAGGGTTAAGCAATGGCCCTCAACAGTGGTTTAATGTCAACATTGTGGCAACGCTGTAACAACCTTCACTACACAACGTAGTTATAGTAACCTTTTGGCCATGTTGTTAAAACGTTGTTAGAAGGTTGGCTACGTTGCGCCAAAGTTCTGTGTTTGCTGGGAAGTGCAGTAACTGTAACATCGGGCATATTTTGTAGTATTAAACACATATTTATACCGACTTCATCAGGCTTAGAAAATTATTTACAAAGAACACAAAGAATGGCCTTCTCAGCTGCCATAGTTGCAACTCTTGCGTCATCAGAACAGTGTGTTCAACGCATCACCGTTTCTGTTTAAAAAACGTTGTGCAACATTTTGTCGGGGCTGAACGCAGCCTGAATGTGTCCTTGATTAATAAAAGTATTAATTACTTAAAAAAAACGATTGACCACAAATTTGAACTGTATACAATACTTTTATGAAATAATTTATATCTATAACATTATTATTTGTTAGAATGAAATTCTAAGTCAAGTTAAATTAAATGGTGCACTTGTGTTTGTGATGTGATTTTTATTAAAAAAAGTTTATTAAATGTTTGTGTTCAGGAAAATTCTGTGAAATTTGTATAAAATCTGGTTTAAATCTATATGTTTTTTGTATAAAACGTATTGTTCATTGATCTCTTTAAATAGATTTTTAACTATATAAGGTCTTTGTGTCATTTGGAGCGACCACTTATCATGTGGTGCGACCAATAAAAGCAATCACTGTATTAAATTTAAAATAAAATATCTTATTTCTGTGGCTGAAATGTGAATCACTGATTCAGTATGCTTTAGTAAATTATATTTTTAAAACATTTCTATCAGTTTTATGTGATTTACAGGAAAAATAAGTCCGTTAACTAGATTTAAGAAGGCATCTCGGAAATTAACAGAAAATGAGATCATTATTTACAAAAACTCAAAAGAAATGCAAATACTTGGTTTCTAAACACTTTAATTACCAAGAACTTGTAAAAAAAATGTTTAAGCATGTTAAGAAAATTAATTAATTTTACGATAAATCATGGTCGCACCACATGACATTTTTTAAGGCTATGGACAATTCATCTAGATGAAAAAGCACTAAAATCACTTAAATTAAATTTTTTAAATGAATTTAGGTGTACACAACATCCATAATGTTTGAACAATTGCAACAGGTATTATTTTTTTTTTTTGTATTTTAAAATTGGCCTGTTGAAAATCCTTATACGTCATTGACCCACCTACCAGATTGTACAGTTATCTGCCTTTGTTTTACTGTCCATTAAAATTAAAATTACGGTGTAGCCTGTGTACTTTGCACAGCTGCCATCAGTCCCTCTAACTTCTGATGTCCTCAGAGCTTTGTCCTGCACAAATGCGGTCAGAACATTTAGTATGGTCTGAAACAATAGGTTACTGTCGTAACCCTGGTTCTCTGAAACATCGAGTGGAGAGATCCACCTATGGGAGAGACATGGACAGCTCCCCGATTGCCTAATACACTCACAGTGAGGTTCTGAAAGCCAGAGAAGGACGGTCGCCCCAGGGAGGCAATGCCTGACACGTCCCATAATCATGAACCTGCAATCCTGACGCACACACATGACTGCTGTGCACATGCAGGACATGAAACATGTATGCAGCACACACACGATAATAACCCCAGCAACACCAATGTGCATATAAATACACCCAGAAAAGGAATGGAAATGCATGCTTGGTGACAGGAATGTGCATGGCCTGCCGCCCCATTCACTCCTTATTCGTTACTTCCAACGGGGTTGCAGGGAAGGGCTAAGAAGACCCCACCCCTAAACCTGAATGTGCTACCGAGATTCTGGTGACATCCAGCCGGTAGTAACGCACAAAGGTATGAGGAGAAGCCCAACTGGCAGCGGAGCAGATGTCCTGCAGTGACACTCCCCTAAACAAAGCCCAAGAGGCGGCTATGCCCTGTGTGGAATGAGCTCTGATGTCCCCTGGGGGCTGCACTCCCTTTGATTCATAAGCCAAAGCTATAGCATTCACAAGCCAATGTGAGAGATGCGTTGCTTAGGTATGGGATTCCCTCTATGAGGGGGCACCCATGAAATAAAGAGCTGGTCGCTCTTCCGGAAAGCACTGGTCCTGGTCATATATGTCTGTTAAGCACGGACGGGACACAGAGCATTTAGCCTCTCATCCTCCGGGGAGGAAAAAGGTGGAGGGTGAAAAGCGGACAGCTCCAACACCTCTGAAGTGAACGCAGGGAAGCACTTCGACAGACTTCGGCATATAACAGAGGGATTATCTCCGCCAGCCATGGTGCTTTGGGCCACCTGGGTGCTATCAGAATGAGAGACAGGCCCTGCTCTCTCACCCTGGCCAGTGTGGGAATTATCAGGCACAGGGGAGGAAAAGCATACAGCAGCACTCTGGGCCACGGGTGGGCCAGTGCATCTACCCCGAGGGGCGCGTCCACGTCCTTTAGCGAGAAGAACATAGGACAATGGTAGTTTTCGTGTGAGGCGAATATATTTACGGTTGCCTGTCCGAATCTCATCCATAACATATCAACTATCTGCGGGTGAAGGCGCCAATCTCCGTAGATTGGGTTTCCCCTCGATAGAAGATCCGTGCCTCTGTTTAGAATGCCCGATGCCTCCATCGGCTGAACATCAGGCAGGCCGCTTGCGTTACGAGTAGGTGGGGGTAGGGTTAGATGGTCTTCCAGCCGCGGCCGTGGCGGGAGTCGATTTTCCCCAGTGCTTAGCAGGCGGTGGGTTATTCTGCCGTGGGGGGGGGGTTGTTACGGGGCCTTTCCTTGCCCTGGTGAAAATGTCGTCCCATGGCAGGTAGGGCTGCACGATTATGTCAAAAATCATAATTGTCGATTATTCCCTTGAAATTGTAATTGCGATTTATTCATTACGATTATCACAATTCACATTGAATGATGTTTTGAATAGTTTGGCCATGGGACCCACATTTCCCCATGGTCATCAAGCTGCGACCCACCTTTTTAGGAATTATATAGGCCTAACATACATTTGTTTACACAAACATTTTTGACGCACACAAGTACTGTCCCCCTTTACTTAACATAATAAAATATAAGAATATGACTAATACTGATAAATAAACAGTATAGGCCTAGAGGTTAAGCTATTAAATAGCAGTCCCAAACTAGTTTTTGTTAATACAATCTTGGTATGAGCCACCAGAGTCATATACAAATATAGAAATAAACAATAAGTGGCATTTTGGGGTTATGGAAACAACAGTTAGGCTACCATGGTGATACACAATACTTACAAGAACTGTTAAAGAAACATGGAAGCTGCTCCTGATAAATAGAATGAACATCATACCTGCATGCAAAACACATGACGTACCAATAACCTGATTTATTGGTATTTTACTTATTTCGTTACTTACTAATTTATGACGTTGCATGCTCGTATTTCTTTTGCGCTTTAGTGAAGTGATACAGCGCGCACCGGCACATTTGCGCGTGCAATTAAAGAGTGCAGGCTACGAGCACCGTATAACGATGACAGGACATGAAATTTCGTTTTTCTAAGGTGAGAGATTTTTTTTTCGTAACAAGTTATGAAAATAACGATAGAATAATGACACTGACATATAGCCTGACACCATCTCATCTGACCGCAGATACTGAATCTGGACAACGCGTTTTTTTTTCTAATTTAAAACGTAACGACGTTGCATGCTTGTTTATTTTGCGCTTTATATAGTGAAGCTTTATATAGTGAAGCGATATACAGCGCGCTCCGCCGCATTTTCGCATGCAATTGAAGCATACTGCGCTACTGCAGTATAGTGGCTGAGAGGACAGGAAAGTCCGTTTTTCTGAGGTGAGACTTTTTATTTCAGTGTACACTTACGTCTCTGGTAGTTCCTATTGTGCTGGGTTCTCTGAAGTTGTCGTATTTGCCTCTCACAACGTAACATGCTCTAAACACACCACGCAGAATATTGTTTTGTTTTTTTATCGCGGCTTTGAACGATTACGTAATCGTGGCATCTGTAATCGTAATCGCGATTAGAAATTCGATTAATTGTGCAGCCCTAATGGCAGGTGGGTTAGGCAAACGCACAGGAGGTGCCTGGCGTGGGGCCGCCTTCCTAGGAAGGCATAACTTGAAGGCCTCATCCTCCTCCTTTTTGTCGTCACACCGTTGTTGCATCAATGCGACGGCGGGGCCAAAGAGAGAAGGAGTTCCCTTTTCCAGCTGTTGCCCTAATTCATCCAAAATCTCCACCTGGTAAGCGGAGAGGAGTGAAGAAACGTTCAGGGCCCTGACAGCCAAGGCCGAGGACTTGTATGCGGCCTGGTGAACTGAGGCAGAAAAACGGTCCATCTTGTTGGGAAAGACCGGCTTAGGGGGAGTGAGCAGCCCGCCCTGAGCGGGGTTAAGGTGACTGGCGATGGAAGGCTCGATAGCGGGGGGGTCACCCATACCATGAGCTGCCATATCCTTTACCTCAAGGCCCATGAGACCGTGTTTGAAGTCAAGCGGGGCGCTCCAATTGTGCCTCATGTGCTTCGCGCACGCTGGAAGGATGGGGAAGAGTTGTTTCCTCGGACCGGGAGGGGGTCCCAACACTTTCCCGTCGTAAATATTCCTCTCCTGGTCGGTGGCTCTCTGTGAAGCCGGCCACTCAATGTTGAGGCGAGCGGCCGCTCGCTTACAAAGTTCCAGGAGGATGGACTGAGGCAAGGCCACGTGGGCGCTAGCTTGAGGGCGGGATGGCCTCCTTGTCCTCTGAGACCCCAAGAAGGGCTGCGTCATCCTCATCGCCGGAACCGGCCGGTTCGTCGACGAGCGTGAGGTTGCCCGCGAAGATGTCCTCTTCGGGGAATGCAGGATTGGGCTGGTCAGCCCAAATAAGTGCGGAGGCGCCTCGGGGGTCCCCCGGTAGCGCGTCGTCGTCACCGTCGCTGCAACTTTTAAGACGGCGTCGTAAAAGCTTCTTGGGCAGTATAAGGCAATGACTGCAATTTTCCGGGTTCTCCAAGGCTTCTTGAGCGGTTTAAGGCCCAAGCAGTCCACGCAGAACGGGTGAAGGTCCTTAGCGGCGATGAGCACACCACACACATCCGGGCAGGCCCGTGATAGGCTGTTCCCCGGAGAAGCGGCAGGTTAAGACAGCGACATTCCGGAGAAGAACTCGGAAAAATCCGTGGTGGGCAGCCGTGGAAGGAGGAGAAGGTGAAAAACGGCGAGAGCGCGGGCGGCTCCGAATGCAGAACACAGCAGAAGGCTGAAAAGATGACTGTCACGTCTGGCGGAGGCTGATCAGGCGATATGTCCTCCTGAAGACACGAAAGTGAGCAGCGTAATCCAACCGAACTGTGTCAGTGCAGAGATTGCGAGAAGCGAATGTCAACTGGAGAATAGCAGCGCTTGCAGCCGTTATGCCCCTAGGTAAGGAGGCGGGGCCTTACCTGGCATTGGCTGCGCACTTCTGTCTGTCTAGCCAGACTTGGTGCAATTGGATGCTTCTGCAGAGGTCAGGTACGGCTGCCCTTCCCATAGGTGGATCTCGAACACGAGATGATGAAAGAGAACCGCTCCATCGACAAACGTGTGATATCGATCGCAACGGATTATGCAGAGTTGACAGAAAAATTTTACACATGCCGTACAACAAAGAACTAAAGCCCCGCCTCACCCAGTTCGGGTACCGGACCTGGTTGAAACACTCATGCATCTAGCTGGCAGAGTACCAAAACTTCACCGGCGCCTTCAGCACCGCCCTAAACACGGTCGAGCCAACGCTGGACTAATACATCTATGGAGGTATTTTGTCATGTCAAATGTATTAATAATGCCATCAGAATGCAACCAAAGCACAGGATAGCAATAAATGGCTATAAATAATTGTAAATCATACACAATAAATGCCATGATCACTAGATTTTATACAGGTGTTACTATAATGATTTTGTTAATGGTAATCAGCAACCAAATTTTGATAATGTGGAAGTTAGGCTACTGCTTTTTGCCTTGGCATGACTTCTTACTTTTTGCTGACAATACAGGCAGATTACAGCAACTTTAAAATAGTGGTCAAAAGTCAAGTTTGAGCTCAAGATTTTTTTATGTATATAATTTTCATTACTAAAACATCTATTTGCCAGATTTCTAGTGTCCTACCTATAATTAATTTGGCGGGACAACTAAAAATCTTTAATGTCATTTTTCTCAGTTCCACACTCTAGCGAGTTAAGGTCTTTTGCCTTTGTAGGGCAGCTGGGTTCCTCCTTCTGCTGCTCAAATGGTATCTTGGTAAATTTGTTGGCGATCAAATATTTAATAACTCTACTTTTCATAATTCAGGGGTTATCTATATTTACTCAACACCGTTTTCAACTAAAATCGTACAACTTTTCATGCGTTTTGGGTGCCTGAAAACGCAAAGTTTTGAAAACGGGTTTCAAAGTGCAAGTTTTTGAATGCGGTCTCCATGTAAACAACTTAAACGCAAATCTCTGGAGACAATGGCGTCATGCACATGCTTATTACGTGTCTATAGTGTTTCATCGCCATCTAATTGCCTGGCAGCAGAATACAGCGTTTTTAGTTGTTTTTCGCGGATCCATGTGAATGGGAATTATTTTGACAATGTTATTTTGACAATTATTTTGTCTGTACTTTGATCTCAAAGGAAAAACTTCAATATCATTGTTGTGTAAATGTACTCTTAAAGGTACAATATGTAAGATTTTTGCAATAAAATATCCCAAAATCTCAAGGTCAGTGTTATATATTTTGTTAAGTTGATTATTACAATATCGCAAATGTTTCCAACTATTTTTAAATCATGAGAAAATTGTGATTTTAACCAAGGAAACGGGGCATGTGAGCTGGGAGTTGCGAGGGTAATGCAGATATGACTGCAGTCAATGATGTCATATCCGCGTTACCCTCGGTTTCCACTCGTACTGCGTGGAGTCCTGGACAAATGCAGATGTTGTACTGTAGTTGTATACGTCTATCAAGCAACAAACGTTAGCTTGTTTCGTGCAGTTGTTATGGAACACTATTCTTTACTGATTGCAGCTGGTTCTGTCGACAAAGCATGCCTAATTTTATATTTTCCAGATGTTGCATTCGGTAATAGTTATGTTTATGTAAGGAAAGTATTATTGCTTTAGGTTTGTGTTTAGTTTATTAATTGTTTATCTTGCTGGTGTTTATGGCCATGTAAATAAATATAGCATGTGCTATACATTAAGATTAATCAGTATTTTGGCAAATGATGTGGGTATGTTCGAATGTACTTTTACAACAATTGTTTAGAACACGTAAAACTGTGCAGCGTTATCACAACAATGAATTTGACAAATATTGAGAGTGAGGAGTCCCGAGCCGATTTGGGTTGATTTGGGCGGGGTCTGAGCCGGTCGGCCATGACGGTAGGAGACGCTATCGGTTGCCGGGGCAACGCCTTCAGAACTTCACAGAGGCGCGACTAAACATTCCAGAGCTCTTTAATTTTTGCACATTTATTATTTATTGTTTCGGCGGGACAGAGACGGATCTACGAATACGAGAAAGAAAAGGAAGAAAGTAAAGCAATGCAAAAAGATAAGGCGAAAGAAAAGGGACCTTACAGGAACAAGCTCACACCAAGCGCAAAACAGCGGTATTTGGAGAAGATATAACATGAGATACAGTATAATTCGTCTTGTGTAGACCTAACGGGCGATCTTTGGTCTTGTGAATCTATAATTTGTTCCCTAGCCAAACTGAGGGCTAAGTGAAATTTTATAACTTTATATTTAGGTTATTTAACTTTACCATTGTTGTAACGTTAGACTAGAGCGATGACTTTGTATGTTTGACTGAATTGTTTGCTTTATTTCTTATTGTATAGCTTCTTGTACTTTTTACTTATAGGCTACTTTTATAATGGCTATTATTGATAAAACTGAAATTTACCAAAAAAAGACAGGGTTTAGTTTTATATTTTTTTATTTTATTACAGTGAAGATGATCAGAGTACAAATGCACATATTGCCTGAACCATATTAATAAGTTTAATATTTTTCAAATTTAAACGAAAAGAGGCAGGGTTGTGTTAAAAGAATGTTTTGTTATAAATAGGCTAACGTTACATGTAGTGAATATAATAAATACGCGTTGCCTGAACCACATTTGTGTGGTTATAATGTTTGAGATTTCTTTAAATGAAAACGTAAAGAGGCAGTGTGGTGTTTTATAACATATTTCGTTTTATTGTTGCCTAAAATGTACATACAGAGATAACCGTAGTAGCAGAGCGAGCGGACTTACGCTTTGAAGAACGCGCTGTTCCATTTGCAGAATTACCGGACTCGCGTCCTCGGGAGTCATTCTCCTGAGCTGGACTAGGCATTGAAGTCCGAATTTTGCGTACTTGCTATTGAGAAACGCCTAATGTCGGCGCTTGGCTTCTTGTGACAAACACTCGATCAGTTTTTAACGCAGCAGTGACTTCCAGGCATGATAAAACAGTGCGGAATTGCGAGAACCTCATCTACTACCGAGTTAACAACACATGTAAACAATCATGTTTTGCCGCCGGAATCCTGCCAACATGGTGGAGAGGGTGAGGATCCCGCGAGATACCGTGATATCGAGGGGAGGGGCTCTATACCATGACGACAACTCCTCACTCTCAATAGTAACATCTATGATAACCAATTTAGTATTAAACCTTACTTTTCTTGCGGTTAATTCATTTTAATGAAATAAAAGTGTGATGAGGTTCAAGAGTCAGGAAGGAAGAAGACAGGGGTTGGTGTGACTGGGAATCGTACTTTATTAAAATAAAATAAAACAAACAAAAGTCGTGCACAACGCGCATTCACCGTGGCAACCGCGACGGCACAAAACAGTTAAAAAATTAGAGCTTGGATCCACCGGTTTTCTTTCTCTGCGTCCAATTTTTCTCTCCAGTCTCTCGCACGAGTCCTCAGTCCATCTCTCTCTCTCTCTCGTTCCAGCGCGGCTTATAAGCGGTCTCTCCACGCCAATTACTGCAATAAGACACAGGTGTTCGTCATTTGCACTGATTTACATCCACGGTGGAGTTGAAAACGACAGTTTCACGCTCCTTCACATAGTCATCAAGCTACACCGTTGTTGTTGTTTGGAATGTAGCGCCCTCTAGCGGCAGAAATTCTTGAATATTGTATCTTAAGGCAGTTGCTAGATTATTAGCAGGAGCAGTTCAGACTAGCCTAATATCACATAATTTACGTATCTGCAATGACTGGTTGATATAGGCTACCAAGGAAAGCTAGCCCTCCTTTTTTCTCAACACTAACCGCTGAAAATACTCTGTAATACTAAACACTAAGTACTTGATGGTGATTGGCATTTTTTTATTTTTTATTAATGGGCATAGCTGCGGTAACGTATTTTACCAGAGGGGTGCTGGGGGCGGGACTTAATGGGCGGGGCTTGATATTGCGGGGCGGTGCTATGGTAGAGTTTTTTTTAAACAAAATCCTAATATTAAACAGCCCAAACAAAAAGATGAACATACCAGTGAATGAGTACAGAGCTGTGAGAACGCTCTGATACATTTTAAAAAGCACAGTACACAAATCTGCATATTACCTTATGATACTCACTCAGGAGTGCCGGTTCACAGAAAGCATATAATCTTTCAAATCTTTCAGTTCTGAGATGCTGGTCCTCAACCAGTGTCACGTTACTCACTCCATGCGAGATCGGCTTATTGCCTTATGATATATTCATTTCTTTTAGAGTCATAAAACCCTATTTGACAACATATAAAAACGAAACAATCTTTAGAGTAATTTTATAAAGGTTGAAGGTGTCCTTAAAAAACAGGTTGAAAAACAAAAAGTTATTTAAAAGTCATGTCATCTTAAATACCAATGTAGTGAAACAGCTGTCGTCAGGGGGTGCTGCAGCACCCTCAGCACCCCTAGTTCCCGCGGCCATGAATGGAGGCAAAAGTCTCCAGCTATAGATTTGCCCCCTCCCCTACTCTATTCCCTCAAACTCACCCTTAGCACAGTTTTCCCTATGGCAGATTTGGCATGTTCGTGGAAGAGCAGCGGTGGTTTAGATTCAGTAGTATTTTATGGCAGGAAATGAAACAATAACTGGGAATTGTATTAACATTAACATCGTCCTTCTTGCATTTTCCACCTAAAATTTTTGTATGTAGACTGTGCCTTCCTTGCCTCCACTCATGAGCTGCCACTGACGTTTAGTGACTTGAGACTTGACTTTGACTTATGACAAAATGTTCAACACTTGACTCGTACTCCAATATCAAAAATTTCAGACTTGGACTCCAGTTTAGGACTTGACTCAGACCTGAACTGAACTCGTCCCCTCTCAAGTTTTCTGATATTTGAAGATTCATTACAGCGATCTGACCAATAATTTATTAACTCTTTCTCTTTTTTCTGAATCTTGTAGACCAGACCAAAGACATTCCAAACCGGAGAAAAAAGGTCATCAGTCTAACTCACCGTGCTGCCTACAGACCTCAGAAGATGCCTTCTTTCCAGTTTTTAAGATCGTTTGTGACCCCGCTGTCCAAAATGAGTATTGTGACCTCAGTTCCAATGATCTTTTTGTTAGTGGGTTTGCAGGCAATTATGGATGTCAAATTTTCATGCCCCTGCAAAGTTGAGAGGAACCATGCTATAACAAGTTGCATCTTTATTGCTCCCGCTATGTTTGCTTTGGTAATAATGCTCCTATTGTTGAGACCTTGTAAATATAAAAGTAGCTTTTCTCAAGTACGAGCCAAATTTAAAAGTGGCTGTTGTACTTCTCAAGAACAAAACAACAGTGGAACATTTCAAGAACAAAACAACAGAGGAACATCTCAAGGAAAAGACAGCAGTGGAACATCTCAAGGAAAAGACAACAGTGGAACATCTCAGTCTGAAGAAAATGAGCTTGTGGAAAAATTGAGTTGTTGTAAAGTTTTTGTAGTTTGTTGTATTCCATGTCTTGTGTGGATCTGTATATTTTTCATTGATGGTGATTATATTGCATGTGGATTCACAAACTGGAATGGAACCTATGCCTGTGATAAAGAACTGCATCCAAGTTGTGTGAACTGGTGCAAACCTACCAAATTAAGCCCCCCAAAAAATGAGACTGAATGTTACGAAAGAACACTGAAGTTTGTTTATCATTCTAAGGTAAGCATCATGGGATTTTGGCCCAATTTTCCCTTATACTGTATGTGACAGGTTAAGACTGCATTATCCTGTTTCACAACTATTTAATTGTTCTAAATATTTTTTCTATATTTCTTAAAGAAAGCTACAAACAAATGAAGTATGCTGAATATTTAAAATGTTTTTATTGCATTTCAGTTAAGATAATCATCCGCATTTCTAGACAGTAAACAAAGTTTTAAACTGAAAGAAAGCAACTCTTTTATCAGCTTCAATTTAATTACATTTAAAAATAGAAATGCGTGTACATTTTCTTCTGATCACAGCAGTAATTCATGAAATGCTGATCAAATGATAGAAGAGTGTTATAACTGGCATTTGTCCAGACACAGAGTTTATGTCTGTATCCCAGTGGTGCAGTGATGTTTTACTGTCATAGAAAACATACACCAGATCACAGTAGTCCTTTGTCCTTTGCAAAAAAAAACAAAAAAAAAAATTACATCAAAACCTACAACACACCACCTAAACCAACAGCTACACACACTTCAAGGTTTGTGAATCTAATAGTTACATCTTCAAGTGCAAATATACTCAACATATGGACCTGAAATAACTGCATAGAAATTGTTGTTTATTTAAATGTTCTTTAATTATTGATTTTTATTAATATGTATATATGTATGTAATTTTTCTTTTTTTATATATATATATCAAGATTACAGGTTATGCTCTGGCTATTATCTTCTGCATCGCAGCAATTATTTTTGTGAGTCTTGACTGCGAAATTAAATCATCAGCGTGCCGGACTGATCCAGAGATTCAAGGACAGCAAGGTCCAGGTAATGAGGAACAGTCTGTGCAATGCAAACTTCCGATGAACAAACTTGAAAATGCAACTGAGAATGTAAGTCTCTTAAACAAACCGGCTACAACACCGCCTTGATGTTAATGACATCAAATGCCATCAGCTTTTGTGTGTCTTGTGACCTTACAAAGTATAATCTGAGAATCTTATTAACCCTATTGGAATTAATGGAATCTGATTTAATTCCTTGATCAAATTTATAACTCATGATTGCATGATTTTTTTTTACACTAATTTAACTTGATAGATTAAACAAAACCATGTAACTTTTTTTTAACGATTATATCTTAATAAATTACCTTAAAAAAATTGCATTTCTTTTTAGAAAAGTTATGTATGTCTTCCGAGGCAAAAAGGACCCAAATGTGTTATGAGGGTTAAACGTAATTTTAAAACCGAATGAACTGGAAATGGCTGGAAATGATCATGCTTTATTTAATGCAATTTTAATATTTATGATTTTCCTGTGCATGTCTAATAGGTACAACTGGACAGCAAGGGTCGGAGGGTTCTGCTACAACGGGACAGCAAGGGTCGGGGAGTTCTGCTACAACGGGACAGCAAGGGTTGGGGAGTTCTGCTACAACGGGACAGCAAGGGTTGGGGAGTTCTGCTACAACGGGACAGCAAGGGTCGGAGAGTTCTGCTACAACGGGACAGCAAGGGTCGGGGAGTTCTGCTACAACGGGACAGCAAGGGTCGGGGGGTTCTGATACAACGGGACAGCAAGGGTTGGGGAGTTCTGCTACAATGGGACAGCAAGGGTTGGGGGGTTCTGCTACAACGGGACAGCAAGGGTTGGGGAGTTCTGCTACAACGGGACAGCAAGGGTTGGGGAGTTCTGCTACAACGGGACAGCAAGGGTCGGGGGGTTCTGCTACAACGGGACAGCAAGGGTCGGGGAGTTCTGCTACAACGGGACAGCAAGGGTCGGGGGGTTCTGATACAACGGGACAGCAAGGGTTGGGGAGTTCTGCTACAACGGGACAGCAAGGGTCGGGGAGTTCTGCTACAACGGGACAGCAAGGGTCGGGGAGTTCTGCTACAACGGGACAGCAAGGGTCGGGGGGTTCTGCTACAACGGGACAACAATGGTCGGGGAGTTCTGCTACAACGGGACAGCAAGGGGCGGAGGGTTCTGATACAATGGAAATGAAAGAGCTACTGCCAAAACCACACCACCAACACAAAGACAGCTGTCAATCAGGCTTATTAAAACCCAACAGTGACCAGCAGCTTTGACAAAGACCAGCTATTTACAGATTACATATTTACTCTCTTCCTCAACCAAAGCTATGCCATCAGGTTACTCTCAAACTTTATAAAACTCTATAAAATAATTCGATTTCTTTCATATTTCAGTTTGTTGTTTCCTTTACCTGTGCTTAATGCCTATTTGAATCTTAACTGAGTGTTTAACCCTCTGTGGTCTGAGGTGTTTTCTGGGCCCTGGAGGTGTTCTGTCATCATTTATTCACCGTCATGTCATTATAAACCTGTGTGACTTTCTTTTTCACTGTGAATAAACCCATGCATTTTTGTAGTTTTGGATTAACTACCCCTTTAAGAATCATATGTGAAGAAAGCCATAGTTCTATTTTTTTCTTTTCTTTTTTATATATATTGTGTTTTTCACTGTAACTTCCTAAAGACTGAATGATATTGTGCCCTTTTAAACCTTAATTTTACATTAAACCAGCCAACAGATATTGTTTTGGTGTTTAGATATTGTTTGATTCATAACTTTTTGTTTTAACAGAGCTCAGACATTGTGTGGGGAAAATTGTAAACATTTATAAAAGTAAAAGGCCATTTACACAACACCATTTTCAACTAAAAACTGAAAACTTTTTATTAGTTTCTCACTCCCAAGGCATCAAAAACTGAAGCATGGTCAAGTGCCCTCGGCGTCACAATGAAGACGCCAAAGGTGGCCCTTTGGGTCACTCTGTGACGAATTAGGAACTCTGATGCTTTCAATGGGAAACCTTCGGCGTCAACAACAGACGCGAGTTGTTTGTTAGTTTTACTGTGGTTGGTGTAGTAAAGGACAGTAATCACAAAACTTTCCATGCTTTTACCTCATTATTGGTAGTTTTAATGTGATATTTGTTGTAAACGCACAGAAACCACAGAAACACTTACCATGTTTTTACCACAGTAACCTTAGTTGTACTGTGATAGGTGTAGTAAAAGAATAGTAACCACAAAACTTAACATGATTTTACCTCAGTGTTCAATGCAACTAACTAAAGCTAAACTGAAATTTAAAGCAAAATTGAAGACGATATTAAAATAAAAACTCATTTAAAAATGCAAAACTATAATAACCATATTGCTTAATGCATCTGAGAAATGTTTTTCTTGATAAGACACATCCTTTCCTGTTGAGACATTCAGCATCAACACTTTTAAATGAGTCTGTATATTAACTTTAAAATAAATAAATAAATTCACTGAGATGTGTAAAGATGATCTCCAGTAATAATAATAATTGTGTTTGTATTTGTCATTTTCTGTCATTTCATTGCAGCACTTATGTCCACTAATTAAACAACTTTCCATCGGGATCTTTTGTGGGGATCTTCACCGAGCTGCAAATATTTCCATAGAGCATAAAGAGACCAAAACACCATCAATAGTCACACAAGCTGTTTGTGTTGTTGGAGTTTTAGAAGATGCCATATTTAAGAACGACCTGGCTAAAAACGCTGTTTTAAAATCTGTTCCAGCAAGGCTTTTGTTGATTCCATTGGACATTTGGGCCGATTTCAAATTTTCATGTCCATGCAATTATTCCAGAAATAACAGTCCTTGTCTTCATTGCTCCTGCTCTTCTTGTTTTTGCTTTAACGTTTCTCTATTTACTTAAATGTAAAGAAAAGCAAGGAACGGCAAAGGTCAAAGGAAACGATGAAGAAAAAGCAAAGGGAGCTGGGAATGCAGAAGAAAAAGGAAATAAAGGTTGTGAATATATTGTAATAATTTTTTCCCCAGCTGTTATGTGGATGATTCTATTGGTTATAGATGGGGATTATGTCGCCTGTGGTCTAACAAAATGGAATGGACAGCAAACTTTTGATGACACACTAAAAATAAAATGGTGTAAACCTATCGAACCTGGAAGAAATGAGACTGAACTACAAATCCTGACTCTCTCATATATATGTGACTCACAGGTAACTCACATACCATATCTTCAGATAATATAATGGAATTGTATTTGTCAAAAATCAAGTGATTTTCATAAAGATAAATAGAGCTGCAGTACTGTATTTGAAAGAAATGTGTTACAAATACACAATTTAACTCACAGACTTAAACTTAATAGTATAAACCTAATATCTCAGGGCTGTTTCCTGTCACTTAGACAGAGCATTAAGCACAGTATATCATGAAATTATAAAAAAATGTATTGTACATGCAGATTTATTTGTGTGTGTGTGTGTGTGTGTGTGTGTGTGTGTTTCAGCTTGCCGGTTATTGTTTTCTTTTAATCTTCAGCATTGCATTTATATTGGCTGTGGCTTATATCTACCACAACGATAAAAAGCGAAAGAGTAAGAAACCATCTGAGGAGGAACAGAGTCTGAACAGCTGAAAGATAAGGAAAGTCTAAAATTTCATATTAACCTTTATTATACATGGATTCAGATTATCGGTCCACATTCTGGTCAAGATTCTGAGATTGCAAGAGTCAGAGTTTTGATATTATGCTGTATGTGCAGAAACATTGCTTTGGTGTTTAGATATTGTGCAACCTTTGTTGCCACAATTTTAAAAGTCTCTTTTGTAAGAGAAATAATGTACAGTTAAAAAAAATGTGGAAATGGAAGTGTTTTATACAGAAAGTTTGAAGAACATCCTTTATTTGAAATACAATTTCTTTTGTAACATTTTAAAAGTCTGTAATGTCATTTTTGATAATTTCAATGCCAAATAAAATCATAGTGTTCTCAACCCTTTGAACAGCAGTGTAAAGGCTTTTAAAAATGTAAACCCAAGATCGAGGTTTTTCTTAAACTATTACGCCATTATATAACATTTAAACTGCAGTGTAAAAATAAAACGTATATCTTTAATAATTTCAAACCACCTGAGCTTTGTTTCAAGCAATAAAATATTTGCAGATATTTAAAATGCTGTACAAGATTATTTCTATAGATTTCATACATATGGCAAAATTTGTGCCAATTCATTCGCAAGTAATAGCCATAGGGGGGATTACACTCATCTTCCCATGGGACACTGACATTCTTCAGGTCTTCGTGAAAGATCTGTCCCCGTGTCTTCCTTTGTCTTCCCTGTCTCCTGCATCTTCCTGGCGGTGTCCACTTCATCACTGTGTTTGGGTGTTGTTGTTTGGGCATGTGTAGGATGTGTCCAGCGAGGTGCACCCTTTGCTCTGTCACAGTTTCTGAAAGTCTTCATGTGGAGTTCCACTCCTCCTCGTGATCTCTTTGATATATGCAGAACCAATATTGAAAATAATCATTTATCTTTTTCCATACTGTTAAAGAATTTTGTTTTCTCTTTTCAGCTTCATAAACTGTACTTGATGTCTGCCCAATGCCTTTATCAAAAAAGCGTCAGTGCTCATCAGGAGCTTTGCTAAAGGACATATTCATTGCCATCCATTAGCTTCATTAAACCTTTTATTACAGTGGTCACTATAGTAAATGTCCACCATAACTACATCTATGGTATCATTACTGTATATCACTACCTGGTTAATGTAATATAGGCTTACCCATGAGCGTTACCAATAATCACAATGATATAGAATTAAAGTTGAGAATGTAAAATGTTGTGCTTAAGTTTTTGCCTATTTGTGACCCTGGATCACAAAGCCAGTCTTATGTTGCACGGGTATATTTGTGGCAATAGCCAACAAAACATTGTATGGGTCAAAATTATAGATTTTTCTTTTATGCCAAAAATCATTAGGATATTAAGTAAAGATCATGTTCCATGAAGATATTTTGTAAATTGTCCTCCTTAAATATATAAAACATTTATTTTTGTGAATGGATGCAGCATTATTGGCAATAGAAATGGACAACTTTAAAGGTGATTTTCTCGATATTTCGATTTTTCTGTACCCTCAGATTCCAGATTTTCAAATAGTTGTATCTCGGCCAAATATGTCCTATCCTAACAAACCATACATCAATGGAAAGATTATATATTCAGCTTTCAGATGATGTATAAATCTCAAAAAAAAAAAAAAAAAAATTACACATAAGACAAGGTTTTGTAGTCCAGGGTCACATTTGTTCTTTAAAGGGAAGAAACAAATATATTTTCACATAACAAAGTTGAATCTCATCTCTTGGTTTGTAAACATATTATTACTTCATCAGTGATTTTTTTTTTTTAACGTTACTGTATGTGTCACTATAATAGATTGCCCCTGTATCTGGCTCATTTGTTTTATATAATTAACTGATTTTTTTTTTTTACTGTTGTGCAGTAGTTTTGGCACTACATTTGTCTTTAAACAGTTTGACATTAAATATTGGAATATGCTTTCAAAATTGTGTGCATTCATTATGCTTTTGTTACATTTTTTTTTTTATTTGAATTTATTTGAATATAATTGACATACATTTGATATACTATACATACACTGTAAATGTTAGAAGCAGTTTAGTACATGCAGTAATCTTTAATTAAAATTAACTGGACTCGGTCACCAGACTGCGCGCCTCATGGAGGAGCGCGTCCAGTCAGTGCTCACCTGCCTCAGGTCCTTTCGAGGCAGGACAGCAGTTTCACTGAAACAATTGCAGAGGCTCCTGGGGCATATGGCAGCCGCAGTAACGCCGCTCGGCCTGTTACATATGAGACCGCTTCAGCGCTGGCTTCATGATCGAGTCCCGAGGTGGGCGTGGCAGAGCGGTACGCTCCGGGTCAAAGTTACCCCGCGCTGTCGCCAAACCTTCTTCCCATGGTCGGACCCTGTGTTTCTACGGGCTGGAGTGCCCATAGTCCAGGTTTCCAGGCATGCTGTGGTTTTCACGGATGCCTCTGCCATGGGTTGGGGGGCCACGTACTACGGGCATGCAGTCTCGGGTCTGTGGACGGGGCCCCAGCTGCATTGGCACATCAACTGCCTAGAGTTGCAACCAGTATGCCTAGCTTTGTGTCGCCTCAAGGGGTTTCTCAGACACAAGCACGTACTGGTCCGTACGGACAGCACTGCGACCGTTGCGTACATCAACCATCAAGGTGGTCTACACTCCTGTCGTATGTCGCAACTCGCCTCCCACCTCCTCCTTTGGAGTCAGAAGCATCTGAGGTCGCTTCGTGCCGTTCATGTTCCAGGGGAGCTCAACCGTGTGACAGACGAGCTCTCACGGTTGCCTCCCCTGCCAGGAGAATGGCGACTCCATCCCCAGGCAGTCCAGCTGATTTGGAGTGTCTTCGGAGTCGCACAGGTAGACCTGTTTGCCTCTCCAGACACGACCCATTGCCAGTGGTTTTACTCCCTGACCGAGGGGACCCTCGGCATGGACGCCCTGGCTCACAGCTGGCCCTGGGACCTGCGCAAGTATGCGTTTCCCCCAGTGAGCCTTCTTGCACAGACACTGTGCAAGGTCAGGGAGGACGAGGAGTAGGTCCTTCTAGTGGCGCCGTATTGGCCCACCAGGACTTGGTTCACGGAACTCATGCTCCTCGCGACAGCCCCTCCTTGGCCGATTCCTCTGAGGAAAGACCTCCTTTCTCAGAGACGGGGCACTCTATGGCACCCGCGTCCAGACCTCTGGAAACTCCATGTCTGGTCCCTGGATGGGACGCGGAGGTTCTAGATGGCCTGCCACAGGCAGTGGTAGATACCATCACTTCCGCTAGAGCCCCCTCTATGAGGCGCCTCTATGCGTTGAAGTGGAACCTGTTCGTCGATTGGTGTTCCTCCCGTCAGGAGGACCCCCGAACTTGCCCGATCAGAGTCATGCTTTCCTTCCTGCAAGATGGGTTGGAGCGAAGGCTGTCTCCCTCCACCCTCAAAGTGTATGTCGCTGCAATAGCAGCGCATCACGATGCAGTAGAGGGTAAGTCTTTGGGGAAGCACGACCTGATCATCAGATTCCTTAAGGGTGCTAGGAGGTTAAATCCACCTCGTGTTTTGCACTCTGTACCCTCTTGGGACCTAGCTCTGGTTCTTAGAGCTCTTCAAAGTCCTCCTTTTGAGCCCTTGTCAACAGTTGAGTTGAATATCCTGTCCATTAAGACAGCGCTCCTGTTGGCATTGGCTTCTTTCAAGAGGGCCGGGGATCTGCAGGCTTTTTCGGTCGACGAATCGTGCCTAGAGTTCGGGCCGGGCCTTTCTCATGTTGTATTGAGACCCCGGCTTGGATATGTGCCCAAGATTCCTACCACCCCCTTCGTGGATCAGGTAGTGAACCTGCAAGCGCTGCCCCAGGAGGACGCAGACCCAGCCCTAGCTTTTCTCTGTCCCGTCCGCGCCGTATATTTTTTATATAGATATATCTTATTTATCTTACTTACTTAAATATACTTTAAGTTCAAGTCAAGTTAGGTCTTCCCCGGGGTCTCCTCCCGGTGGGACATGCCCGGAACACCTTCCCGGGAAGGCATCCAGGAGGCATCCTGAAAAGATGCCCGAGCCACCTCAGCTGGCCCCTCTCGATGTGGAGGAGCAGCGGCTCTACTCTGAGCTCCTCCCGAGTGACTGAGCTTCTCACCCTATCTCTAAGGGATTGCCCAGCCACCCTGCGGAGAAAGCTCATTTCGGCCGCCTGTATCCGGGATCTTGTCCTTTCGGTCATGACCCACAGCTCATGACCATAGGTGAGAGTAGGAACGTAGATTGACCGGTAAATCGAGAGCTTTGCCTTGCGGCTCAGCTCCTTCTTCACCACGACAGACCGGTACAGCAACCGCATTACTGCAGAAGCTGCACCGATCCGTCTGTCAATCTCCCGTTCCATCCTTCCCACAATCGTGAACAAGACCCCAAGATACTTGAACTCCTCCACTTGAGGCAGGAACTCTCCACCAACCTGAAGCGGGCAAACCACCCTTTTCCGACTGAGAACCATGGCCTCGGATTTGGAGGTGCTGATTCTCATCCCAGCCGCTTCACACTCGGCTGCAAACCGTCCCAGTGCATGCTGAAGGTCCCGGTCTGATGGGGCCAGCACGACAACATCATCCGCAAAGAGCAGAGATGAAATCGTGTGGTCCCCAAACCTGACCCCCTCCGGCCCCTGGCTGCGCCTAGAAATTCTGTCCATAAAAATTATGAACAGAACCGGCGATAAAGGGCAGCCCTGCCGGAGTCCAACATGCACCGGGAACAAGTCTGACTTACTGCCGGCAATGCGAACCAAGCTCCTGCTCCGGTCGTACAGGGACCAGGTAGCCCTTAGCAAAGGGCCCCAAACCCCATACTCCCAGAGCACCCTCCACAAGATGCCGCGAGGGACACAGTCGAATGCCTTCTCCAAATCCACAAAACACATGTGGATTGGTTGGGCAAACTCCCATGCACCCTCCAGCACCCTGTAGAGGGTATAGAGCTGGTCCAGTGATATCCCCAGTCGAGGTCAACAGCTGCCCACCTCCACTGTAAACAGCGTTGGTAGGGCACTGCTTCCCCCTCCTGAGGCGCCGGACGGTTTGCCAGAATCTCTTCGAGGCCGACCGATAGTCCTTTTCCATGGCCTCACCGAACTCCTCCCAGGCACGAGTTTTTGCCTCCCCAACCACCCGGGCTGCAGTCCGCTTGGCCCGTCGGTACCCGTCAGCTGCCTCAGGAGTCCCACAAGCCAGCCAGGCCCGATAGGACTCCTTCTTCAGCTTGACGGCATCCCTTACTTCCGGTGTCCACCACCGGGTTCGGGGATTGCCGCCTCGACAGGCACCGGAGACTTTACGGCCACAGCTCCGAGTGGCCGCGTTGACAATGGAGGTGGAGAACATGGTCCACTCGGACTCAATATCTCCAGACTCCCTCGGGATCTGGTCGAAGCTCTGTCGGAGGTGGGAGTTGAAGATCTCTCTGACAGGGGATTCGGCCAAACGTTCCCAACAGACCCTCACAGTACGTTTGGGTCTGCCGAGTCTGTCCAGCTTCCTCACCCGCCATCGGATCCAACTCACCACCAGGTAGTGATCAGTTGACAGCTTCGCCCCTCTCTTCACCCGAGTGTCCAAGACATACGGCCAGAGGTCAGATGAAACAACCACAAAGTCGATCATCGACCTCCGGCCTAGGGTGTCCTGGTGCCATGTGCACTGATGGACACCCTTATGCTTGAACATGGTGTTTGTTATGGACAAGCTGTAACTAGCACAGAAGTCCAATAACAAAACACCACTCGGATTCAGATCAGTTCCTCCCAATCACGCCCCTCCAGGTGTCACTGTCGCTGCCCACGTGGGCGTTGAAGTCCCCCAGTAGAACGACGGAGTCCCCAGTCGGAGCACTTTCCAGCACCCCTCCCAGAGACTCCAAGAAGGCCGGGTACTCTGCACTGCTGTTTGGCCCGTAGGCACAAATGACAGTGAGAGACCTATCCCCGACCCGAAGGCGCAGGGAAACGACCCTCTCGTTCACCGGGGTGAACTCCAACACATGGCGGCTGAGCTGGGGGGCTATAAGCAAACCCACACCAGCCCGCCGCCTCTCACCATGGGCAACTCTAGAGTGGTGAAGAGTCCATTCTTTCTCGAGGAGTGTGGTTCCAGAGCCCAAGCCGTGCGTAGAGGTGATCCCAACTATCTCTAGTCGGAATCTCTGAACCTCACGCACAATCTCAGGCTCCTTCCCCGCCAGAGAGGTGACGTTCCATGTCCCTAGAGCTAGATTCCGTGTCCAGGGATCGGGTTGTCTAGGCCCCCCCCTTCGACTGCCGCCCGATCCACTTAGCACCGGCCCCTTATGGCCCCTCCTGCAGGTGGTGGGTCCACGGGAGGGTGGCCCCACGTCACTCCTTCGGGCTGAGCCCGGCCGGACCCCATGGGGGGAGGCCCGACCACCAGGCGCTCGCATACGAGACCCAAACCGGTCCTGGCTCCAGGGTGGGGCCCCGGCTGCGCCATGCCGGGCGACGTCACGGTCCTCGAATTTGTAGGCATCATAAGGGTTTTTGAACCGCTCTTAGTCTGACCCGTCACCTAGGACCGGTTTGCCTTGGGAGACCCTACCAGGGGCATATAGCCCCAGACAACATAGCTCCTAGGGTCGTTCGGGTACTCAAACCCCTCCACCACGGTAAGGTGGCAGTTCAAGGAGGGGGTTCTTTTAAAAGAACAGAATGTTTTTTCAACTTTAGTGTGAAATATATAGCATTATTAGAAAATCTCTTTTTCTCACTTCCACTGTCCCCAGCAATCCCCCTGCACTCAGGAATGCGGAGGGTGGGAGGGAGGGATCTGCATATGACACACATCCTGATGTCACAGCTATAACCCTTCATGACCTCCATTATATCAAAGCCCCTATACTCACAAGGTAATAAATAATCCAATTATCAATTACACCCAAGGTCAATGGTGACAATGTCATTGAGAGGGTAAGGTCAGCGCTAGGTCAAGGTCAGGGCAAGGTCAAGAGGTCAACCATCAATCAATTATAGGGCCATCAATCATTTTGATAGAAGCTGAATCATAACTCTACTGCCACCTTCAAATGTTGATGCAAAAGCAGAACGATGCTCTAACACCTTCCCGAAACAGACAAAATGAGCTGAAACAGTAAGTAAATCATAAATAGACAAACTCAATCTAACTAAGCTAATAACACAAATAGTTGTAGTTTTTTTTTTTTTTTTTTTTTTAAGTCATAGAATAAACTACGGAGCCCCTGAGGGGACCTTTGCAAAAAAAAAAAAAAAAACATACTTTCCACAGACAGTATAAGAAATGGACACAGCGACCCCATTGGATTCAATGGAGAAAAGTGAAGTCAATTAGAAGCTCTCACTTCCTGATGGCTGAGCATACTGCGCAGACTCAAACTGAGCTTGACGACGTGGATGTGATGTGAACAACCTGTCTGTCTTCTACCCAGCTAACAAAAATAAGTTGTCAGAACGTTTTGCTAACATTCCCATTAGGTTAGGAAAACGTTATTTCGGAATGTTTTTTAAACATTGAAAACGTCCAGTTTGGTTAATGGTTAATTTTTTTCTTGGTTAATGTGAACGTTAAAGGAACATTCCATTCACTCATTTTGAAAATGTTATTAAAACGTTATTTCTGAATGTTTTTTAAACGTTGGAAATGTCCAGTTTTTTTTATGTATTAAGAAAGTTTTTTCTTGGTTAATGTGAACGTTAAAGGAACATTCCATTCACTAATTTTGAAAATGTTATTAAAACGTTATTTCTGAATGTTTTTTAAACGTTGGAAACGTCCAGTTTTTTTAATGTATTAAGAACGTTTTTTCTTGGTTAATGTGAACGTTAAAGGAACATTCCATTCACTAATTTTGAAAATGTTATTAAAACGTTATTTCTACCAGAAAGACTCGGGAGACAAAATGATATAACAAGAGTAAATTTATTAATAGCTCTTTGGCGTAGGCCCCATCCTTAGCAAGCAATGCGAGGGTAACGGAATCTGCAAATCCCGCCTGAAGATGAAGGCAGGGGCGCAGCCGACCCCCTGGAGGTAAAGGAAGGGACCATCCTGGTGGTGGTGGGGAGGATGGAGGGAAAGGACCATCTTGGAGGTGGTTGGGGAGGATGGAGGTAATTGGCGCTGTCAGTATCTGCAAACTCAGACGGATGTAAGTACCATTCTTTTATACTGAGAGTGTTAACACATGATCGGTTAGAAGTGAGTTAATTCATGACGCGCTGATTGAGTCTTCCCAGCTAACAATTTTTGGTTCCCATAACGTTAGTTTTTGGTACCCAGAACATTCTCAGAATGTTAGTTTATGGTTCCCAGAACGTTATTTTTTATGGTAACCACCCAGCAACGTTCTGGGAACGTTATTTTATTGTTACATAAAAATAAAACCAAAAAAGAACGTTCCCCTAACGTAAGTATTTGGTTCCCAAAAAAATAACATTAGGGGAACGTTCTGTGTTAACTGGGTTCCTGGCAGAACTTAACGCTAAGCTTACATTTCTACCAGAAAGACTCGGGAGATAAAATTATATAACAAGAGTAAATTTATTAATAGCTCAGCAAGCATAGTCTTTGGCGTAGGCCCCGTCCTTAGCAAGCAATGCGAGGGTAACGGAATCTGCAAATCCCGCCTGAAGATGAAGGCAGGGGCGCAGCCGACCCCCAAAGATAGGTGGAGGAACACCTCCACCGGGACGGAGGACACCTCCGCCGGGACGGAGGAACACCTCCGCCGGGACGGAACCCACCCCCGAAGAACTGTAAGTAAGAGTACCCACCAGTCGTCGTGGATCCTGCAGTTCCTGGAATGAGAAAGAAAAGTTAAGAATAACGTGAAAAAGCGCTTTTTTTTATTATTATTTTTTTTTTTTTTAATATATATTAAAAAATGAACTGCATAAAGACAAGGTCACGATAGACCATACATGAAAGCCATAATATTGCTTGATTATGACGACCACTTAGACAAGGCCTCAATAGACCATAATACCAAATTTGCTGTGCATAGACATGATGTGATAGACAACATAAAGACAAGGTCCAAAGACCACACATAATAGCTATAAAGCACGAGGTCATGATCACCACGAAGCAGCGATGGACCACTTGACCCTGATAGGCTGCACATAAAAGCCATTGAGGCGCCAGGTTGTGATAGACCACATAAACAAGGTCAAGCTTGACCACGATGGACCGCACATAAACACAAGGTCAAGCTTGACCACAAGGCCACGATGGACCGCACATAAACACAAGGTCATGCTTGACTTCAAGGCCGGCTCGACCACACATAACGAGGCCGCGATGTACCAACACACCTCAATGGGCATATGTAGACAAGCCATGCAGGCTACACGGCCATGATAGACCACATATAGCTGGCCATGATGGCCATTAGACACAAAGACCACAAACGAGACAGGCCAAGATAGACCGGACGGCCATTGGACCACATAAAACCAAGGCCTCGATGAGCCACGAGGCCATAATAGCCACATATAGGACAAGGCCACAGTAGGCCACACGGCCATGGGAGACCACATAGACGAGACCGCTTAGGAGCCACAACGGCCGCTAATGCCACACAGAGACAAGCCTATTAGACAAGGCAACTAAGCCACACAAAACCGAGGCCTCGATGGACCACAGACCCCGATGGGCCACACACAGGACAAGGCCACGATAGGCCACACGGCCATGATAGACCACACAAAACGAAGGCCGCGATGGACCACAGACCACGAATGGCCACACATAGGACAAGGCCGCAATAAGCCACAAAGCCACTAAAGGCCACACATAAACAGGCTAAACATAAACACGGCCATAAAGCCACATGAAACCACGACCTCTAGAGGTCACTAGACCTTGATGGGCCTTGCAGGACAAGGCCACGAAAGGCCACATGGCCATGGGAGACCACAGAGACGAGCCCAGCTAACAATTTTTGGTTCCCATAACGTTAGTTTTTGGTACCCAGAACATTCTCAGAATGTTAGTTTATGGTTCCCAGAACGTTATTTTTTATGGTAACCACCCAGCAACGTTCTGGGAACGTTATTTTATTGTTACATAAAAATAAAACCAAAAAAGAACGTTCCCCTAACATAAGTATTTGGTTCCCAAAAAAATAACCAAAAAATAACATTAGGGGAACGTTCTGTGTTAACTGGGAGACCGCTTAGGAGCCACAACGGCCGCTAATGCCACACAAAAGACAAGTTTCACGAGACAAGGCCGCTAATGCCACACAAAAGACAAGTTTCACGAGACAAGGCCGCTAGGCCACACAAAACCAAGGCCACGATGGACCACAAGACCAAGATGGGCCATAAGGACAAGGCCACGATAGGCTACACGGCCATAATCGACCACACAGAACACGGCTATGATAGCCACTCAGGACATGTCCACAAAAGGCCACAAGGCCGTGATGGACCACACATAGACGAGAGACAAGACCAGACAGGCCACATGAAACGAGGCTGCAATAGCCACATGGAGACAGACCACATTATCTGCTTATCGGGTGATGCAAGCTAGAGTTCCAGCGCAGATTAATTGAAACATGACACCACCACCAGTATTTGCATGAGGATTTACCTGAATCGTTACTGAAGAGCTTGCTGAGCTTCCAGAATGATTTTAGAATCATTTCTTAAATAAGACTTGAATGCAGAGGAAAACCATCTGCCCAGCATCTTGATAGCTGAAGTAGAAATGCCGCATTTGGCTGCTGTAGTGGCTGCCCCGATCCTGCAGGAATGACCGGTATGCTGAAAGGGAGACAGCTGTAGCTTTTGAGGACAGAAACTAGATGAGTCCTGAACCAGACTTTAGAGAGAAATGCTTCGTTAGGTAGGAAAATAGAGGGAGTGATTGAGAATCTAGGGAGGATTTTAGGAATTTACTCATAGATAGAAGGGACACAATTTATTGTTAATTTTAGAATTTGTTAATGTTATACCAGAACTTTTGTCATTTGGAGTGCTTAAGAAAGAGTAAAGAAATTAAGTGAGAACGTGAATCAGAAAAAGAAAGACCATGGCAAGATCGAAGTGTTTAGATCCAACATGACATCATGACTTTGCGTAAACATACACGCCACTTTCAAGTCAAGTGGCGTGTTATCTATACGCATTTTGAGCTATCCGCGTGTATGTCCACGCCGTCATCTTCCGCGTGTATGTCTATTATTTCTGAATGTTTTTTGGATGTTCACTTCACCCTGATGTGGTTGGCCCATCCATTACCAGGCTTACACACAGACACTCGAGTATCACTAATTAACCTATGCTGCATGTTTGAACTTTTGTACCTGAAGGAAATCACAGAGAACCTGCTCACTCCTGGCTCAGCCGGGACTCAAACCGGGAATCTTCTTGCTGCGAGGTGAAAGTGCTACCCACTGAGCCGTGTGCTGCCGTTTCTATTTATATTTATATGAATTCATAAAATGTAAGCAATTAATTTCTTACAGCTACAGGTCTAGATTTCAAAGTAACAGGATTTTTAAGTACCAAAACCTGTTGACACATTTGTCCAGAGTGTTTACATTTTTCCAGAGTATAAAGTTTCTAAGTGAATTAAATATTTGAATTACAAAAATAACAGATAAGACTTTACTTCAAGATTCACATTTTACTGTGTAGTACACAAAATTTTGTACGAGTCTCTGGGTAGTACACAGTCCAAACAATGTAATCATAAAGACGAAAAATTACATTTTCTAAAACAAAAACACAACCCCAACACAAGGGAAAAAAGAACACAAACATACAACTAGACAAGTTAAATCTAACAAGACATGTGGAAAACAACACAATAGAAACCCAGCTAACAGGGAACGTTCCCATAACTTTTTTTTACATGTTATGTAAAAGTTATGTAAATGTTAGTAAAAAAACTTTCCTGAAATAATATTTCTGGAACGTTCTTATAATGTTTAGAGTTAAAATACGTTACATTCTCGTAACGTTGACTGATGTTCTCATAATGTTGAGTGAAAACGTTCTTAGAACAAAGTTTTTAGAACGTCCTTGTGATGTTATTTGTTCTTGACTGATGTTCTGATAATGTTGAGTGAAAACGTTCTTGAACGTCCTTGTGATGTTATTTGTTCTTGACTGATGTTCTCATAATGTTGAGTGAAAACGTTCTTATAACAACTTTCATTGAACATCCTTGTGATGTTCTCATAATGTTGAGTGAAAACGTTCTTATAAAAATGTTCATGGAACGTGCTTGTGATGTTATTTGTTCTTGACTGATGTTCTCATACTATTGAGAGAAAACGTTCATAGAACAACATTCTCAGATACAAAAATATGTTCTTAGAATGTTTTTCTAACATTCCCATTAAGTTATGAAAACGTTATTTCTGAATGTTTCCTGAACGTTCCAAACAACCGTTTTTTTTTTTTTTGTATTAAAGTTTTCTCATTTTGGAAATGTTATGGTATAATTGTTTTAATGTTTTCTAAATGTTAAAAACATCCAGTAAAAAAAAAAAATGTTTTAAGAACGTTAGTGAACGTTATGGGTACGCTCTCTTTTGGTTATAAAACAACTATAACGTGCAGGGAACGTTCTGGAAAGCTCTCTTTAAAATATAATGTAAAATAAAAATGACGTTTTCCTAACCTAATGGGAATGTTAGCAAAACATTCTGACAACTTATTTTTGTTAGCTGGATTAATGGTTAATGGTTGCCTGGAGACGCTGGATGTTTGGTGTAAAGATGGCATGGAATGGAGCGCATGCGCAGAGTTGTGAGTGATAGAAAGACAATGAGAGAATTTAGTTCAGAATCAGATGAAATGCTGTTACCGAATGGAAATTCAAAGTCCTGATTGATTAGTGTAATGCATTAGCCCAGTTAACACAGAACGTTCCCCTAATGTTATTTTTTGGTTATTTTTTTGGGAACCAAATACTTACGTTAGGGGAACGTTCTTTTTTTTGGTTTTATTTTTATGTAACAATAAAATAACGTTCCCAGAACGTTGCTGGGTGGTTACCATAAAAAATAACGTTCTGGGAACCATAAACTAACATTCTGAGAATGTTCTGGGTACCAAAAACTAACGTTATGGGAACCAAAAATTGTTAGCTGGGAGGTTCAATCCCAGCTAACAAAGAACCCAACAAACACAGAACTTTCCCCCTAATGTTCCCATATGGTTCCCATTTGTTTATTGTTTTGGGAACCAAATAAGAACTTTCAAGTACTTTCCCTGCAGGTTATTTTTAGGTTTTATTTTACAGTATATTTTAAAGAGAGCTTTCCAGAACATTCCCTGAAAGTTAGTTTTTTTATAACCTTAAGAGAGCGTTCCCATAACGTTCACTAACGTTCTTTAAAAGTTATGTATAAATGTTTAGACAAAACGTTCTTAAAACATTTAGAAAAAACTGGATGTTTTGAACATTTAGAAAACATTAAAAAAATTACGTTTTCATAACATTTCCAAAATGAAGAATTGAATGTTCCTTTAACGTTCACATAAACAAAGAAAAAAATGTTCATAACTTAATGGGAATGTTAGAAAAACATTCTAAGAACATATTTTTGTATCTGAGAATGTTGTTCTAAGAATGTTCTCAATAGTATGTTCTGAATAGTATCAATAGTTCTAAGAACTCTCAATATTATGAGAACATCAGTCAAGTACAAATAACATCACAAGCACGTTCCATGAACGTTGTTATAAGAACGTTTTCACTCAACATTATGAGAACATAAGTCAAGAACAAATAACATCACAAGGACGTTCTAAAAACTTTGTTCTAAGAACGTTTTTCTCTCAACGTTACGAGAATGTATTTTAGCTCTATAAACATTATAAGAACGTTCCAGACACATTATTTCAGGAACGTTTTTTACTAACATTTACATAACTTTTACATAACGTTAGTGAAAGTTATGGGAACGTTCCCTGTAAGCTGGGTTATACGAATATTTTCTTTGGTACCAATTCTATTTTTAATCCTTTCAGGTTCCAAGCAATATTTGTATTATGTTAGGATTAGGGTTAGGGTTAGGGTTAGGGTTAGGGTTATGTTAATGGGTAACTTAACAAATAATACCAGGACATTCTGAGAATGTTATGAGAATGTTTTCTCTAAACATTATGAGAATGTTCATCAAGCATAAGTACCGTGATAAAGACGTTCCGAAAACGTTGTTCTAAGAACGTTTTCTATCAACGTTATGAGAACTTTCATCCTTCACAAATAACGTCATAAAGATGTTCCAAGAACGTTGTTCTAAGAACGTTTTCTATCAACGTTATGAGAACTTTCATCATTCACAAATAACGTCATAAAGACGTTCCAAGAACGTTGTTCTAAGAACGTTTTCTATCAACGTTACGAGAACTTTCATCATTCACAAATAACGCCATAAAGACGTTCCAAGAACGTTGTTCTAAGAATGTTTTCTATCAACGTTATGAGAACTTTCATCATTCACAAATAACGTCATAAAGACGTTCCAAGAACGTTGTTCTAAGAACGTTTTTTCTCAACGTTCCAAGAACGTTAATAACGTTGTATGAACGTTCCGAAAACATTATTTTAATAACGTTTTGTGCTAACATTTACACAACTTTTAAAGAACGTTAGTGAAAGTTCTGGGAACATTCCCTGTTAGCTGGGTAGTAGCTGTGCCAAGAGAAATCTGAATCATTCCCTTCCGAAACTTGCAGAGACGGAGAGTGTGAGTAGGAGGTGTCCATGAGCTAGGAGCAGGAGCAACTTTTGCTAAGTATTCTGATTCATTATTTTGTCATTTTGCCTCCACGTCCCCCCGATTGCCTGCGAGCTTCTCCTCCTGTCCATACGGTCATTTCACTACTGTGCGACAGACAAGGGCGTAACTTTGGGTCTACCATTGAGGGGGTTAAATTCGCGGCATATTTAATTAATTTATGTATTGAATAATTTTCTTGTGTAAAAGGTAACATGCTAATTTGCCATTCCTGTATTAGAAATACATTGTGATACTTGTACTGATTTAGGCTACTTAACGTAAATGCAGCTGTTCACTTGGCTATGTATGCCATAATGACACAGTAGTTAAATTAAGTGTTTAAGCACTAGCCAGCAGTGGCAGCTTCCAAACTTTTTCTGCCATTCCCCACTTCGGAGGTAGGAAAGGGTTCCGAGCCCCACCTGTCCCCAATCACCCCAACAAAATGTTAATAAACTATGCTTTAAGTTTAACTGTTAAAATGTATTTTATTAACATCACATTTTAAAAACTTAACATCAAATAACAGCATTAAAAACTTTCAAATAGAGAAAATTAAAGTGCAATTATATTATCACTTTGCATGAAATAAGCCTTAAAAGTAGATACAGTAAAAAAAAAAAAAATTGTGTTTGCATTTAGCCTCTGATAACATCAAATTCAGAAACTGAGAAAATAGGCTACAAGTGTGGACTAACGTTAGTTGTGCTTTGATTTATTTTTTCACTTTGCAAACTCCATGCAAAATAATAATAATAATAATAATAAAAAAATGAGCCGGAGGTGGTAAATTCCTAATAATGTACCTATTTTTTTTTTTAGGTATTTTAATAAGATACCTAAAATACGTTGCACATACAGCTCAACTAACGCGATTGTTATAAAGGTGTTTGAACAACAAAACACATCCACTTGCACATGTTTGACAATCGGAATATCAGATATATCCTGCTATAGCTAACAAATTTGTGAATTTTTTTATAAAAAAGGAAATAAAAGCTGATCATCAGTCATTCAGCGCTATAGAGCTGGTAAGTCCCGCCCCTTCCGTAAAACCCTGCTGGACCTCTAGGTTGAAAAACTGTCAATGCAAGTGAATGGGAGAAAATAATTATTTTCTGGTTCCGTTTGAATTGTGCCATGAATGTGAACATATGTTGTCTGTGAATTTTTTAAATAATCTTTCATGTTACGAGTTTGACAGTATATGTTATGATTCTTCGGCTAGCAGTTGTGGAAAAGACATAACGAGAAAGACTACATGTCGCCTATGTGACGTCACCCCATAAAGTTGACTTACCCGTGGTTTTCGCCAACCTCAGCGATTTTGTCCTCTCCTTGAAAGAAGGCGGTGAAGTGCACCAAAGACACAGTCATGTTTAGCGGGATCCGTGAGCTAGTGTCCGTGTGCGAATGGTGGTGACGTTTCAAACGCGTCGAAAGCAGCGAAGAGTTGTAGTCCACAAAGTGCTCTCACACAAAGTCTAACCGTATCAAACTTCTACCCGCTAAATTGTAGCATTCTTCACACGAAAGATTATATAAAAAATTCACAGACAACATATGTTCACATTCATGGCACAATTCAAACGGGACCAGAAAATAATTATTTTCTCCCATTCACTTGCATTGACGATTTTTCAACCTAGAGGTCCAGCGGGGTTAGCGAAGAGGGCGGGACTTACCAGCTCTATTGTGGCTGCGGTGTGACAAGCAATGAATGACGCGTCTCCATGGGAACCATAAAGTGATACTACGATCAATAACGGTCGCCTTGAAAAACTTTTAAACTTACGTGTGAAAAGGTTAAGTAAGGCTTACATTTAAATGTGTCTTGTTTTGATTTGAGAGTATGGTCAATAAATAAAGGAATTAAAAAGATGGGCACAAAACTTGTTTGTCGCGCCCCACTTGTCATCTATTCCCCACCAGTGGGCAGCACCCGCGCCCGCGCTCCACACTTTGAGAAACGCTGAGCTAACTTAACAGCTAACTTAGCAATAGGGGTACCTCCATTTGGTCAGGATTTTTCCTCTTTTTGGCTGGTGTCGACCAACAATGAAAAATCGTTGTCTGGCTGCCTCTCAGTGTCCTTTTCATCTTTCCATCCGTTAGCATGCACCGTCAGCTTTCTCCAACCATTCATCCCAGCGACTGCGCAAAATAGTGAACAAACTTGGTAGAGAAAGCGGGTTGGTTCATCAGCAAGCTCTTCTCGCTTGGAAAATTTGCTACTGTCACAATTTCTCTCCTCACACCTCTTTCATTTGGAATAATGGAAATATAACTGTTTCAAATAAATCCTTGTTTTTAACGAATTGGTTCAATAGAGACATTAATCATCTTATAAAACTGTTTGACAGTTCTGGGAATCTCTTCACTTATGAACAATTCATGTCAACTTACAATTTCCCGTACTGTTTAGGGAGTTTAATTTAGTTATTAAAGCTATTCCTGCAACACTTCGTCAACTTATCAAATGTCATATTTGTTATAATTCCTTATCTGTGACAAACCCAAATTTAATTTTAGAAGGTGTTGAGTTAATTGAGAAAAAATGCAATAACAAGCATATTTGTAATATTTTCCAAAAACAAAACAAAATATCTCCAAGAGGGAAATTTTTCTGGAACTCTAAGATTGACAATATTGATTGGAGAAGAGCTTGGTTAATTCCTTTCAAATACTGTATTAATAATAAAATTAAAGAAATACACTTCAAAATTCTGCATACCATTTATCCTTCTAAATCTTTAATATCAAGATTCTCTGATATTGATGATATGTGTTGTTTTTGTAATAATGAGAAAGAGATACTGACTCACTTATTTTTTGACTGTAATGTCGTGAACAAGTTTTGGACTGATTTGGCAGAATTCATATTTAATCTGATGAATATTAATTACTGCTTTACCTTAAAAGATGTTACCTTGTATTATGAAAACAAAATCAATAAGGATCTGGAATTTACTGTTAACCTTTTTATTTTATTAGCAAAATTTCACATACATAAACAAAAATTTCTTAATTCATCTCCTATGTTAAATTTGTTTTGCTCTGACTTTGATTTTTATATTTCTTCTATAAGACTGTTAAAAAACAAAAAGTCTGTGAAATATTTAAAATGCTATGATACACTCTTTAATACCCCTGATATTTTGTAATATCTTTATTTGTTCAAATTGAATGTGAGATATCCTTTTTCTGTTTTTATTTTATTTATTTATTTTTGTGTTATTCTATGTATGTTACCCTTTCTGCAATAAAAAAAAAAAAAAAAAAAAAAAAAAAAAGAGAAAGCGGGTTGGGTAATACCAAGTAGTTGAACTAATACTAAGTCGTAATATTACGAAGTAATACCAAGTAGTCGAACTAGAACTAAATCGAACTAATAGGTAATACCAAGTAGTAATAAAGAAAACGAACATTACGAACATATTCATTCGGAATATTTCATATTTATTTTAATCTGAATGATGTGATGATACTGGGGGGGATATATTAGCTGGATCTGATTTTTGAGGGGGTCATTCATTTATTTAGAAATAAATAATGGACAAATGGAGTCTTTAAACACCTCAGATGTAAAGTTATTCGCTGTCAAAGTGACGCCAAAATGAATGGGAGTCAATGGAATGCTAACAGCAGGTGATGGTCTGCTAATCAATGGAGGCGCCCGGGGAGCGATATTTTTTTTCCCAGGATGGTAGGGGAAGACTCATGAATATTCATTAGGGAAGTCATCCCTGATTGGTCTTAACCCCAGTGACGGGTAGGTTTAGGGGTGGGGTTAGGGGTAGGCGCCCGGGGAAGCTTCAGTTTTTTCTGAAACATTGGCCCCCTGATAATTTTGTGTGCTCACAAGAAACTTTCGTGTTCGCACGAGAAAACTATCATGTGCTCACGCATTACAATTTCCAGTTTGCATTATAGTGTCATTACTACAAATGTGAGGAAATAGCTTATTTAATGAATTGACTGCCTGTCCACTAATCTTCAATACGTTTTGCGCTAAACAATACTTTTGTTGGGAATGATAGGCTATGTAGATTTTACTATGATAAAAAGGTTATTTTATGAGAGACTGCAAAGAAGAGAATAATAGTAATATTGAGTGATATTGTATATGGTCTAAAGAAAGTATAAAATACAGATGTTTTCTTTCTTTGACTTTCAGGTTATGAATTTACCAGTTTTGACTTGAATTGTAACTGATGTATGCATATGACGCTGATATATGCATTTTAATGAATAAAGACAACATGAATTTAATTATAAATATGTGTATGTTGTTTAATTAAAATAAAACATTAAGTGCTGTGTCAACTGTTGTGTGCTTAATGATGATTATATAACGCTTTGTCATGAATCATGGTATACAAATATTTTTAATGAATTAAATATGTATTAAATTACAATAAAGTTTTTAGTGTAATCTTAAATGTAGTTTTTTTTTGCTGCCTGCAATGACTAGTACTTTGCATTTAATAGATATATTCATGCTTTTTTTCCTACAGTAAAGCACAGTCCACAAACAATGCAGTCCTACTGTACCTTTACTAGCAATGTAACACCAAATTTATTCACAAGACCAACGCGCTAATATTCCACAAGAAACTGACTGTCATAAAACTTTGAACTGCGTGCACTGACGTCACTGCCATTACATATAGGCTGAGGTGCCTCGTGTGATCCATGTAAGCAGAATGCTTTCTCCGATGGTAAGAGACACCCTCTCATCTCCCTATAATAAGACAAATCTCTTTTTTTTTTTTTTTTGCAAAGGTCCCCTCAGGGGCTCCGTAGTAATAATACATAGTGCAGTCTGAAAAATGCAGAAATATACAAACTTTTTCTTGCAAATTTAGGTCAGAGAAAAGTTCATTTCTTTATTACAGAAACGATTTCGTACAGGTTTTGAAAAAATCATTTTAAGTGCAAACTGGTCATTTCTGAAGCATGTATGTGCCCCCGGATCACAAAATCCGTCACAGAGGTCATTTTTTGAAATTTAGATTTATACATCACCTGAAAGCCGAATAAATAAGCTTTCATTGATATATAGTTTGTTGTCCATTTATGTTTGCGATTTTGCTGCATCCACTCACAAAAATGTATATATTTTTTAATTTACAGTAGGAAATTTACTAAATATCTGCATAAAATAAAATTTGATAATTTTGACCAATATAATGTATTTTTGGCTATTGCCACAAATATACCTGTGCGACATGTGACTGGTTTTGAGTTCCAAGGTCACATATTTGTACCCAGAACTATATGTTCCCTGTCATGTAGAGCAGGGGTTCCCAACCTTTTTTGTGCCAGGGACCAGCATATTCATAAAAAAAATTCCAGGGACCAGTTGTCAATTTTAAGATGCATCGTTTGGAACATATCACTGTGTAAAACAGTAATAGCCTATCATTTATTTGCATATAATGAACTAGGTGGCAACAAAGGCTACTTGTATGAATATACCAATCTTTTTAAACTTTCAGACCGGTTCACAAAATTTTTCCCTTTTCTGCCATACAATTAGGTCTACTTCAAAAGCAACTCACACAGCACTCACTCACTAGCAGGTGGCAGTAATGGCAAATTGTATGAAAATACCAGTCCATTTCACCTGTCAAATCTCTCCAGAACCACTAAAGACAATCACTTCAACAGCAACTTTGTTTTCAATCACCAACAGGTGACAACAAAGGCTAATTGTATGAAAATAAGTGCCAGTTTCAACAGTCAGGCAGTTTCAGAATACAATAGCAAACACATAACTTAGTGATTTCAGCCAATCATTTTTAAAAGTATAAAATTAGAGATTAAGCTGTAACCTTTAACAAAAAATACCAGATCAGACCAATGAGAACAAAACTATTTTAATGTGAGCATGAACTGCTTATTGATATTACTACATAGCTGTGCACAAGACAAGCTGTTCTTCCTGAGCATCCATAAAAAACATATGCATCCAAAACAATGCACACAAATTCCAGGATACAATAAAACGAAATTTAAAAAGGTCTGCTTCACAAATATGAACGAAAACCAGCTTACAGTTTTTCACCACAAATAACACAACGGATTTGGCGCCACGGAATCGCCTGTTGTCGTAAATCCTATGTACAGGTACGAGGTATCGTATATATGAAGCTTGATTTTTTTTCTTTCTCTCTCTCTCTCGCTATTTTCAAGTTGGTCATCGCCTTTTCTTTTACCAGAACTGTCCGCAATGAAATTAGCCATTGAAAAAAAAAATATCGCGGCCCGCTCATCTCTCCACTTCCCTGTCACTTAAGGTGCAGCTCGCTTTTTTGCAGTCCGTTCAGATATGACGCGTTGCTAAGCAATCGCAAGGCGCTCAAATAAACACATTTTAATCTATTTATTGTTTAGTTTTTGGATTAAATAACATGACGTCATAGCACTTAAAAAGCATTTAAAAAAGACAATTATTATTATTATAAAAAAAAAATAAAATAAAAAAAAAAGAAACATTATTCTGGGAATATTTCAAGGCCCGGTACTAACGAGTCCACGGACCGGCACCGGTCCGGGGACCGGGGGTTGGGAATCACTGATGTAGAGTATTGGGATCTCGTCTGAGAGCCTAATCACCTTCAAGTGTAAACTAAACGATCCTATGGACATTGATGTACGAGATATGCATCTATTCCCTGCTAGTTGATGCCGAGGCCCTGTGTGCTTCAGCACTGTGAGAGAGCTAAAATTTCCCTGAAAGGGCAAGCACAGACAGTGCGTATCCTCGTTTGACGGCCACAATCACAGTCTCACATGTTTGGGCATAAGCGTGCTGAGACTGCGTTCATGGGTGGCTCATGTTCTCACATGAGAGCATGACCACGTCAGCACTGTGTGCCGTCGGGCTGCCGGCTGACAGTGCGGGTTGTGGCAGCAATCCAGTGCGTCATTCGGCGCTCTAGATGTGCCGGTCGAGACTCGAGTTCACCCAAGAAAGGCGGTGGGTTATGGCCAATCTTGAACCTGGAAATTTGAATCAAGCCCTTCACAAGCTCCCATTCCAGCAGAGGTGGACAAAATACACAACTTCCTTACTTGAGTGAAAGTACAGATACTACTGGTCAAATATTACTCCGTTACAAGTAAAAGTTGTAAAGAATGATTTTTACTTAAGTAAAAGTACAGAGGCACTTGTTTTTAAAAGTACTAAAAGGGATAGTTCACCCAAAAATGAAAATTCTGTCATTGTTAACTCACCCTCAAGTTGTTCCAAACCTTTATGAATTTCTTTGTTCTGCTGAACACAAAGGAAGATATTTGGAAGAATGTTTGTAACCAAACAGATCTCGGTCCCCATTGACTATGGAAGTCAATGGGGACCGAGATCTGTTTGATTACAAACATTCTTCCAAATATCTTCCTTTGTGTTCACCAGAACATTTAAAATCATCCATGTTATCCCCATGAATGAAAGTTAGAAATCTGGGTCTTTTATAAGTGAATTTTACATCAAATGCTGTTTTTTTGTAAAAAGGCTATTTAAATATTTATTTATTTATTTATTTATAGAAATTTAAAAAATATCATAAATTCTCAAAAACTGCAAAAATGTTGAGTAAAAACATTAACAAACAGAATAAATTTACATTTGTAAAAAAAAAAACTATTATCTTGTTACAAAATTAAATGTTATTGTCTGGGGTCTCTAGAGACCCCAAAGGACTCGAGTGTAGACAAAAATAAAGACCATCAGAGGGTTAAAGTTTTTTGGCTTTTAGTATGAATATGTTAGCCTTACTGTTATCTATAAGCTAGTGTGCACCAAAACAATGACAAAATTCGCATTTAGAAGACCAAACCCAACGTTGAAAATGAAAATCAGGTTGATGTCAGAATCTAACGCTAGATTGACAATAATCTCGTATTGTGGTTGTATTGTAGTACCAACATCAGTCGGTTTCTGACATCAATCCGACTTTCATTTCCAACCAAAATGCAACCCCTGCAACCAAAATCATCCCCTGACTGACGTTACTACTTTCTACTCAAGGACCTTGACAGAGTTAAAGTGAAGTTAAAGTAAAAAGTTTCCAGAAAAAGTACAGATACTCAAAAAGTGTACTTAAGCACAGTACTCAAGTAAATGTACTTTGTTACTCTCCACCTCTGCATTCCAGACACTAAAAACATATTTTCGAATTCATCCGTCACAGAGATTGGTGTGCAGCGATCAACCTGACCTGTACTCACATGTCTTGTCTTGATGTCTTTCATGGCATCTTGGCATAACGTTCACATTCACATTCCGGGCCTGTTCCGTCGTGCAGCCAACGAGCTCTCACTACAGCCTGCGCTTCCAGGAGAGTGGAGACCCCCAGGTCCAGCTGATCTGGACAGGAGACCTGTTTGTCTCTCTGTGGTATGCTAACTTTTACACTACTTTATCCTACAGTATAAATTTGTGTGGTTCGTTAGGTGGGTGAGTTTCACTGCTGTGAAGAGGTTCCTGCTGGTCGTGAATAAAAACAAAACAAAGCAAAGGAAACACTGAAATCTGTTTGTGTTACTGTTACTTGCAGCAAGGTAGGGCACTAAAGATTCTTGGTTCTAGTACTGTCCATAGTGTTTTTCCTTTTCGTGTTTGGTATAATTTTTAAGTGTCTCAGTGCGATTGGTAAAATGGTCTTAATTTCATTGCAGTCATTGGTTTAATGAGAAAGATCCTGTTCTCCTCTCTGGGTGATGTCTCTTAAAATATCTTAATTCAAACAAGGAAAAACCTGTAAAATAACAGTGTTTTTTTATTTTTATTTTTTTATTTAAAAGTGCCGTAGCTGCCAGTCATTTGACCGGTTTTTTTTTTTTTTTTTACAGTAATGCACGCCTGTCACCGGATTTACAAATGCACATCTTGCTTGTTGCACACACGGATATTATGTCATATATATTATAAATAATTGTTCATAAATTAAACATATTCATAGGTTCAAGAGGATTGTTCATGTTGTTTTTCATATGTTAATATAATGCCGCTTTCGCATGCATGTGCTTGCTGTTTAATAATCATTTGAAACTTAACAAACTGGCAGCTCCAGTAATAAGATGAAAATATTTATCTTGAACTCTGTCATGGAAACTAGCATGTATAAACCTCAATTAAACAATTTAAAAATCAATCAAAAAGTAATTTATACCTGTATGATATTATGCTATAGCCACATTGGACCAGCAGTTTGGAAAATGGATGGACGATTCAGAATGGGGATTCTCTAGCCACTGAGTGCAGTTGAGAGTACATCGGTTGTACATTCGTTATTGCAGTGCATTATGGGTCCTCTATGGTTTCGGACACCTCTACAAATGACTGTCCCCTCAAATAGTATCCTATTTAAGGGTATAGGGGGTGATTTTGGACACAACCTATGTTCTGTCTTCTGATCGAGAGAGATTGAAACTGAAAGAAACCACAGATTTTCTCCCGTTTCTCTTTCGCAGACACACTGGGTCATCGACCAGTTTCAAATCACAAAAAGTGTCAAAAGCATCACGAGAGATGTGTTGAATTAACTCATGTCTCAAAGCACGTAACATTTCCAAAATAATGATTGTAAACTACTTAAAGGGTACTGACCTGTACCACCTGACTGCTGCATATTAATTTCGACACTGATAGTGCTGCCAGAGAAACGCATAAATCTGAATCTGAGGATGTGAACAGCTCCATAGAATGTCACAGGTTGCCATCTCATAATTATGGTTACAACACGGCGTGAAGACCACATGAAGCTTGTTGTTTTAGTTCAGGAGGAACTGTAAAAACTGTTTGTGGTAATCGGTGACTGTACAACTCTGCATAGTTCAATTCAATTCAAATTTATTTGTATAGTGCTTTTCACAATACATATTGTTTCAAAGCAGCTTTACAGAAAGTGCATTTCAGAAATGTACATAGAAAAATAATGTTAGATAATCATGTATTAATTTAGGGCATAACATATCGCCAGCGTTGAGTCGTCTCTTCACAGGCGTCGAGTCGTCTCTTCATGGGTGTTGGGGCATCTGAAGTTTCCATGAGAGGCTGGATACAAACTGGAGCTGACGAACTCTATTTACCATACAACAGAAAAGCAGATGGGAAATAATTAGCATAGCTGCTGTTCATAATATGAATGCATTCGATCTGATTCAACTGTAGTATAAAAGGTAAGTATTATGTGAATGCTTGGCTAAAGAGATGCGTCTAGTTTTATACTGGGACAGCGAGTCTGAGCCTCGAACAATATCAGGAAGTCTATTCCAGAGTTTAGGAGCTAAATGTGAAAACGCCCTCCTTCCTCCATAGCAATTGTACAACTCTGCATCATGGAACTCCATTGTTAAGTTGGGTGAACTCAAAAACAAAGAAGAGCTGGATCCAAATGCAGTGAGTTTATTGATAAAATAAACATAACAACAAATCCAACACAGAAATCAGAGAACCAGGGAACAGAATAGTTGCACAAAAACATAACATACATGAAGGCCAAGACTCGACCAGGAACACAAGAAACACTGGGGTTTAAATACACAAGGGCTGAATCGAACCGAACTTGCCCCCGATACCCTCAAATTGGGCATTATTTGAGGGGACAGCCATTTTTGGTGTCTGAAACCATAGTGGATATTATTGAGTGCACTCATTCAAAGTGTACAACCGATGTACCCTCAACGGCTGTCCGAATTCACTCACTCTTTTTTATTCACTCCTTTAAGTGAACAGTATTAGTGGACGAACATAGGGAATAGTGATTGAGGATTTAGGAGGCGATTTCCTATTCATCCAAGGGGTAACAAGCCTAACAAGATAACAAGGGTGAGTGGTTAATCGACATGGAAACAGAGAAGGGTAACTATTATTATTTTGACAATTTTGTCGTCTCTGATCTCAAAGGAAAAACTTCTCCGTTTTAAGCATAGAGTTGTTGTGTAAACGTACTCTAAGGCAGTTGCTAGATTATCAGCAAGAGCAGTTCAGACTAATATCACATAATTAACGTATCTGCAATGACTGGTTGATGATATATCAAGGAAGGTTAGCCTTCCTTTTTTCTCAAAACTAACCACTGAAAGTACTATGTAATACTAAACACTAAGAAAGTACTCAATGGTGATTGGCAATTTTTTTATTTTTTATTAATGGAGGCAAAAGTCTCCAGCTATAGATTTGCCCCTCCCCTTCTCTATTCCCTCACTCACGGGGAAGAGCAGCAGTGGTTTAGATTCAGTAGTATTTTATGGTGTTACAATGGTGAAATTACAGACAAGAAATTAAAATTATGAGGCATGAAATGAAACAATAACTGGGAATTGTATTAACATTAACATCATCCTTCTCCCATTTTCCACCTAAAAATTGTGTATGTAGGCTGTGCCTTCCTTGCCTCCACTCATTAACTGCCACTGACGTTTAGTGACTTGAGACTTGACTCTGACTTATGACAAAATATTCAACACTTGACTCGTACTCCAGTGTCACAAACTTCAGACTTAACTTGGACTCCAGCTTAGGACTTGACTCAGACTTGAACTGAACTCGTCCCCTCTCAAGTTTTCTGATATTTGAAGATTCATTACAGTGATCTGACCAATAATTTATTAACTCTTTCTCTTTTTTTCTGAATTTTGTAGACCAGACCAAAGACATTCCTAACCGGAGAAACCAAAAAGGTCATCAGTCTAACTTCCTGTGCTGCCTACAGACCCCAGAGATGTCTTCTGTCCAGTTTTTAAGACTGTTTGCGGCCCCGCTGTCCAAAATGAGTATTATGACCTCAGTTTCAATGATCTTTTTGTTAGTGGGTTTGCAGGCAATTATGGATGTCAAATTTTCATGCCCCTGCAGAGTTGAGAGGAACCATGCTTTGATAAGCTGCATCTTGTTTGCTCCCGCTATCTTTGCTTTGGTAATAATGCTCCTATTGTGGAGACTTAAATATAAAAGTAGATTTTGTTCTTCTCAAGAACAAAACAACAGTGGAACATCTCAAGGAAAAGACAGCAGTGGAACATCTCAAGGAAAAGACAGCAGTGGAACATCTCAAGGAAAAGACAGCAGTGGAACATCTCAAGGAAAAGACAGCAGTGGAACATCTCAAGGAAAAGACAGCAGTGGAACATCTCAAGGAAAAGACAGCAGTGGAACATCTCAAGGAAAAGACAGCAGTGGAACATCTCAAGGAAAAGACAGCAGTGGAACATCTCAAGGAAAAGACAGCAGAGGAACATCTCAAGGAAAAGACAGCAGTGGAACATCTCAAGGAAAAGACAGCAGTGGAACATCTCAAGGAAAAGACAGCAGTGGAACATCTCAAGGAAAAGACAGCAGTGGACCATCTCAAGGAAAAGACAACAGTGGAACATCTCAAGGAAAAGACAGCAGTGGAACATCTCAAGGAAAAGACAGCAGTGGAACATCTCAAGGAAAAGACAGCAGTGGAACATCTCAAGGAAAAGACAGCAGTGGAACATCTCAGTGTGAAAAAAAGTGTGGAAGGCTGAAAGAGTTTGTGGAAAATTTAAGAAAAGCTTTTGTAGTGTGTATTCCATGTCTTGTGTGGATCTGTATATTTTTCATTGATGGTGACTATCTTGCATGTGGATTCACAGACTGGAATGGACACTATGCCTGTGATAACGAACTGCATCCAAGATGTGTGAATTGGTGCAAACCCACCAAATTAAGCCCAGGAAAAAATGAGACTGAATGTTACGAAAGAACACTGGAATTGATTTGGATATCAAAGGTAAGTGTCATTACGTCATTGCGTCAGTAATTTAAGCGTTAAATTATATTTAAAAATAGAAATGCATGTACATTTTCTTCAGACAGCAGTAATTCATAAAATGCTGATCAAATGATAGAAGAGTGTTATAACTGGCATTTGTCCAGGCACAGAGTTTATGTCTGTATCCCAGTGGTGCAGTGATGTTTTACTGTCATAGAAAACATACACCAGATCACAGTAGTCCTTTGTCCTTTGCAAAAAATAAAATAATAATTATATCAAATCATATTAAAAACCCACAACACACCACCTAAACCAATAGCTACACACACTTCAAGCTTTGTGAATCTAATAGTTACATCTTCAAGTGCTAATAACCTGAAATAACTGCATAGAAAGTGTTGTTTATTTTATTTATTGATATTTATTAATATGTATATATCTTTTTTTATATCAAGATTACAGGTTATGGTCTGGCTGTTATCTTCTGCATCATTGCAGTTATTTTTGTCACTTGTTGTGACAGCTGCAAAAGTCAAGAGAGTAAACAGCAAGGTCCAGGTAATGAGGAACAGCCTGAGCAACGCACTGATAACCTTCTGATGAGGGGTTCTGCTACAGCCGAAAAGGGAGAGAAAGGACCAGAGAGTTCTGATACAATGGAAATGAAAAATCTACTATCAGACCACCAACACAAAGACAGCTGTTAAACAAGCTTAAACCCAACAGTGACCAGCAGCTGTGACAAAGACCAGCTATTTACAGATTACATATTTACTCTCTTCCTCAACCAAAGCTATGCCATCAGGTTACTCTCAAACTTTATAAAACTCTGTAAAATAATTAAAGTTCTTTCACATTTCAGTTGGTTGTTTCCTTTACCTGTGCTTAATGCCTATTTGAATCTTAACTGAGTGTTTAAATGGATAGTTAAGACAGTCTGTCATCATTTATTCACCGTCATGTCATTATAAACCTGTGTGACTTTCTTTTTCACTGTGAATAAACCCATGCATTTTTGTAGTTTTGGATTAACTATCCCTTTAAGAATCATATGTGAAGATAGCCATAGTTCTCATTTTTCTTTTCTTTTTTATATATTTTGTGTTTTTCGCTGTAACTTCCTAAAGACTGAATTATATTGTACCCTTTTAAACCTTAATTTTGCATTAAACCTTATTTCAGCTACATCACATTTTCTCAATTTCTCACATGGCAAGAGCTGACAGATATTGTTTTGGTGTTTAGATATTGTTTGATTCATAACTTTTTTGTTTTAACAGAGCTCAGACATTGTGTGGGGAAAATTGTAAACATTTGTAAAAGAAAATGCCCTTTACACAACACTATTTTCAACTAAAAACTGAAAACTTTGTAGTAGTTTTCAACCCATTCTCACTCCCAAGGCGTCAAAAACTGAAGCATGGTCAAGCGTCTCCGGCGTCACAATGAAGACGCCAAAGCGTGCCCCTCGCCGTCACTCTATGACGAATTGTGAACTCTATTGCTTTCAATGGGAAACCTGTGGCATCAACAACAGACGCAAATTTTATCATTAGGTTATTGGGCTGAAGAAGTCTCATTCCAAACACATCACGATATTTAGCATCGGTTCAAAGTGTGCCAGATGTTGGTAAGCAGCCGTAAATACGCGGTCCTAATAATGTTTGTTATATGGCTTAATCGATATTAATCAGATTAGCTCCCTCATGTTCAGTCACTGCATTATATCTACAGTATCATTCCACAGAGGCTTTGCGTTTTATTGCTTGCTTTCAACACCTAAATTATGGTGATTAAACAATGCCTGTCACGTGACATGCTATAGACCTTCAATCAGTTAATCATATTCATATCAGGTTCAAAGTAGTACAATTAGTTCCAAAGTGGTATTTGTAGTAGAAGCACAGTAAAAACAACACTTACCATGCTTTTAACCTCAGTTTAAGCGCTTGACCATGATTCAGTTTTTGATGCCTTGGGAGTGAGAATGGGTTGAAAATGTGCTGAAACATTCAAGGTGATGTAACAGAAACAAGGTGATCTATAGGTTTATGTCTCTGCCCAATCTAAACTCTATTTTTATTTGTTTTTGCTTGGTTTAGTAAAACAGAATATCATCTTTTTTAGTTTAGCTAAAATCCCACAAGGACATTTAGCTTTGATTTATTTGCCTCAAATTAATGATAACCAAAGTAGCAATTTTAGATTTAATCTCTTGCTTTATATGTACAGTAATTTGGGTTGTATTCGCCAAATGACTTTGTCTAATTTATTTTAATCTGTGAGTTTGTTAATGTGTACAGTGTTTTGGTGCATTCCGTTTAAATTGGGTGTTGTTTTTCAGGGCTGGTGTGTGAAGTCAAGCGACCCAACGCAATTTGCCCCCCACCCGCCCTTTGACTGCACACACTTTACCTATCCAGAACGTTCCAAAGGAGCTCATTCCAGGACAGGTGGACTCACATTATCCGAAACTACATTAAATGAAGAATTTTAGGGTGTGTTCACACTGAGCAGGTTTGGTTGGATTAAAACAAACTCTGGTGCGATTGCTCTGTTTGAATGAGTGTGAACGCTGCCATCTGAACCCTGGTGCGCACCAAACAAGCGGACCAAGAACCCGGAAAAGATGGGTCTCCGTCCACTTCCGAACGAACTCTGGTGTGGTTAGACTGAAATATGAACGCAACGCGGACCAAAAACATGACATGATGTCACAAGATGCGACCCTAAAAAGGACAGAATGCTCAAGCATTGTTTTTAGTCGCAATGTTTCCCATCACAGTTCGGTACAGGCGTCAGAAACGGCATCTCCTCGCAGCAGATCTTAGTTTGTGTGTGACAGAAGGATTCCTGATGCTGTTTTGACTCCATTACACATTTACTTCCTTGTACACATTATTTTCCAAAAGAACCAAGACAACTGAACTGAAGTGTGAACACACCCTTAGTTTATGAAGTAAATACAAACCAAACTAAAACATCATTGTGTATTCACAGGCCATGAACTATTCAAACCCCATCTACTCAAAGATGTATCATGACGGACGGCACTGTCGAAAGCCAGTCATCCACCTCGACATGAGACGCGATTTACTCCCAAAGAGACTGGACACGACCATTCGAGAAACGGCAGCGTAGCCTATAGCTTTTCCTGCTTTGTTTTTATATAGATCTGTATAAAATGTATAAAACAAAGAACTTTTTATGTCCAGTCAGGTTAAATCATCTCACGTTGTGTCCCACATATATGTGCCAATTTCCTTTTTACAACTTTTTTTTTTTTTCAGTTGCAACCAAAATGTATTTTTTATAAATGACAAATGCAGTGTTTTTCTTTGCTTTGTGACTTTGTAAATGCACTACACAAATCCGAAAAAATGAAACGAAACAGCTGCTGAATCTCAAAAGGCTTTATACACATTTAAAGAGAATTTTATATAGGTTTATTTACATACTCACTATGTATATGTTTTCCTGTTGGTGGTGCGATCACCAATGCCTAGACCTTTTATACGAAACGATGTACGCAGTATATTGGTCCGTCTTCACTTTGAGCTGCAACTGGAGTGTTTTTGGTAACACTTTACAATATGGGTGCACTAATAAGCATTAATTCATGCTTAACTAATGCACAGATAATCATGTGTTAATGTATGACTCATGAAGAACTAAACCATTAATTAATGATTACTGCATCAGCAACTAATAAAGATTCTAAATGATTCATAGATTAAGTAATATATGAATTGTTATTAATTAAATGTGTCATAATGTATTAATTCCTTAATAACTTATTTTATTAACTAAAAGTGTAAATTAATGTGTTAATTACCACAGTTGGCCAAAGTCATGTACTTCAACTTCCAGTTGTCTGCTTTAATTAATCATTAACTAATGATTTGCAAATGTATCATTATGTTATGACTTTACTTGTTGAGGCACATGACTGTTAACTAATTGTTAAGTAATATGCCATTTTGGTGCCATGTAAACCCATAAATAGTCTTAAAAAGAATGTGGACACCCCTGAACTAATATTTATTTGAAGCACCCTTTGATTTTGTTACAGCACTCAGTCTGTTTGGCACGGATCAGTTTGGCACATCTTGACTTGGGAATATTTTCCCAGTCAACACTCAGGGAAGGTTTAACTAAACAAAACTGTATTGTGAAAACTTTCAGAAATCAGAATAGTGAATTTAATCATACAATAAATCGTTAACTGAACAAAACACTATTGTGAAAGATTTCAGAAATCAGAATAGTTAAGTTAAGGACTCAAGGAAGAAGTTTAGACTGTTACATTTCTTCTCTTTGTGTTGAACGATGGTTATCATTCTATAACAGGATGTGTGTTTGTTCTGCACCTTAGGTACAGTGCCAGCGTTTCTCATCTGCAAGCTTTTCTGAAGTGCTGTAGTCTATTTCAACTTGATGAAGGTTAGATGCAGCTGTCATTGATTTTTATTTATCCCTTTATCCCCATAATAACTCCTCCTTTTGTTTGCATATTGCTTAATAAAAAAAAAAAAAAAAAAAAAAAACGTGAATTTCCATGAAATTATTGTGCATGCATGTGGTGATATTTTTGCAAAATATGATGTTGCTTTTTGCACATCTTGCGTCAGTTTCAAAGTGAAAAATCTAAAACGTGCATTCAGTTTTCTCCAAAACGGATAAATGTGACTTTGCCAACATTTTATTGCTTTTGTTCACATAGCGCAGTAAATCGAAAACTGAAAAAAGTGTGAAGCAAAAGAGAGATACATTATTTTATTTTTTTAAGAACCATTTTCCATTTTGTATGTTCAAGGCTTTGAGCTCTTTTGTGGACTGTTGTGACTCGTGTTTCACAGGACTTGTACATGATACTGTACCATGTTAGCTTGAACAAATCGTTCTTTACAAATGGATATTTAGTTGATGGCAGAAGATGCACATCTGAAGTTTAATGCACAGTTCTTGCACAGCGACATTCGGTTCTTTTTTATTTGTTCTTTTCAAACTGGTTCTTTGGTTCAATAACTCATCTGGAAATGCTTATTGGCTCATTTGGTTCTGCACAAGGAGTGTGTGTGCTACTTCAAATGTGTGTCTTGTGTCATCAACTGAGACTGAGTTTAACATTTATTTTAACAAGACAACAGAAATAAATTCAGGTAATGAACAATGTAATTCAGACATGAGATAACAAGAAACTACAAAAAATGCTCACGATACATCCATGTAAGGACAACACCAGACAAGCAACATGAGAAACACTGGGGTTTAAAAAACACAAGGGGTAGTTGGCAAATAAAACACACTTGAGAACAATTACAGAACTAATCAACAAGAAAAACTATAAAGGACTGCAAAACATGGTGCAAAACAGGAAAGTCCACACAAGACCAGGGGAACTCAAGACAGGAATGTGACGTCAGCTTCATATTTCTGTCTGTATTCTCTGCAGTGTCTCATTTGCTATTTGTGAATTTCTCTGATGTTTTAGTTTTTAACTGTTCTTAATGACAATGACCAGAGTGGGACCCATTTTCAGCCTGGGATTTTAATGCCCAAGACGACCCCCCACAAGCCCCCTTTGGGACCGATGGACAGAGGTGGAGATTGCAGCGAGGTCAGAGGGACAAAAGCCTGGGCCAATATTGCAGGCCCGGAAGTCCAAGGCGATGCCAAAGACGGGGACCTTGCAGAGTGGAGTGACACTGTAGGTATTTTTTGTATAAAAAAAATATTTTATAAATGAAGCCCTAGGACACCACCTGACCTACAAACCTAGAGAAGCCAGAGACAGTTAAAATATCAGTGTGTTATGTGAACAAGTGCTGATATTATGCAATAACAGGATGTGTGGTAAATTGCATTGTGGGCACAGTGCAAACTTTTCTCATGAATTCCCAGTGTTACACACTTGCAGCAAGACGCTAATGTTAAGATTTGATCACGGATATGTGCCCAGACATCTCTATGAAGTGCATCTCTCAAATTATGAGTGAATATGAATGTGTGATTTTGTGGTATTATTTTAAGTAGCGTACAGTGTTCCTGTCCATGTAATTTGCTAATTTGACTGGACTAATTAATTGAGTCATTTGTTACAGTGAGACGCATCCATAAACTTTAAAATACTCAATTGTACAGTATAGCCACACAATTGATCCCAATCTTTTCTGTGTAACATTACATCTAATTGTACAGCGATGACAATGTCATAAACACTAAAATTACAGTAAAATGATTTAAAGCTTTATGGCCTGAATAAAACAGGAGTTTTAACATGTGAATCAATGTAAGTGCTTTTATTCCATTATAAGCTTCATATTTCTGCTCTTAAATCCTCCAGAAACTGGCCCTAATCACTTCCATTTTTAGTAACTCACTGTAGCCTCCATGTTTGTCATTTTTAAAGAAAAAGAGGAAAAGTTTAAATTAACTGTATTTAATTTTCAGCGAGTTTAAATTTTCTGAACCTGTAATATTGTATTTTCTTAAATTTATGGCCGTAACTTTTTTACATATAATTGCATGTTGTGTTCATTGAAAAATATCAATACTCAAGACCATGATCAGCAATGCAGGTCGATGATGAAACGTAGCCAAGACAGACGTCAAATGCAAGTTTGATTCTGGGTGGTGATTCTATTTCCTCTCTCTGTCCCTAATAATTGTCCTCTTCACTCCCTTTATTCTTTTAGCAAAAGCCAATAAAAAGCCAATAAAAATGCTGAAAGTGCACATTTTAATGACATGTGTATGTGTTTGTATTTTATTTCGGAGTGCAAGAGAGAAAGCACACTAGTGTTTTTTTTTAATCACATTTCTTGTGGCTTTTTTTCTGAGAACACAGAAAGACACTTTCTTTCCTGTTTAAAGTTGCTGCATAGCCACCTTCAAATGTTGATGCCAAAGTTGAACGATGCTCTTACACCTCCTCGAAACAGACAAGACGAGCCAAGCAAGAGTAAGTAAATCATAAATAGACAAACTCAATCTAACTAAGCTAATAACACAAATAGTTGTACTTTTCAATAATAATAAAAAAAAAAACATAGAGTAATCATTCACAGTGCAGTCTGAAAAATGCAGAAATATACAAACTTTTTCTTGCAAATTTAGGTCAGAGAAAAGTTAATTTCTTTATTACAGAATCTATTTTGTACAGGTTTTTAAAAAATCATTTTAAGTGTAAACTGGTCATTTTTGAAGCATGTGACCCTGGATCACAAAATCACTCACAAAGGTAAAAAATTTTTCAACTGAAATTTATACATCACCTGAAAGCCGATTAAATAAGCTTTCCATTGTATGTTGTGTTGTCTATTTATGTTCACGATTTTGCTGCATCCACTCACAAAAAAATTTATTTTTTATATTTACGGTAGGAAATGTACTAAATATATTCATGGAACATGATCTTTACTTAATACCCTAATGTGTTTTTTGTTTTTTTTGCATAAAAGAAAATTTGCTAATTTGACCCATATAATGTATTTTTGGCTATTGCCACAAATATACCTGTGCGACATGTGACTGGTGTTCCAGGGTCACATATTTGTACCCAGAACTATATGTTCCCTGTCATGTATTGGGATCTCGTCTGAGAGCCCTAATCACCTTCAAGTGTGAACTAAACAAGCCAATCGACATTGATGTGCGAGATTTGCATCTATTCACTCTTTAAGTGAACAGTATTAGTGGACAAATGTAGGGAATAGTGAATGAGGATTTGCAGGGTGTGCAGAGGTATGAAAACACATGTTGACAAGCAGGTAGGACAGTACTATATTATCAGTCCTGGCTGAGCTAAAGTATATGTCATTTTTTAAATTTAAACCACTTCTTTTATTGATAGCCTAGGTATCAGGATGTGATACCCTAAGCATGGGGTCCTCCTTCATTTGTAACTGCTGCTCAAATGGTATTGTGGTAAATTGGGGTTATTTATATTTACTCAAAACAGTTTTAGGTGCCTGAAAATGCAAAAGTTTTGAAAATGGGTTTCAAAGTCCAAGTTTTTGAATGCGGTCTTCATGGAAACAACATACATGTAAATGTGAATCTCTGGAGACAATAGGCCTTTATCGCATCACATTAGAACGCCGGAAGTAGCCGCAAAAAATTGCTGAAGCAGTGTACTGCGTCTTCCGGTTATTGCGTTCACCATGCCTGTTAATTATCACTGTACTACTTTGCTCTCGCATCTCCCAAAAGTTTATTTTTTTTTCGTTTTCTTGATTCCATTTTAATAGTTCAAAGGTTAAACCAAACTTTTATTTTGACGGGTATCGGTGTAGACCTTTGAGTCTCTCTGTGTTTTATGATATGACGATAGTTTTTCTCAAATGAAGCTAAAATGCTGCTGAAGTGACTCTCAGAGCGGCTTTGTTGATGAAGTGCATTAATGTCCTCATATAGGCTGAAAACATCGCGAGCGTCATGCCTGCCTCAGTGTGTGTAAATGAATGGCACAGAGGCGTTGTTTCATTTACCACACAGAGACACACAAAACATGCATGATTCCTATTTAAATAGTCTTTATGCGGTTTAATATTGACAGACACTGGTCTACATTGCGATTTTATTTAAGTTTACTGACCTACTTTTCATCTAAAGGTGTAACTAAGTAACGACCGGAAGTGCGAGTACACTGCTTGGCGATTTCGAACGTTCCGAAACCAGGAAATTAGATAAAGGCCTATGGCGTCATGCACATGCGTATTACGTCACGTGTCAATAGTGTTTCATCACCATCTAATGGCCTGGCAGCAGAATACAGTATTTTTTGTTGTTTTCGTGGATCCATGTGAATGGGGATTATTTTGACAATGTTATTTTGACAGTTATTTTGTCTGTACTTTGATCTCAAAGGAAAAACTTCTCCGTTTTAAGCATATTGTTGTGTAAATGTACTCTTTAGGCAGTTGTCACATAATTTGCATATCTGCAATGTCTGGTTCATATACCAAGGAAAGCTAGCCCTCCTTTTTTCTCAACACTCTAACCGCTGAAAATACTCTGTAATACTAAACACTAAGTAAGTACTCAATGGTGATTGGCAATTTTATTTTATTAATGGAGGCAAAAGTCTCCAGCTATAGCCCCCTCCCCTTCTCTATTCCCTCAAACCTTGGCACAGTTTTCCCTATGGCAGATTTGGCATGTTCGGGGAAGAGCAGCGGTGGTTTAGATTCAGTAGTATTTTATGGCATAAAATGAAACAATAACTGGGAATTGTATTAAAATTAACATCGTCCTTCTCCCATTTTCCACCTAAAATTTTTGTATGTAGGCTGTGCCTTCCTTGCCTCCACTCATGAGCTGCCACTGAGGTTTAGTGACTAGAGACTTGACTCTGACTTATGACAAAATATTCAAGACTTGACTCGTACTCCAGTGTCACAAACTTCAGACTTAACTTTGACTCCAGCTTAGGACTTGACTCAGACTTGAACTGAATCGTCCACTCTCAAGTTTTCTGATATTGAAGATTCATTACAGCGATCTGACCAATAATTTATTTACTCTTTCTCTTTTATGTGAATCTTGTAGACCAGACCAAAGACATTCCAAACCGGAGGAACTAAAAAGGTCTTCAGTCTAACTTCCTGTGCTGCCAACAGACCCCAGAAGATGTCTTCAGTCCAGTTTTTAAGACTGTTTGTGAACCCGCTGTCCAAAATGAGTATTGTGTCCTCAGTTCCAATGATCTTTTTGTTAGTGGGTTTGCAGGAAATTATGGATGTCAAATTTTCATGCCCCTGCAGAGTTGGGAGGAACCATGCTATAACAAGTTGCATCTTTCTTGCTCCTGCTAGTGTTGCTTTGGTAATAATGCTCCTATTGTTGAGACCTTGTAAATATAAAAGTAGCTTTTGTTCTTCTCAAGTACGAACCAAGTTTAAAAGTGGCTGTTGTACTTCTCAAGAACAAAACAACAGTGGAACATCTCAAGGAAAAGACAGTATTGAATATCTCAAGGACAAGACAGCAGAGGAAAATCTCAAGGAAAAGACAGCAGAGGAACATCTCAAGGAAAATACAGCAGTGGAAAATGTCAAGGAAAAGACAGCAGTGGAACATCTCAAGGAAAAGACAGCAGGGGAACATCTCAAGGACAAGACAACAGTGGAACATCTCAAGGAAAAAGACAACAGTGGAACATCTCAAGGAAAAGACATCATTGAATATCTCAAGGACAAGACAGCAGAGGAACATCTCAAGGAAAAGACAGCAGAGGAAAATCTCAAGGAAAAGACAGCAGTGGAACATCTCAAGGAAAAAGACAGCAGTGGAACATCTGAAGGAAAAGACAGCAGAGGAACATCTCAAGGAAAAGACAGCAGTGGAACATCTCAAGGAAAAGACAGCAGTGGAACATCTCAGTCTGAAAACACTGAGCTTGTGGAAAATTTGAGCTGTTGTAAAGTTTTTGTAGTTTGTTGTATTCCATGCCTTTTGTGGATATGTTTATTTTTCATTGATGGTGATTATCTTGCATGTGGATTCACAGACTGGAATGGACACTATGCCTGTGATAACGAACTGCATCCAAGATGTATGAATTGGTGCAAACCCACCAAATTAAGCCCCCCCAAAAATGAGACTGAATGTTACGAAAGAACACTGGAGTTGATTTGGATATCAAAGGTAAGCGTCATAGGATTTTGGCCAAATTTCCCCTTATACTGTATGTGACAGGTTAAGACTGCATTATCCTGTTTCACAACTATTTAATTGTTCTACATATTTTTTTCTATATTTTTTAAAGAAAGCTACAAACAAATGAAGTATGCTGAATATTTAAAATGTTTTTATTGCATTTCAGTTAAGATAATCATCCGCATTTCTAGACAGTAAACAAAGTTTAAACTGAAAGAAAACAACTCTTTTATCAGCTTTGATTTAATTACATATAAAAATAGAAATGTGTATACATTTTCTTCTGATCACAGCAGTAATTCATGAAATGCTGATCAAATGATAGAGGAATGTTATAACTGGCATTGGTTTAGACACATAGTGTATGTCTGTATCCCAGTGGTGCAATAATGCTTTACTGTCATAGAAAAAGTACACCAGATCACAGTAATCATTTGTCCTGTGCAAAAATAAATAAATAATTGTATCAAATCAAATTAAAAACCCACAACACATCACCTAAACCAACACACACTTCAAGCTTTGTGAATCTAATAGTTACATATTCAAGTGCAAATATACTCAACATATGTACCTGAAATAACTCCAAACTCCAAACTCCAATATATTATTATTATTTTTTTTTATATCAAGATTACAGGTTATGTTCTGGCTATTATCTTCTGCATCCTAGCCATTATTTATGTGAGTTTTGACTGCAAAAGTAAAACATCAGTGGGCCGCACTGACCAAGAGAGTCAAGGACAGCAAGGTCCAGGTAATGAGGAACAGCCTGATCAACGCACTGACAACCTTCCGATGAGCAGCATTGAAAATGCAACTGAGGATACAAGTCTCTTAAACAAACCGTCTACAACACCGCCCTGATGTTAATGACATCAAATGCCATCAGCTTTTGTGTGTCTTGCGACCTTATAAAGTTTGGATGCATCTATTTGAATGAGGCCTGACTTGACTGAAAGATTTTCAGTGATTGACGGATACAATTTCACTCTCTTCCTCACACAGAGTATGCTGTCAGAGCAACTGGAGTTATTTTGACTGTTTTTGTACTTTTTGTACCCATAAAAAGATAAATATATTTTGCAAGCTACAGAAATACATAATAATAGAGGAATTCAGGTTCATACTGTATTTATGTTGTCTTTCAAAGATTCAGTTTGTGTTTTTTAATTAACTGATTTGTGTTTTAATTTCTATTTCTTCAGTTAACTGATTGTTTGTTGTTTATAACTGTCCTTTATGAATATATAAAACATCTCAGTTCTTATAAAATGTAAAAATTTCTTACATTGTTTGTTTGTAAATTTGTAAATTATACTGTAAAAAAACAAAACAAATATCAGACTTCTTTTTAGACAAAAAGAAAACTTTTACAATACATTTACAAGTTGATTTAAATATGACAGCTTTTTTGGATTTGAACAGGGATTTCTTCAGATTCATTTAGTTGGTCAAGACATCCAATACATTTTCCACAGAATTCCCCAGACCAATTATAAATTATTCCAATTAGAAATAATAATTTCAGTGCTAGCTCATGTACAGTAACATTGGAGGGCAATGAGGACGTGGACCACCTGGACAAACAAGCCAAATCTGCATTAACTAATGTTATTTTGTTGAAAATGTTTTAAATTCTAAGATGTAAATCTTGTTTTGACTTCTGCTCTAGCTTTCGATTGAAATGTGGCATTGCAGTACAGTGAGTATTGGTGGCTCTTTCAAGGATAAAAGATCTGTTAAAAGTCTAAATGTGAATAGATTACACATTCATTCCTTTTTTTATGTACTCCTGCCTGCATGATTCTTATGTAACCTCTTTGTTGATATTTTTTAAGAATTTTTGTGTAAAGATCTGGCATTTTATATGGCATTTTGATGTATTATGCCGTTTTCTTTTTGTTGGACAAACAATATAAAAGTCAGTTCTGATGGATGATTGAATTTAGTTCACTGGAACATTTCTGCATTACTCAAGGTGTTCTCAAAAGGAAAGATGGCCATATTACGTAATTCGCATGAATAGCCCATTGTTCCAATTATCCTTTTTCCAAGTTCACTTTCTCATCTGTTATGATGAGACAGTCTGAGACGATGAGACATCTGCTATAATGTAAACAGATCCTTGTAAATCGTTAAAAATAAAGATCCTAAAGTGCCACAGAGATCGTCTCGGTTACGGATGTAACCCTCGTTCCCTGAGTAGGGAACGGAGACGTTACGTCGGATGACGACGATTGGGGTTTCGCTTAGAAAGCCTATCACCTTCGAGTATATAAAATGAGCCAATGGCAATGAAATGCCATGGGTCTGCGGAATTTGCATAGCGTATCTCCGCCCACCGCAGGGGGTATATAAGGAAGTACGCTGGCAACATGCAGATATGTCTTCGCTGAGGAGTCGAGACTGGACCCAGGCGTTTTTCAGCGATACAGCGGAAGTGGCAGGAAGACGTAACGTCTCCGTTCCCTACTCAAAGACGTTCCCTTTCGTGGTCACTCTGAGTTACGTCGGATGACGACGATTGGGGTTCCAGTCTAATCACGCCACCTCGGCTGTCATCCAGTGCCCTGCGTAAGTCTGAGCTCCCTGTTGTGAGACTAGCACGAACGAAGGAGTCCTACCTAACACAGGAATACCAAGGTACACTGGGAAGCATATCTCAGGAGAAATATGCAATTACGCCCAACCATTAAGGAGGGGACTTGAGAGACACATATGCCAGAGGGATGCATATGGGGTATCACTGGGGTGTCCAGCCGCAGGTGGAATATTTAAACCCCAGGGGTGGCAAGGTGGCTTGCCAAGGGAAAGACACACGCTCAAAAGTGACTTACAGTGGAATACACATGTGGGGGTCGCCCAGAGGGGGGACCATGCACAAGGAGGCACCTAGTCAAGCGCAAAAGCTGCGTTATGGCAGATTGGCATAACTCAGGCGTTGACGTAACCAGTGCTGGAGGAAACTCAGAGCTTATCAGACTCACCTGAGAAGATAATCGCACGTATCCCATCCGTGGAGAGGAATGGCGAGCAAGTGAAGACACCTGAGCAGAATCTAGTACCGGCTGGTTGAAGCGAGTACATGGGAAGAAACTGGCTCTACTCAGAGATTATAGAATCTCGCGAATGTGTTGGGTGTCGCCCAGCCTGCAGCTCTACAAATGTCTGTTAGCGAGGCGCCATGCGCTAGAGCCCAAGAGGAAGCCACACTACGAGTGGAGTGGGCTTTCACACCAAGGGGGCATTGACGACCTTGCTGCTGGTATGCCAAAGCAATGGTATCCACTATCCAGTGAGATAACCTTTGCTTTGAGAGAGCCTTTCCCTTCAGCTTCCCACCATAACAGACAAAGAGCTGGTCTGAGGTCCTGAAACACTGCGTTCTGTCTACATAAGCACGAAGGGCGCGTACTGGACAGAGCAGTGCCAAGGCAGCGCTTGCAGGTTCACTACCTGGTCTCGAAAGGGTGTGGTAGGAACGCCAGTGCATAGCGTGCCCTCGGTCAGGGAATAATACAGGTCGCAATGGGACGAGTCGTGGGAGGCAAACAGGTCTACCTGTGCGTCCCCGAACTGATCCCAAAACAGCTGGACCGACTGGGGATGGAGTCTCCATTCTCCAGCGAGAGGCCGAAGCCGAGACAGCTCGTCGGCTGCCTGGTTCAGGTCTCCCGGGATATAAATGGCTCGAAGCGACCTCAGATGCTTCTGACTCCATATGAGGAGGTGGTGGGCGAGTTGCGACATACGGCGGGAGCGTAGACCACCTTGACGGTTGATGTACGCTACTGTCGCGGTATTGTCTGATCGGACTACGACGTGCTGACCCTTGAGCAGCGCATGGAAGCGGTGCAGGGCGAGACGCACATCCAGCAACTCGAGGCAATTGACATGCCAAAGGCGCTGGGGTCCTGTCCAGGAGCCCGCGGCAGCATGTCCATTGCACATGGCGCCCCAGCCCGTGGTGGAGGCATCTGTTGATACAACAACATGCCAGGAAACTCGTTCTAGGGGCACTCCGGCCCGTAGAAACTTGAGGTTCGTCCACGGGGTGAAGGTCTGTCGGCAGGCTGGAGTCACTGGGACTCTGAGCGTGCCGTGTAGCCATGCCCACCTCGGGACTCGATCGCGAAGCCAAAGCTGAAGCGATCTCATATGAAGCAATCCCAGCGGCGTTACTGCGGCTGCGGATGCCATATGCCCCAGGAACCTCTGAAAAAGTTTCAGTGGAACCGCACTCTTGCCCTCGAACTGACGAAGACAAGTCAGCAGTGACTGCGCGCGCTCGCTCGTAAGCTGCGCGCACATGGCGACCGAGTCGATCTCCATACCGAGAAAAGAGATCCTCTGCGCGGGGCAGAGTTTGCTCTTCTCCCAGTTGACCCGAAGGCCCAGATGAGCTAGGTGCCGGAGCACTAGGTCCCTGTGTTCGCAAACCTGGTCTCGAGAGTGAGCTAGGATCAGCCAGTCGTCGAGTTAGTTCAGGATGCGAACCCTGTGTTCCCGGAGGGGAACAAGGGCTGCCTCGACGACCTTCGTAAAGACGCGAGGAGACAGGGCTAGCCCGAAAGGGAGAACCGCGTACTGGTATGCCCGCCCCTCGAAAGCAAACCGAAGAAACGGTCTGTGTCGAGGTAAAATGGAGACATGGAAGTAGGCGTCCTTCAGGTCGATCGCTGCAAACCAATCCTGCGGCCGCACACACTGGAGGATGTGTTTGGCCGTTAGCATCTTGAACGGCAGCCTGTGAAGGGAGCGGTTCAAGACGCGCAGGTCGAGGATTGGCCGTAACCCACCGGACTTCTTGGGTACAATGAAGTAAGGGCTGTAGAAGCCGGACTTCATCTCGGCTGGAGGGACAATCTCGATCGCACCCTTCGCCAGTAGGGTGGCGACCTCCGCTCTCATGACAGGGGCATTGCCACCGACCATAGTGAAGCGGACTCCCCTGAAGCGGGGAGGAGATATCGCGAACTGAATCGCGTAGCTGAATCTGATGGTTCTCGCGACCCAGCGGGACAGTCTGGGAAGCTCTAGCCAGGCCTCCAGAAAGTGCACCAGCGGGGTCATACGAACCACAGACGTACCGTCGGTGGGGCAGCGAGGCGGAATGACCGGCACCGGCGAGGGTGGCATAGCGGCCCTGTGCGGGGGCACGGTCATTAACCGTGTCCTGCCAGAGGAGGCCAGGGGAGGGCGCGCGTCCCACGGGGGCGTGCTCTGGCAGGGGTCTGGCGACAGAGGGGGATGAGAGGAGCGTGGCCCGTGGGCGGCGCGTGCTGTCATCCCGCACCTCTGGGACAGAGGAGGGCGGCAGTGGCGGGACCCGAGGGTGGCGCGCACTGCGGCCCTCGGACTCTGTCGGCTCAGGATTGGGGGATTCAATTCTGTCTTTAACCACATTAGGGTACTGCTCGTCGTTGGACGAGCAGCGGGGAGTGGAGAACAAAAGATTCTCCCCCGGCCCTCCACCGGGGGAAGGAGTGGCCCTGCTACCAGCTCCTGAACAGAATTGAGCGCCAATCCTGAGCAGCCCGTCTCAGGGGCGCCGCTTGGCCTGGCGTTTAGCGGGCCGCGGGGCCAGAGAGGGCTGTGGGAGCCGTGGGAGGGCGCCCTCGGCGGCGAGCAGGCTGAGGATTCTGTGCCAACGGCTGAGCAGCAGCGGAGCGTCGGGGCAGAATGTGCTTGATCGCCTCAGTCTGCTTCTGGGCGGTCGAGAACTGCTGGGCAAAGTCCTCGACGGCACCGCAGAAAAGGCCGGCCTGGGATATGGGAGCATCGAGCAGACGAGTCCGCTCGGGCTCACGCATATCGGCCAGGTTCAGCCAGAGATGTCGCTCCTGGACCACAGCTGTGGACATCACCAGACCCAGGGAGCGCGCGGTCACCTTCGTCGCTCAGAGAGCGAGGTCGGTGGCGGCGCGCAGCTCATCGAAGAGCCCTGGGTCTGTCCTACCCTCGTGCATGTCACGGAGCATCTTGGCCTGGTAGACCTGCAAGATGGCCATGGCATGCAAAGAGGCAGCTGCCTGTCCCGCCGCTCTGTAAGACTTCGCCACCATAGTAGACGAAAATCTACAGGCTTTGGATGGGTGCTTAGGATCACCACGCGATGAAGCGCTTGTCGGACACTGCTGCATCGCGACAGAACGTTCGACTGGGGGAATCCCAGTGTACCCACAAGCATCAGCCTTATCGAGGGGAGGAAAGGCGGAGAAAGCCGACGAACGATCACGGGAAGACATGGGGGCCTTCCAGGACCGCGTGACTTCCTCATGCACTTCCGGGAAGAATGGTATTGGGGTTGGGCGGCGACGAGTGTCAGCGGCCGCTCCCAAAAACCAATCATCCAGCCGCGAGCGCACTGAATCGGGTGGCGGGGACCACTCGAGCCCAATGGCTGCGGCTGCCCGGGAAAGCATGGCAGTCAGCTCGGGATCAGACTCGGGCAATGCTGGCACGCCCGAGGGCGGCAACACAGCCGAATCCTCACTTCCCGAGGACTCATGCCCACCTTGTGATGCAGTGATCGACATTGCATCCTCTGCTGGAGCTCCAAACGAAACACGCGGGGCCTCCGTAGAGGGACCAGCGGTCTCAGTTTGAACACTCGTGGGTACCGATGCTGAAGAGGGGCGTGTGGACCGTGGACGTATCGGCGGTGTGCTCCACACAGTCACCCTCAGGTCACCAGCCGAAGTACTAGCTCTTGGGGAGTCAGTAGATCGGGGTGTGGGTAGGGGGACTCTCGCTCTGGTGAGCTCATTGAGTCTCGACCGCAGCATGGAGATGGTCATGTTCCCGCAGTGAGAACATGAGTCATCCACAAACGCTGCTTTAGCGTGATCAACGCCCAAACACGCTAAGCAGAGATTGTGCCCATCAGCAAAGAATACATCGCGACCACAACCAGAAGTGCACGGGCGAGGCATCTTTAAAAAGACGTGCCGCGTGCAATGCTCTTTTTGTGAGAGGAAAACTCTGCGGATGTTGCAGCGAACAGGGAGAAATCACACTAACTGTCAGATCACTGACCAGATCAGCAGGGTAGTGTGCACTCGCTGAAATCGCCGTCACACCAACACCGGAGAGCTCGCTCGTCTCGAAGGATTGAGAAGGATAACTCAGGATTTTTTGGCTTGCGTGGAGTGGAGAAGTTCTCGGCTCCGAAGCGAAAACATATCTGCATGTTGCCAGCGTACTTCCTTATACACCCCCTGCAGTGGGCGGAGACACGCTATGCAAATTCCGCCGACCCATGGCATTTCATTGCCATTGGCTCGTTTTATATACTCGAAGGTGATAGGCTTTCTAAGCGAAACCCCAATCGTCGTCATCCGACGTAACTCGGAGTGACCACGAAAGGGAACCACTGTTACACATTATTCGGTCAACAAATATTGATGATCTTCATTGCTTGCTTCCCATTTTTACTCCACCTTAATTGTGGATGTTTCTGTAATTGTTTGAGGGGGAATATTTCGCTTGTGGCATGGTACACTGGGAAGGAGATCTTGCATGATGAGATAAAGATTAAATGGTGCAAACCCATGAGACAGAATGATGATTTCTATTTGACAGTGAGTGTACTTGACCATTTTTAAAGATTTTATTGAACAAATAACGAAGCCGTTATTACTCATTATTATTATTATTATTATTATTATTTAAAATAATCTATAATATTAAATATAGGGGAGAGTGTGGCACAACCTAACGTGGGGATAGTTGTAACACCCATGTTTTAAATACTTCCACACATGCTATAATGACGAAACTAAGTGTATTTACTAGTTGCCATATCAACACTCTATAGAGAAAAAATTACGCCAAAATTCAGAAATCTTTGGAAGATATCACTGAACATTTATTTAAACATAGCAAAAGCAGAACACAATTACTTGTGTTAATTTTTTATCTCTATTTTTGGTGTTTATTTTAACTTAGGCAAATCTGATATTATATGATATGTGTTATTTAACAGTTGAAATGGTTCTTTAATGGGTTTAAATCCCAGTTGTGCAGGTGGGGCATGTTGGAACACTGCGTTACAAGGAGCCCCTATTATAAATATGCTATTCTATTCTATACTTTTATGAATTCTATTGAGAAAACATGAGAAAAAGGTGAATAAAGACTGAGAGTCAATGTTCAGAAATTATTCATTATTATTATATTTTGAACTATGTTGTATAGCTGTGTTTTCCGGTGTGTTCATTGTCAAACTCAAAAATTATTTTATTTTTAATTATTATTTTATATGAAAAAGTTATTTTATCGAGGAAATATTTTAGTTTGTCTTGTATATTTCTTTTTTTCTTTTTGGATCAGATAGCGTTTTTAAGCTGTCATATGGTCATGTTACAATGTGCCCCTCACATGTTAATGTACACCACCTATGGGGCAAGTTGTCACATTTCACTTCTATTCTTTCGGGGTATATATATTAAAAAAAAGTATACACTGTATTAATAAAACAAAACTTGGGAAATTAATGTGGGAAAAAATAAATAGTCTGAACCCTAAGTAGATTCACACAAACTGAGAAAGTCAAAAAGCGTTCGGTTTAGAAAGTCAAAAAGTGTTAAGATATTGTAACTTTCTGTTTCATGTGCATTTGTGCAACCTTTGTTTCCACAATTTTAAAAGTCTCTTTTGTAATATAAATAATGTAGAGTAAAAAAAATTGAAAATGGAAGTGTTTTATACAGAAAGTTTGAAGAACAGCCTTTATTTGATTATTTGAAAAAAAAAAAAAAAAAATTGTAACATTTTAAAAGTCTGTAATGTCATTTTTGACCATTTCAATGCCAAATAAAATCATAGTGTTCTCAACCCTTTGAGCAGCAGTGTAAAGGCTTTTAAAAATGTAAAACCAAGATCGAGGTTTTTCTTAAACTATTACGCCATTATATAACATTAAAACTGCAGTGTAAAAATAAAACGTATATCTTTAATCATTTCAAACCACCTGAGCTTTGTTTCAAGCAATAAAATATTTGCAAATATTTAAAACGCTGTACAAGATTATTTCTATAGATTTCATACATATGGCAAAAAATGTGCCAATTCATTCGCAAGTAATAGCCATAGGGGGGATTACACTCATCTTCCCATGGGACACTGACATTCTTCAGGTCTTCATGAAACATCTGTCTCCGTGTCTTCCTTGGTCTTCCCTGTCTCCTGCATCCTCCTGGTGGTGTCCACTTCATAACTGTGTTTGGGTGTTGTTGTTTGGGCATGTGTAGGATGTGTCCAGCGAGGTGCACCCTTTGCTCTGTCACAGTTTCTGAAAGTCTTCATGTGAAGTTCCACTCCTCCTCGTAATCTCTTTGATATATGCAGAACCAATATTGAAAATAATCATTTATCTTTTTCCATACTGTTAAAGAATTTTGTTTTCTCTTTTCAGCTTCATAAACTGTACTTGATGTCTGCCCAATGCCTTTATCAAAAAAGCGTCAGTGCTCATCAGGAGCTTTGCTAAAGGACATATTCATTGCCATCCATTAGCTTCATTAAACCTTTTATTACAGCGGTCACTATAGTAAATGTCCACCATAACTACATCTATGGTATCATTATATCACTACCTGGTTAATGTAAATGTAATATAGGCTTACCCGTGAATGTATTTTATAGAAGCATTTTTTTTTGCAGACATTTATAATAATTAACTATTTTAAATTGCCTTTCATTTAGTTACAATAATCACAATGATATATAATTAAATTTGAGAATGTAAAATGTTGTGCTTAGGTTTTTGCCTATTTGTTCTTTAAAGGGAAGAAACAAATATATTTTCACATAAAAAAGTTAAATCTCATCTCTTGGTTTTGTAAACATATTATTACTTCATCAGTGATTTTTTTTTTTTTTAATGTTACTGTATATGTCACTATAATAGATTGCCCCTGTATCTGGCTCATTTGTTTTATGTAATTAATTGACTACATTTGTCTTTAAACAGTTTGACATTAAAAATTGGAATATGCTTTCAAAATTGTGTGCATTCATTGTGCTTTTGTTACATTTATTTGAATATAATTGATATACATTTGATATACTATACATACACTGTAAATGTTAGAAGCAGTTTAGTACATGCAATTATCTTTAATTAAAATACTGCAAAACTACCCCTGCTGTGGGTCATTGCTTAGAAAAAAAAGTGTATCTTTCAAATGTATTTATGCATCAGTCTAAGCAAATAAGCAAATTTGTTGTAATTGATCATGTGAACTCGATTTTGGATGGTAACCCCACACAGGAGTCTTTTGTTTTTTTAAATGTGAATTTAATTATTTAATTAATTGTTTAATTTAATTAGACGGAATACATGTTTAACAGCCCAAATATTAAAGGTATCTATCCCTGCAGTCGGAACCAGAAGAGATCTGTCATCATTTTCCATAAATGGGAAAGTAAGTGTGAAGCATCTGTTCAGCTGGGTTGGTATTGGCTGTGACATTATTGCAGAACTCACTGTGATAGGACTATCTTTTAACCCATATAAAACGGCACTTCATGTTACAAAGTATGTTTTGGTGTTATTATTACATTAAGTTAACTATAAAGTGTCTCTATGTTTTGAGAAATGACTCCTTTACCAAGATCCCAACCCTAACCCTAAGCATTTCTCAACATTTCAATGAACTACAGCACCATGTTTCCTGTTCCATTGATATAATGATAGAGATATAATGTAGTTTAAAACGTTTAGTAATTAAACAATAAATGTTAAATAAATAATATCTTTAATGGACAACTGGATATCTAAATATGTTTATTGAACAAACCTTTATGACATATGTGACAGGCTGAAAAGTGATATTTTACTGTGAGCACTTTTAATAAAAACCTTTATGCCAGCTTTCCATATATGTCTGGAAACTGTGGCCAACATTATTTAGCAAACATAGCATAAGCAGTTGTCCTGCCGATTTTTTCTTTGATACACTAACCAGACTTACACTACGGAGTTACAAGCCATTTGAAATGTGCATTTTTTTGCTCTTCCAGGGGCTGTTGCTGGGCCTCTGGGGGTGGAAGGGCAGTAGCCTACAATCTACACAGATCTATTCTCCTCATCATGGACAACACACTTTATTGAGTCACATTTAAATATACCCCATATTGTATTAGGTTTTGATGGGTATTGTGAGACCATCTGATATGGAAATATTTTAAAGAAATACTGTAATATATAATAATTATTATTATTTCTCTGCTTTTTTGTATAAACATCAATAAATATAATGGATGAAAGTGAAACTGCAACAACATGCCATCATAGAATTTCCAGTGTCGGAAGTAAACAAAAATCAATTTATATATTTGCACTTCAGTATTACTAGTACACAAGGATAATGCACCATTCAGTAAAACAACAAAGAAACAGTGCCAAAATGTCCTTTTCACCCCCTGATTGCTTCTCATATGCCTGACATCAGTAATATCTATGCTTTCATTTTAAATGCAGTAGTAGATGTACTAGAATGATCAACATGGATCATCTTCAATTATGTTTGAAGTAGTTGTAGCAATGTAGCCCACTGCAGCCTCTAGTTATTCACATTGTTACAGTAGAGGCTTCCTCTCCGCTTCCTCCGGATCACCAGAGGGCGCTCTCACCAGAATATTGAGTGTTACTATTCGGACTACAATTCCCATAGGCCCTCATACCTGGGACTGATTACACACACACCTGCAGTTCATCACTCAAACACTATTTCAACACTTCATACACACACCAAGTCCTGATTTGCATCATATGCTCATCACATATTTTATTTTTGATATTTGTCATTGATGTTTCTCTTTAAGTTGACGAGATGCTTCAAATATGCAGTCAAAACCGAAAGTAAAACCAACCCACGATGTTGTACTACAATTGTACTACAACTTGAAAACATGTTATATTTCATTTGCATATTGCAAAACATATCTTTCAGCACTTACAAGGACTAGGCAGTTTTTAATTGTTGAATACAAGTGTGTTTGATCAAGGTTAGAGCTAACCTCTGCAGAACAGTGGCCCTACAGGACCGGATTTGAGGAACCCTGTTCAATGAAATAGAAGACCATTTTAAAACTTTAATTACATTTCCTAAAAATTGCCAATATTATAACAGCTAAAGATTACATTATCTATATAACAGGTTGAATGTAAGTTGTATATGGTTTAAATCTATTAACTGCAAAAACCAACAACAAAAAACTAAATGGAAAAGAAGGCATGTTTGATGAATATCAGTACTGTTATTCCATCTTATCACTCTATGGTTGTTTGTTTGTTTGTTTTTTAGCTCTCAGCTTTAGCTCTACTGTCAGTCCTGTGTGTTTCTGTCATGGCTGCCGTCATTTATAACGACTGTAAGAGCAGAACTTTGGAGCAACTGAATAAACACGATGAACCAACACGACAAACATCTCTCAGCAGCTCGGAAGAGGAAGTACAGCACCCGTCTGCCTAAATACAACATGTCAAACAACTGTTTAAGGTTATAAATATTCATAAATTGACATAGATTTAAACTTTCGCTAAGGTACAACTTTAATTTCTGTTTAGATGCATGTTGTCTTGTTTCTTTGTAATAACAACTGTGTGTGTGGTTTACTGCACTGTACAGAGCAAGCTTTTCTCATGCGTGCCTATAGGGCTACACACGCACTGCAAGATACTAATGCAAATACATGCCACCTTTGAAAGACAATGAAACATCACTGATTTTATTAAGTTTCTATGCTTTTGATAGTTTCTATGTTCTTGAAAGAATTAAATAGAAATGCTGAAGTTCAAATTGAGATGTCTAACTTTTGTTTGCAGTCATTTATTTCATGTGCATCTAGTGGAGGCATTTCCACGATAGACCTCAGAAAATGTCTTCATGTCTTTTTCAACAGTTGCAAGGCATGTTGTCCAGTAGAACCATTATCATCTCTGTTGTTGGATGCACAGTTTTTTTTTATAGTTTTTGCATACAGTGGATATAAGTCAACGCACTCCTATTAAAACAGCTGCTTTTGAGATGTAAAAAAAATAAATAAACAAAGATAATTATATCAGAATTTTTGCACGTTTAATGTAGAAATTAGAACCTATGTAATGCCAGAAAAAACTGTATTGTGAAACCTTTCAGTAATCAGAATAGTGAATTTAATCATTCAAGAAAGGGTTAACTGAGCAAAACAATACTGTGAAAGATTTCAGAATGGTTAAGTTAAGGACTCAAGGAAGAAGGTTACGATCCCCCTTTTCAAAGTTAGGCTCGGGGATCGAGGAAACCGTAACAAGATTAAAGAAAAAGCCACATGGAGCTTCTCATTCCCAACCTCAGCCCTAAGGAACACTGCCAACCACCAAAATCAACTGTAAATTTAGGTTTTTATTGGAGGGGGTGGATTGGAATCCACTGCTACTTCAATGTATATGTAATGAGTGACTATAATCAAGGTACTAATGAGTTGAATGACTTCTCTGGAGATTTTACTTTGTTATATAAGTTACCAGTGTGATTACTGAAATGTTATTTTCATGTTTTCTTTAATGTCTGTATTTGATATCTGAATGCAGTAACAGTGCTTGCTTATTTAGCCCCGCTTTCAGAAATGAAATAGGGACTTGTTTTGTGTTTGAGAAAGGTCTTCAACATGTTAAAACACATAGGGGTCATTGAAGTCTATAGTTTAAGGGACCATTTCTCAGTTAAAGCCTATATTTTCCGTTTAGACTAAAGTGTCCTATCCTTGAGAGAATTAACTTATGATACTTGTTATATATAACAGAGTTATGTTTTGAGACGAGACTCCTGTTTATAGTTAGAGCCTGGCCAAATCCAGCCTTGGAAAAGCTGTATGTCGGTGTGTGTGTTAGTCTTCTTGGTTACAGGTTAAGGAACCACTGGCATTGTTGGAGATTGACTGAGTTGTTGTTCGGGACATGCTGGTGCCCAGCATCCCAAATCTGCGACCTGGAAGTTCACGACGTGCCTGACTTTAGGGTCCGAGTGTCAGCTGCATAATCTATGGAGATGCTTCAGTTTATGTGTTCATCTGTTTATGTGTGGAAAATTACTATGTTTATCTATTTCTTAGCCAATGAGAATCATTCAACCTGTAGCTTAGACCATGGTGAAGGGTATAACTGCTGTGATCTTTGTAACTGTAAGTGGGGCGGCCTACGAACTCCTGCCCAGCTAACAATTTTTGGTTCCCATAACGTTAGTTTTTGGTACCCAGAACATTCTCAGAATGTTAGTTTATGGTTCCCAGAACGTTATTTTTTATGGTAACCACCCAGCAACGTTCTGGGAACGTTATTTTATTGTTACATAAAAATAAAACCAAAAAAGAACGTTTCCCTAACGTAAGTATTTGGTTCCCAAAAAAATTACCAAAAAATAACATTAGGGGAACGTTCTGTGTTAACTGGGTGTATGAGTCTTGAAGCTGACTTCTGCTGACGAAACTGCAAACTATTTTCAGGAAAACTTTTCTTCATTTTTTTATAATTCTGACTCCGGGTCTTCTTTCAAACATCTTGTCCTTGGGTCCTAAACTGTTAACCTCTAACATTATATATATAAAAAAAAGAATTGTAACAGGAACACAAAAAGGCTTCAGAAGGCCAAAACAACAAACAAAATGGAGTCTAATCTAACGTACCTGTCACAAAAGAAAAGAACAAAAAAACAATAGCACTTCCTTGACTCCCTAACTTGACCAAAACCAGGAGAAAAATGATTAACACAAGAAAATGACACCCTCCTCACAAGTTACAAATGGCACATTCAATTTAACAAAAGAATAGGATAGGCTATCAAGTAGCTCAACAATATTGAGTTGGGGTTAATACTCTAGGCAGGAGCACAATAACAGTACTGACTAGAACACTTTCACGGTTTTTACCTTTTACCTCTAGATATCAGCTAGTCAACACCAAATCACAACTACTAGCAACAAAAGTCTGAGGCTGCAGAGCAGTGGTGGACGAAGTACACATACCATGTACTTGAGTAAAAGTAAAGATACTCAAGGTAAAATATTACTCAAGTAAAAGTAGAAGTGCTGCCTTTAAACATTCACTTGAGTAAAAGTACAAAAGTATTTGCCTTCAAATGTACTTAAGTATCCAAGTACTATGATTTTTTTATGACTATAATGTCCTATTATAATTTTTGTCACAAGACTCTTGCTTAACTCAGTCTACGTGAAGACTCCAATGTCACTCTTGGCACATCAATCTATTAATAAAATGACATTAATTAGTCTATATATATATATATATATATATATATATATATATATATATATATATATATATATTTATTTGAATTGAAAACATTTTTTGTTTGTTTAATTTTGGACGGAAGGGCACTGTTCCCATAAGGTATAATACATTTACAGTATTTACTGTATATATTTTGGAAGACTATATATTTGTATATGTATGTATATGTATTAGGGATGGGACTTTTTCTCGACAAAACGACCGACATTCGACACATGCTCCACTCGACAAAAAAAATAGAGTGTCGACATGTCGAGGGGGCGGGGCTTGTGGGATTTCCAAATTGCATTTTTTTTTTTTTTTTTGCCTTTTAATTTATTACATTTCCTCGGTTACTTTAACCTCGGTTCCCTGAAGGTTTGCGTTGCAAACGCTATGAGAAAACTCCTTTTCTCGAGAAAAGAACGACCATGGTGTGTAAACAGAAGCAGCAGCGGAAATGGGCGGCGACAGCTTCTTACAGTTGCGGGAGCTTTTTCCTCAGCGCCGTCAACAGAAAGAGCGTTAACTGTAGGTACGTACACACCGCCGCCGACTTGAGCTGCAAAGAAGCTCTGGCCGCCCTGTCAAGGACGCTTGTCAAAAAGTACGGGGAAGCTTGACCGCTCTGAATGGTGAGTGCGCGCGGCCGGGACTCGCTCTCTCTCTCTGCTCGTGCGTGCGCGCTTAAAATTTCATATTTTGTTATGAACATTCACCCGCCAGTGTGGCGGATAGCCTTTTGAGATTTACTCGCCAAACAGAAAATCTACCCGCATTTGGCGCTTGGCGGGTGTTAATTTCGGACCCTGATGTAGAATATTTTCCACCCTCCGCATTGCTGCTGCTCTTTAAAAAAGAAAAAGAAAAAAAAAGGCCGACAATCCGACAAAAAGTCGACACATGGGCCTCGACAGTCGATTTCCCAAATCCCGTGTCGTTCCCATCCCTAATATGTATATATATATATATATATATATATATATATAAAAAATTTCTACGTTATGGGAGTAGCCAATTTCCCTCCAAAATTAAACACCAAAACGTAATGCAGTGTTTCTGCTACTCCCCAGAAAAAAAAAATGCTATTATATCCATGTAATTTTAGTGTCAACGTAATAAGCAATGTTCATTATGCGTCAATATTTACCGATAATTGCTGCAATAATAGCTGCTGCTCTCTGCCCCGCTTAAAATCATTGGCAACGCGATTTGTTTGGAACTATTGAGAGCTACACGAATCACGTGACCGCGCGGCGGCGAGTGAATGATGTTAAAATACTGCGAGATCGATTAGAGTGTACTAGTGTAGACGGCTCTGTATGCTTTTCAATCACTCTCGCGATGTCATAAACTGATCGGTCTGTGCAGCTCCGGTTCAAGTCGAACAAGCCAAGTGTGTCGCAACCTTATAGCCTACTGTCTATGGTCGCAACTCTCATATTTAACGGCTCTGGTTCACGCAGATAGCGCCAAGGCAAGTTCAAAACAAAGCACGCACGTTAGGCTAGTGATTGGTGGCTCGTTTGACCAGTTAAGTTTTTATCCACTCATAAATAAAAAGGAACGACTGATTTTGAAAATGTAGTAAAGTAAAAAGTAAGATATTTGACTTTGAAATGTAGTGGAGTTAAAGTAAAAGTCTTCCAAAATTTAATTACTTAAGTAAAGTACAGATACGCAAAAAAACTACTTAAGTACAGTAACGAATTACATTTACTTCGTTACTGTCCACCACTGCTGCAGAGAAGGGAAATGTTGGCTATCAGCAATCAGATAATCAGCTCCTGTTAGCAGCACAGAAGAGAGAAAGGGGCTGTTTACACCCGGCCACTTCATGCGTTTTCTCAGATCAGATAGCTATCTGATTTATCAAAACGATTCCATTTACACCTGGTCACATAAATGTGATTTTGCAAAACGGATTTAAATCCGATCTTCAATTCCCGCGCTATATGCAGATTTAATGGAGTGCACATCATGCAGCGAAAGCAACAGATATGAGCTGCATTTTATTGATCAACAGCTAAAATTTAAGAATCAAAGACCGCAATAAGAGAGAGCGGCAACAGCCCTGATAAGATCATTTCGTTTCTTTACTTTTAATGATGATGATTGTGTGTTAAACGTCTGCGACTTTCACTTTGATTTGCGATAGTGTGCGCATTGGCATGATGAATTGATGCTCAGCTTCTCATCTGTGGCGATGCGTGTCGCAGTGGTGAACGTGATTTCACCAAGTACCACATGTTCCTGGATCAACATCTTTGTTGATCCTGGACCAACTTTCCAATCAACCAATCAGATTTGAGGGATAAGTTTACAGTTTATGGCAAGTTTAGGCTTAGAACCAGGGTCAGTTCTAATTTTACCCTCTGATTTTAGGGAAAAGTTATGGGTAGGGTTAGGTTTAGGGGTAAGGACTACATTTTGGGACAGGAATGTTATTCCAGGATCAACAAAATATGTTGATCCAGGAACATGTCTTATTTGGCAAAATCACGGTGACCGTGTTGCAGTAGCGTCGTCATATCTGGCTATAACATGACATAATAGCCTATAACAAGAAGTTTTGGGAGGAGTACAATTTACATATGTGGTTTCAACAACCAGATGCATTGACACTTGTCTAGTTTCGTCTGGAATGTGGCCCAGTCCTCCTCCTGAAGTGGTTTTTGAGAGATCGGATTCAAATCCGTCTCGAATGCGTTTCGGAGGGCATTTACACCTGGTCTTTTCACGATCGGATAGCTATCCGATTACAGAAAATGCATGTTCCACAGCCCCTAAGTATATAGACCAAACAGTATTTAGACCAAAAGCACATGACTGCCCTCAGAACAGTATAAACTACGTCACAGGACGTAACAACTGTCATATTTCTTCTCTCTGTCTGTGTGAACGACGGTTACCATTCTATAACAGGATGTGTGGTTTTTCTGAACCTTAGGTACAGTGCAAGCTTGTCTCATCTGCAAGCTTTTCTGAAGTGCTGTAGTCTATTTCAACTTGATGAAGGTTAGAGATGCAGCCGTCATTGATTTTTATTCCATATACTTCCCTTTATCCCCACAACTCCTTCTTCTGTCAATAAAATTTCTAAAACATGCTCTTCTAACATGTGGATTTCAGTGGTGCTTTTTATTTTAAAAAATGTCTTGTAAAAATGTTGTGCATGGGGCAACATGTTTGCAAAATATAATGTTGCTTCTTGCACGTTTTGCTTCAGTTTCAAAGTGAAATGTCCAGTGAGTGCCACTAAAACATGCATTCAGTTTTCTCCAAAACAGATAAATTCGACTGTGCCAACATTTTATTACATTTGTTCACGTAGCGCAGCAAATCGAAAACTGAATAGAATGTGCCCGGTGAAGCAAACGAGAGATGAAACTTTTTCTTTTTTTAAAGAACCATAGGCCTATGTCACACTTCCTGCTTCCGGAACGCGGAGTAGGGATTCAGAACTTCCGGTCAACAGTATTTCTCCATAAGGATTTAGATTATCAGCCATAATGTCTAAACCATCCGAGGTAGACTGACCACGAGCTATGAGGTTGTGAAACGAATGTTTTTGCTCCTGTAGAAGCTATAAGTTCGTATGAAATCAACCCTGTTTTAAGAAAAACATGTTTTATCCGCGATCTTATGAAAAAAAACTACACTACCCACAATCCTAAGCGTAGCAGCAACGTCTGCTGATTGGTCCAACTCCCTGTTACCATAGAAACGTTTACCTTACTGACGAACAGCCCGCCGCTGTTGTTGTAGTGTACCGGGTTGCTCTGCGTCAGGACGTAGACAGCCATTCCTCAGCTTTCACGCTTTTTCACTTGAAAGTTTTCATTTACCATCCGAACCACATCGTCATATGTGACTTCAGGCAGGTTGCGGAGATATTTGGTCCAGCGGTATCTATCGGACTCCGCCATTGTAAAAAGCTAACCGGAAGAGCCGTATCCCTACTAAAAGACGTACTTCCGGTCTTCAATTTTTTCGTGACATAGGCCTATTCCATTTGGTATCTTCAAGGCTTTGAGCTCTTTTGTGGAGTGACTCGTGTTTCTTGTTCTACTTGTTTTGCTCCACTGTATGGATTGTTTAGGTGAGATACATGTGATTGATTTATTCTGTGATTGATTTAGAATTTATTTATAAACTCTTATCTATTTATTTATTCTTTGTTATGGAAATGCAGCAGAGTCCAAGACAAATTTCCCTAAGGGGACAATAAAGTATACTTTATTGTATTGTATTGTATTGTGTTTCACGGGACTTGTACATTAAACTGTACCATGTTAGCTCCTGTGCTTTTCGATTCTTGAACAAATCGTTCTTTTAAAATGGATATTTAGTTGATGGCAGAAGATGCACATCCAAAGTTTAATGCACAGTTTTTGTGCAGCACTGAATGAGCATGTCCAAATGTGTCCAGCCGAGGTGAAAGCCAGGTCTGACTCAGAAAGAACGGTTCTAATTGTCAAAGGTTTGAGAGGATAACCTCATTCGGTTCTTTTTTATTTGTTCTTTTCAAACTGTTTGTTTGGTTAAATAACCAGTCTAGAAATGTTTTTTGGCTCATTCGGTGCTGCACAAGGAGTGTACTTAGAATGTGCGTCAACTGAGGCTGCGTTTAACTCCACTTTTATCTGCTTGCCAACACGTAGCTATAGAATGCATATAGGTGCATACTGTATATTGGGCTTATATAAAAAAAAAAAAATTTGATAGAATTTTTGTGTTCTGATGAATAAATGAACTTATCTTCATTTTGGATGGCCTGGGGGTCATCATAGGCAGCCTTTTTCATAGGATACTTTTGATCATTGGTTATGAAAACTGCATTGATCCAGAATCACTCCGCCCAAGTAGCAGTGCTTCGCCTTCTGAGAATATAGTTCCCAGTATGTATACGGTTAGAAGATGGCGTTGTCTAATGTGACCTTGTTATTTGTACACGCTGTGACTATACAAATCACAACATGTAAATAGGAAAATGTTGGCATTATTTTGTCACTTATTGGGAGCAGTATGCTAGCTGGAGCCGTTTACCTCCAGTCTTTGTGCTAAGCTAGGCTAGCGGTGGGTGCGTCAGACAGAGTTACGGCATGCACAGAGATGAAAAGGGTATGTATGGACTTATCTAACTCTAGGAGATACAGTGAATAAGCTAAAGTCCCAAAAAGTCGGCGTGTTCCATCCTTTAAGGTCAGTGTTCATGATTCAACAATAAGAAAGAAACTGGGCAAAAATGCCATTCATGGGAGAGTTCCAAGGCGAAAGCCACAGCTGACCAAAAAGAACACAAAGGCTTGTCTCACATTTGCTTGATTATCCCAAGACTTTTGGCAAATATTCTTTGGACTGATGAGACAAAAGTTTAACTGGTGTGTGTCCCGTTACATTTGGCGTAAAACTAACACAGCATTTCATAAAAAGAACATCATACCAACAGTCAAAACATGGTGGTGGTAGTGTGATGACCTGGGGCTGGACCTGGACGCCATAATTAACCCTCAGAGAGTCTTCGGTCACTTCTGACCGAAAAATTTTCTGTTTTGAATTTTAAAAAATCACAGCTTCATCGGAAGGTTATGATACTTGGTGACTTTTATGGCATTAGGTATGTGAATACAAAAAAAAATTTAGTTCATGATCCGAGCATGCTAAGTGGTCATAAAAAAAATAGTCACACTCAGTGCCTTCGGTCAAAAATGACCGACCCATAGGAAATGAATGGGAAATTTACAAAAACACAAAAATTCTCTGAATTTTTGTCTGTACAATCTACAAATCGGCCACGATTCTAAAAAAAAGTACACCGCAGTAAAGGGGTGACACTCTACAACATCAAGAGTGCAAAAAATTCACACCCACCCACACACACACACATAGAAACACACTTTTATACACATACACACCAATAAATTCAGATTACAAAAAATCTGTTTTGAATTTTTAAAAATCACAGCTTCATTGGAATGTTACGAAACTTGGTGACTTTTCTGGCATTAGGTATGTGAACACAAAAAAAAATTGAGGTCATGATCCGAGCATGCTAAGTGGTCGTAAAAAAAATAGTCACACTCATGGTCTTCGGTCAAAAATGACCCCCATAGGAAATGAATGGGAAATTGACAAAAACACAAAAATTCGCTACAAATCGGCCACGATGCAGAAAAAAAGTGCTCAGCAATGAAGGGGTGAAACTCTAAAACATCAAGAGTGAAAAACATAACATAATTAATAATTATAATTAATATATATATATATATATATATATATATATGATTAATATAATAATTATTAAAATTATTAAAATAATAATTAATAAAATGTTATAAACCTTGGCAAAAAGTATTATTTGAGAATTTCTAAAAAAATACAATCAATCCACATCTTAAAAGTAAGTAATTTGGTCCAAAAACAACTAGAATTCACAAGCATCTCCATTTAGAGCTATTACAGGCATCTAGTGGTAAACCCATGCAATAACATGATTTATTTAATTTTATGTTTAATAAATTGATTTATTTTTTTTTTTTTTTTTTTTTTCTGAAAGCCTAGTCTCTATTTTAACCGAAAATACCGCATAGAAAAATAAAAATAAAAAATAATAATAATTTAAAAAAAAACCATTATTTTCAATGGCAAAAAATGGACTATAAATATTGCATAAATATTAATAAGTTCAATCAAATTGTCTCAAAATACTAATTTAAAAAGAATAAATATTATAGAACAAAAATAAATTGCATTGGTTTTTACTGGGATGGAGGAAGTTTCATTTTTAGGTGTCCGGTCACTTCTGACCGGGAAGGCACTGAGTGTGACTGCTAAACGAAGACTCTCTGAGGGTTAATGGAACCATGAATTCTGCGCTGTACCAGAAAATCCCTGAAGGAGAATGTCAGTTCGTCACCGTAAGCTCATGTGCACTTGGGTTATGCAGCAGGACAATGATCCAAAATACATGAGCAAGTTTACCTCTGAATGGCTGAAATGAATTTGGAGTGGCCGAGTCAAAGTCCGGTTGAGATGCTGTGGCATGACCTTAAACATGCTGTTAATACTCGAAAACCCTCCAATGTCTGAATTAAAACAATTCTGCAAAGGGTGGGCCAAAATTCCTCCACAGTGATGTGAAAGACTCATTGCCAGTTATAGCAAACACTTGATTGCAGTTGTTGCCGCCAACAAGGGTGGCACAACCAGTTATTAGGTTTAGGGGGCAATTACTTTTTCACATAGGGCCATGCAGGTTGAGACAGCTTTTTTCCCTTAAAAAATTAAATCATCATTTAAAAACTGCATTTTGTATACTCGGGTTATCTTTGTGTAATATTAAAGTGTGTGTGTGTGTGTGTGTGCATGTGTGTGTGTGTGTGTTTGTTTAAGTAATAGCAAGAACATTATGGAAATGTTGAAGTCCAATATTCTTTTAATTCAGAAAGCATTCAGAAACAGCATATACACTTATTATTACCAGCAAGCATATGGGTAACTTTTTTGTAAAGTAAAATATCAAAGTAACATCAAGAAATACATGCCATGAATACCTGAATATTTGTCCTGATAACTTATATTAGCTATAATTTCTCTGCTTCACAAAAAGAGAGATTTGCATGCATTTAATAAAAATAAAAAAATAAAAAAATAAAACAGAAAGAAAAAAAAATACTGAAAAATACATGATATTTTACATGATCACAAATTTAAAGGGATGGTTCGGGGTAAAATCAACCTAGGGTCCTTTACACCATGGCCTCGAGCCAAACACCCCCACGGAAGCCTTTTTTTTTTCCTTGGGCAAACATTATTAAAGTTAGAGCTTATTTAGAGATATCAGCCGAATGGCTTAGTACAGGTGCTAATGGATCCAAGGATGTATCTCGTAAATTACCCCACTAATAATGCCCAGAATGGTACCAAACTTATACAGACAGCCAATCAGAATCAATCCTGCTTTAAAGAGCTCGAGCAGTTAATGCGACAGTCGACACACGCTTATAATTAACAAAATGATATCATCTGCTGGTATGGACGCTAATATAGTTACAGTTATAGTTATCTTTACAGTAATCGTTCTTTGTGTGAACGGGCCTTTACACAGATCCTAGACAGAATTAAGAGGCAGAGCCTCTCCTTGACTTTGTCTCCTATCTTGTCCCTCCGATGTATCACATTTTCCATGTATGCAGCAGTCATAAATACCTAATAAGATAATTGTCAAAGTACTGAGGACAAAGATCATGATATAACCTGAAACCTGAAAGACAAAAAAAAAAAAAAAAAATCAACGTATGTATGTTATATATTTATGTTACGTATTGTGTTGATGATTAGGATGTGTTGTGAAATTAAATGATTCATAAGAGGAAAAATGAATCACAAAAGAGAATAATTTCATTGCTTAGAGCGTCAGGAAGGGAACTACTTTCCTTTTCCTTTCTGACTTATTTAGAGGTATAAAGAATTAATTTAATTTTCATATAATGATATTACAATTGCATGACAAGCTCTTGTGGTATATTATACTTACCTGAGATTGTTGAATATATTTGCGGGTCAAATCTCGTAGCTCCTTCTCATTTTTCATCCTTTCAGTAGGTTTACACCAAGACCTGTTGAGCTCCTTATCAAACACATAAACCCCCTTCCAGTCTGTCATGACACAGGCAACATATTCACCATTAAGTAACAAGATGATGGCCCACATTACAGGTGGAATCAGACAAGATCCAAAAGCTTTAGGGCAGTTCTCCTGAGTATCATCATTTACTCCTGCGCAACAATGACTCCATCCATGTTTAAAAGGTCTTAATAGGAGGTACATTAAAGTAAAGGTAAAAATAGCAGGTCCAGTGAAGATGAACACTGTTAGTTGTGTACTCTGACCACATGGACATACAAATTCTATTTCAATCAGCTTCTCCAATCCGAGTAACAAAAGGCTCAATGGAAAAGAGCTGAAAACAGCAGTTTTGGACAGGTATTTCTGTACGTGTTTCACAAGATCTTGTTCAGCCATCTTCTTAGGGAAGTTTGATGATGCTTTTAGCTGCTGCTTTCTCTTATGGTCTGTGGAAATGTTTGTAGTCCGTTCACTAGATCTTTCAATTATGAATAGATCTCCTTTAACGAAGAAGATAAAAATTACTTTTCATATCAGAATGAGTAATTAAATCATACAATTTTCTTCTTCAACAGTACAGAACACTGTGGAACAGAGGGATTTTCTTATAATTACAGATTCATAGTTCAAGCAATAAGTTCAAGCATGTTTTCAACCCGCCCATAGAGGGTGGGATCTCACTCACAGAATGTACAAATAGTGTCAGCCATCTTTTTTTTGGAAGCTAAGCTAGCAGGCTCTTGTTCTGTGGAGAAAGCTGAATAGTAGGGATTACCATCCTCTTTTTCCCGGACATGTCCGGCCTTCGAGATCATCTAAAATGTCCGGGATTCGGCTTTTGCTTTCTACAGTCGCCATTCATTGTTTACATGCACACCCTTTGTTTCAATCTAACTGAATTAATTCCGATTGGTGAATCTGAATGTAGTGTTTACATGAACGCTAAACAAGTGATCGGTTGATGTGCGTTTTAGCATTGCTAAGAAAATTCCCGCTCGGAGACTTGTGATAAAACGGCGTCTTTTAAGTTTTGAGTCAACTAGTAGCCTAGCCTAGTTGTTTAACTGCGCTCTCGGTAGGCGTGGCTTGGGAGTGGCCTCGTAGGGCAGCGAAGCAAGTGCATTCTGGGAGTTGTTGTCTTTCATCCACATGAGCCAAAAATAAATTTTCTAGCTTTTCTCAGTCTAGAAGGCTCCAAATTCAAAAATAATTTCACATTTCTACTACATAAATGACCCAATTTAAATACACATTCATCTTTCCAGAGGTGAAGTATCCCTTTAACATTGGTTTTGTTGGGTTCCTGGGCACTGTGGAATCACAGGAAAAAAAGGATGCAGACACTGCTGAAAAAGAGGCACTATCAGCAGACCTCAAAATTTGTACCATACCTCCTTGGATCTAAAACCAATAATCCATACCTATATTAACAGCAAATGTCAAACATAGGATCTGTATACCATGAATAAACTCCATGAAATCAGACCCAAAGTTGGGAGAAGAAGCTTCTATAAAATTTCAAACCAAAAGCCAAATAGGCCTGCATTCCAGGATGACACACTTGTTTATAATATTAGGAGAAGATCCACCAACTTTCTGTCAAAAACCTTTATCCCTGAAGCATGTTTTATTTTTATTCCGTTAAACACTCTTTAAGTAATTTTTAACAAAGTTAAACCAAATTCAGTTTTAGAGTTTTATGGAGTTTTAAGCTTGCATGGGGTAAAAAGCAAACAGCACAGTAGCCTACAGAAAAAAAGGCCACTAGCCACTATATAGACCTTATGCGCCAGAGAAACGAGGGCACCGCCATCTTTAGAATATTGTATTTGAACTTCCGTTTTTGCAGTCGCTCTGTATATTTCTATGGCATTGCTGTCCAGGAGTAATTAGCTTTTGAAGTGGATTTACTTAATGTAAAGTTAACAAAAGTTATCATGAGGATTGTAATGTTTAAAGCAGATGTCTTAACAAATGTCAGTAGACCAGGAACATTTTAAAACGAGCTGTTCATTCATAAATACGCAAGATCACTGTGAAAATACAGACCGGAAGTCAAAAGACAACAAGCGCAGCGCTGAAAAGGGGCGGGGCTACATAAGGTCTATAGTGGCTAAAAAATCACTGTTCCTAGCTGGTGGAATAACCTTTCCACCCCTACCCGGGAAGCCAAATCCCTGACAATATTCAAAAGACGGCTAAAAACACATTTTCTGTGAACACTTTACTGTATCCTGCTGAATCTTAAAATGTAAAACTTTGTATTGTTAGTGGCCTGCTCCTCATGTAATTGCCTGCAAGATGAAACGCTTGGGATAAAAGAGCCTGCTAAATAATTAAAAGTAAACTTTGCTGGAATGGTGGACCTGCAGGAGCAGGATTGGACACTCCTAGTTTAGTCAAAGAAATAAACATACCCTAGTGAGAGAGAGAAAAAACCTATTTGTAATGGGACATGGTTGGGGCACTACAAGTCCCATCAGCCCCAGTGCTATATAAGGAAGTAGTGAGGTTTGTTTGCTCTCTCGCTTCCTTTCCTTGATCGTGTGGATGAATGGATGTTTCGCACATCTAAAACTTCAAAAGATGCTAGGTAGAGAGATTAGTTTGCCCTCTCGCTTCCTCTTTGCTGTGATTGATTGTTTCATGGTGCTGACTGGTTTGTTCTACTTGCATTACCCACAGATATTTAATTTGTTTTTCTTTCTTGTTGTAGATTTCTTTTTAAACCAACAAAGGCTGCTGGGTTACCCTCACTGTGTGGATGGCGGTGGTGAGGTGGCTCGGATCGTGTGATGGTTTGATCACTTTATCTGCGTTTTCTTTTTATCTGTATGTTTGCAGTGTGATTCCTGTGAGCTTTGTTGTGGTGAGAGCATTTTGAATGCCACTGTCTTCACAATATAGGTAACCCATGGCTATGGGTTGTTTTTATATAAATTATTTTTGTTTCTTTTTATTTAGTTTTTCTTTGTGGGTATTTGCATTGAAGGTCTGTTACACCTTTTTAATATGTTGAATTATTTGAATAAAAAATTTGCCTGTTGATTGAAGATGCACTACCACCTTGCGCCTGATTATTTACCCCTTGTGGGTCATAATATTACATATTGTATTTATGTATATATGTATTTAAAATACATTTATTTCATTAAATAACTGAATGAAAGCAATGCTACTTGGGTGCAGAGATATCTCGCGTGGTGATTGGTTCAGGTGTTGTGTGATATCTCGGCGCCCAAATAGCAGTGCTTCGCCTGTGACTCACCCCAATATAGTCCCATGTCAGTATCTGCCTAGGAAATTGCCTAGTCTTAATCTGCATAGGCTTAATACATAGGCCACAAGAAGTAATTAGTTTTATTTTATTTTATTTTTTTATCACTTTTACTGACGACATGCTATCCGGCAACAAAGGATTCCATTCATTATGCTAAGCTAGCGGCGGCGCTGCTAGACTAAGGTCCCGTTTACATGTACATGGTTATTTTGAAAAACTGAGACATTTCCCTTCGGTTGTGCCCCTCATTTACATTTACATTTAGTCATTTAGCAGATGCTTTCAGGAAAGGGAAGGTGTTTTTTTTTATTTTATTTTATTTATTTTTTTTATGAGGTTAAGTGCTCACGGAAGAGATGGGTTTTCAGCTGTCTTTTGAATGTTGTCAGGGATTCTGAATTCTGGATGAGGGTGGGGAGAGCGTTCCACCAGCATGGAACTGTGAATGAGAATGTTCTGGAAAGTGATTTTGTGGCTTTCTGTGATGGAACCACGAGACGTCGCTCTTTGACCGATCGTAGGCTTCTGGTAGGGATGTAGACTCGTAGGAGTGAGTGAAAGTAGGAGGGAGCTGAGCCTGTGATAGATCTGTAAGCAAGCGTCAATGCCTTGAACTTGATGCGAGCAGCGAAAGGTAGCCAGTGCAGAGAGATGAACAGAGTGACGTGGGCCCTCTTGGGCTCGTTGAAGACAAGACGAGCTGAAGCATTCTGAATCATTTGTAGAGTAATCGTTTACACGCAAATGGAGAATTCGCCTCTGAAAACGATTCTTTCTAAAAACTCCGGCCAGAGTGGAGATTTTGGAAAACACTGTTTGCACATTTGCATGTAAACTGAGAAAAATGGAGTTTTAGGCAGTCGACGTCACAGTATGCGACAGAACTTGCACTGCGTCAAAGGTGCGACCTATATTTTCGGGATTCTGATTGGCTAACATGGGCTTGAGCTTCTCGTTACACTGCCACCTACAGGTTTGGCATGCTCTTGACGGCATATACACGGGTTTGTGTAAACAAACACTTCTGAAAACGGAGAGGGTGAAATGTCCGTTTATGAAAATAACCGGCCACGTGTAAACGTAGCCTAAGACAATGCATGCACTGAGACAAAAATGCGTTTGCCCACCTATCTAAATGTAGGGGAGAAGGTGAATAACCCCTATTTCAAAAAACGGTGGTGTGTTACTTTAAGTACTTAAATATGTAAATGATTTTGTAGCAGAGATGGGGGACTCGAGTCACATGACTTGACTCGAGTCAGACTCGAGTCGCAAAATTAAGGACTTGAGACTTGCTTGACTAAATTAAGAAAATGACTCGACTTGACTTTGACTTGTGATCCAATGACTCGAGACTTGACTTGACTTGAACTGTATGACTCGAGAATGACTTGATATACATTTTTATATAAATCATCGCAACATCAATTGATGAACAAAATGAAAGCAACGGAACCATTGACGCCAGTCATCAGATTCTGCGCGATTGCGTGACGCTGCACAAGCCCTGAAAAAACATACATCGCGGTGAGCGCGGCAGCGCGCTAAATACAAAAACATCTCCCAGCATCGTTTCTTGTTGGATATAAAGACTAAAATTTACCATATTCATTCAAGAAGATTTGCTGTACGCATAATAACTGGCAAGGGATATCGGACGACCATCACAAGCTCGAACAGTCGAACTTCATTCACCACGTCTAAAAGTAAGCTATGGCTTGTTTAACCTGTTTGTTAATTTGACTTTCTTTAAAACTAAATCTTTAAATCTAGAGAGAATATTGGTCAAAACAGCATGCCTCTTTATACACAATTGTAGCTTAATGTTGTCAATATTCAAATGATAATTAATGATGGCATATGTTTTGTATAACATTTGCCACATTTCTTTCGAATCATGCTTTAAAGCCAAATATATTGTTCTTTCCAATGACAAAAAACAACATAGAAAACATAGTCGTGTTTTATGTTTCTCTTAAAGCAGGGTTAGATGTTATCAGGGGGTTGGGGGCAAAATGCCAGCAGAATTAATATGCACCCAAAATTCAAAATGTGGTGGAAAAATTGCCCTAGTATGAGTTATTTTTATAATTAGCCTAGGCGGATTTAACTTCATATTTAAAAATATATAACTTATATAAAGGGGATGCCAGTTTGAAGAATGCCATTTGGTGGCATAGGAACCATTATACTTTTTGTGAATTGTTTAAATACCTTTTAATGGTCTTCTGCAATGTTTGAGGCATATTTTTTTTCATGATTTAATGTTGGCCTAATTTCAGTTACATTTATATTTACATTTTAGGCTATGTAGTTTGAAATTTTATTTATTTTTTATTTTTTCGATTTTTATTGTAGTAATCACTCAGCTGTATGTGGAAATGCATATTTTAAAAAAAAATGTTGCAAAAAAAAACCATAGTCCACAACTTCTGTAGTTTTAACTTATTTTAATATATAAATTCAGTGAAATCATCAAACGTGTGTATGACTTGCCAGTGACTTGTGACCCAAGCTACGACTTGACTTGACTTGCTTGACATAAAGCAGTGACTTGACTTGACTTGACTTGCTTTTCGCAAAATTGACTTGGACTTGCTTGAGACTTGAAGGTTAAAGACTTGAGACTTGCTTGTGACTTGCACATGTGTGACTTACTCCCACCTCTGTTTTGTAGTATACTTAGCATAAAATAAATGTATGTCAAATATATTTATTTATCACTTGGGTATGCTTCTGGCTGTAAATATATGCAGATTGTATAAAACCTTTAGGAACATTAGACATGACTATCACAAAAATCACCCAAAATCAAAAACTGTGTCTATAACGACCTGTTTTGCAATGCCAAAAATAGCTTATTCTCTGAAAATAACAGAACAAACTTATTGCACTTACCTGTAACATAACAATCTTTTGAGCTTGCTTTGTTTGGCAATGCAAGGAGTTCAAACTGAAAGTTGTTCAGAGAAAGCACTTTGTGTATTCATTAGTAGGCTATATCAACAGAATGCGTAATGGAAACGCGTTTTAGAATGGTTTTCAGTAAAGATCAGTAATGTACACCAAACAACTGGCAACTGTTTGATGCTGCTCCTGTTTGTTATAATATCTGCATATGATGAGCATTGACTGACGTATCCTTTTGGGGAGTGTCATTCATATCTGGTATTTCATAGCACATCCCCTGACTTTTCAGTCAAGTCGTGTTTATTTCAAAACCTACATATCTAACAATAAATCAATATACCTAAATATCAGCCAGAGGTGACTGTAAAAAAAAAAAAAAAAAAACCTCCATTGGTGGTGAGGTACTAGAAGTCAATTTTGGTACTGAAGAAAGCATCATATAGGTTCAGATGTCAAATATCAGCTTGTCATATGCTTGATGTTTGGTCTCATGTGCTTAAAATATGTGTAGTTTGGTTCACAAGATCCTGAAAAAGGACATGGACAGAAGACCTGCAATGAACAAAATGATACACATTATTCATATTTTAACATTTGATCAGTTCTGGTAACACATTTTCAGGGCAATTGAAACAGGAAATGAATAATAAATATTATTTCCGTTTCACATACTCCGTTTGGATTGCGTATGCAGTGCGTATTTTTTTCCCACCCATGTTAACAGGTTACCCCGGATTTCCACCAACTGTGGAACGGCTGCGGATCGGCTCCGTGCTCCGCCGTCCTTCAATACCCACTAGGTCCGGATTTGTTGCGGAGCTGCTGCGGCCATTACTGACACAGCTGAAGTCACGAGGACCCACGAGATCTCGCAAATTCACGTATGATCGCGCGAAGTGCTGAATTGCTGCGGAGCTCTCCGGCATCCGGCAAAAATAGAAGCTCTGCGTATCTGCTCCGGAGGGCCGGAGTCGCAACGCAGCCGTTCCGCAGTTAGTGAAAATACACACATTGACTTTAATGAAAACCTATTGACTCCGCCGCCATTCCGGAGCAGATCCTTTTGCAGTTGGTGGAAATTAGGGGTTAGAGCTTTCACACTGCACGCGCGGATGCGGTCCGGCGATGCGGTGTGTATAGCAGTCAGCGATCGTTTCCTGACAAAGTCTATTTTTGCTGTGCTGCAAATGCTGAATTAAAGTGACAGCGCATGTTTCGTGGTCAAAATGAACTCAGGTTGATATGAAAATGTAGTAATTTCATCATAAATGCATTTAATTAAATACTACTATTTTTCACAGTCATCTTTTTATTTTAAGACCGGATTAAAGCAAGGAAAACTACAATTTACTTCAACAAGGCGACATCATGAACGTCACTCGTCTCATTCGTGGAGACAAGTTATTTGTGACATGCAAGATTTATTGTTTATAGATTTAAATTATGCAAAAGAAAAGATATGAATCTGCTGTTTTTGTCAATTTTAAGTTGTAATTTAAAATATATGCGATTTTTCATATAAGTACATTGTTAAATATTTTACCACTTGCTTGATCAACTTAATATAATCTATATAGGAGTAATGCATTGAATAATACGTTAAGTTGTTTAAACGTGAATACATCTATGAAAGAGTGTATGTGTATAAAGAGAATTGCAATGCTGACAAAACTTTTTTTTTTGCTGATAACTTCTGGATTTGAAATACAAATGAGTAAATGTGTTTGTGGTACAGCCGCGGACCAGTTGTGCACTACAAACGCAGCATATGTGAAAGCACTATAGCGCGTACGTGCTGCTCCTGTACCACATACGCACGTGTGAAACGGGCTTTTGAGCCCTTTTGTGGCTCTGTGTTGTTCATCAACATTTAAAGGTGTCTGTCCTGCACGTCTCAACAGGAAAGAGACAGGACGTGCTCATCAAATTAAGTTCTCAACAAACAAGGGCCATTAGAAAATGTGTGAAACCACATCACGTCTACAACTGTACAACTGCCATGTTCTCCCTCCTGCAGTCCAAAAGAGAATACAAACACGCATGCTGCATAAAAATGTAAACTTCTTCTGTACTTTCATCATTTTCTGGGATTTTCCACATTTGTATTGAATAGAGACAGTGAAGATGGAAGTGATTAGACTCAAAACATTTTATTTGATGTAGAAAAAATGTCACTTGCAAGTTGCAAGTACATTTCACAACTAATTACGAAGAAACAGCATCTCATTACAAAAAGCGTGATAAGAAAGATTAGAAAAGCTTAGAAAACCACACATCATGTTATACAATGATGACCAACACACTGACAAAAAGAAGAAATGCCCACATGACCATTTATAAAACTCTAAATATTTTTCAGACGTTCAGTGGGGTTTAATATTTGAGCTGCTAAGAGCTGCTTCATCCAGTTGTCCGACTACAATTATTAGACAGTTAAAAATAACAAGAAAAGTTATAAAACAGTAGCAACCCTCATTTGTTTTCAACTAAAATCTAAGCCCATAAACTCTAAACAATAAGAGAATGTTTTTAGGCTCTAAGCTAATCACTGCAAACATTACAGCTCTTATGAATATTTAAAAATTAAATTATATATCCTGTGAGTTATATAATTATATACCTAAGCAGCAAACTGTTGTTGGTTACTTCCTACGGCTAATATGACTTCTGTTTGTGAGCATCTATTGTGAGCTCAATGTAAATGTATGTTGATTAACATTGATATATTGATTAACTTAAAATCAAAATTTTGTGGCTTCTCAAATCTTGAAATGTTTCTCATGCAATATAAAGGCCACCTACTGAACATCTGACATCAGTTTCAAAATGGCTAAAATCTTAAAGAAACATGCTCAATCATTTAAGTTTGCAGTTTAGTCGAGTCAATATTAATACTAGTTTAAACTGTTTCTGATTAACTATATTTATGATCACTGATGGGCAGTAACGCGTTAGAAGTAACGCGTTACTGTAATCCGATTACTTTTTTAAAGAAACGAGTAAAGTAAGGGATTACAATTGCAAAAACAGTAATTAGATTACTGTTACTTCCACGTAAGCAGGCTGCGTTACTGCGTTATTTAACCTTGATTTTGTTTCGTGAGACTGTCTCGTGTCGTGACGTGAGTCGTGAGTGAGAATGACGTATAAGTGCCGCGCCCGCGCCGTCAGTCAGTGTTGTGTTAAACAAGAAGAGACAACATGGAGCGCGGAAGAGAGCAAGACCATGCAGCGTTTAATGCTTGGAAGTACCGACATTACTTTGAGTTTGACTCGGTTAAAGGTGACAAAAACATCAGCGTCCGCTGTACACTCTGCGTGGGAAGAAAACTTTTATCTACAGCGTAAAATTCCACCTCAAATCTGAGCAAGCACCTAGCAAGCCGGCACAGGAATGTGAAACTTACTGAAAACCCTGAACCCCCAACTGACATGACCGCTGTGGCTACATCCAGTTCCACCGGGCGAACCTCCGTGGGCCCCTCTCCTGCTAAACAGGTGAAAATAGACTTAAAAGCGAGTGCTACAGCACTTAGTGCCGCTGAACTGAATAAGCTCGTCGCTGGCTATATTGTCGAGGACATGCTGCCAATTTCCACTGTTGACTCTGAATCGTTCCGACGCATCGTAGAAAAAATACAGACCAAACACGGTGTGAAGCTGCCGCAGAGAAAGTCATTTGCAGGATACCTTGAGAGAGAATATGACATAATGGACGCTAATTTGAAGGCTGCACTCGGAGATGTAGACTTTGTTTCCACCACTGCTGACATCTGGACGGTGAGTAACAAAGGTTTTATGGGTGTAACAGTTCACTGGATTAATTCCACTTTACAGCGCAACAAGGCTGCCCTAGCATGTAAGAGAATTAGAGGCAGGCACACCTATGATGTAATTGGAGCAGAGATTGAAGAAATCCATTCATCATATGGACTGCATGGCAAAGTTGTTGCCACTGTAACTGATCATGCATCTAATTTTGCCAAAGCATTCGGAGTGTGTCAGCCCTGTAATTTGGAGTCTGAATCTGAAAATGAAGAAGAAGGTGAGGATGAGGAACCGACTTTTACAGATGTCATAGAAGCTCTTTCAACCGCATCTGGTGATGGACAGTTTAGCCTCCCTCCACACTACAGGTGTGCATCACACACAATTAACTTAATTTCAACAACCGATGTTGACAAACATCTAAATTCCTGAGCAGACACCAAGGCTGCAAAGGAGTAGTATTGCAAAATGCTCTGCTCTTTGGACTAAAGCAAGTCGATCAACATTAGCCTCTGAACAGGTGGAGGAAGTCAGCCGCAGGAAACTAATGGTACCCACATCCACAAGGTGGAATTCCCTGTATGAGGCCATTTCCAGAATCATCACAATTCCGATGAATGAGCTGAATTCCCTGTGTGTAAAACTGGGAATCAAGTGCCTCAATGAAAGGGAGTACCTATTCTTACAAGAGTACTGCACTGTGATGAAGCCCCTGACCGTAGCACTAGACATCTTACAAGGGGATGAGTGCACCTATGGGGCTTTACTACCAACACTCACAAGCCTGATGTCAAAGACACTTGCCCTGAAAGATGACCTCTCTAAAATGACAGCCAGTCTTCCAGATGTTATTGTAAAGGTTTGATAATTGATTTGGGTGGATTTGTTGAATTTATTATACCATTCATGGTGGGCAGATCTTACACTTTGTTTGTTTTAAGCAGTCAGTACAAATATTAAAATGATAGAATATAATAAAATATAAATTATTCATCCCCTGTTCAATATCAGGGATATTGATCATCATTAATCATGAATATTAATCTTAACATCAATAGAAGATTGAAATAAAGAGGTCAAAACAGCCTCAACCAAAATTAAATCTCATACAGTATTGATAGCACATGAGATGGTTTAGGTCAGTAGAGCCCACAAAACAGAAAAGGAACAGACTGTGTGATAGGAGGTTTGAGAAGCTTCTGCTGAAGCGATATAACCACTGTTTCACTCCGAAAGAAAACAAAAAAACATAGGGCCTTGTCAGGGTAGCCATAAAATGAGACTGGACTAACAGCCTAAATGTGGCATGCAACAGCATTTTCTGTTTTGGTAAACTCATTTTTACTCCTCTCTGCACTTTACTGTTAAAAGACGTAAATGTTAATAATTTGGAATACAGTCAGGAGAGACTTTATTTTATTGCTGTATTTTATTTACATCTATACTATTCGAATGAAGGATTTTACCTTTTTTTTATATATATATATATATATATATATATATATATATATATATATATATATATATATATATATATATATGCTGGAATATGCAGAAATATAAGTTAACAGAAGAAGGACTTTCTTTATTTCATTAAAATATGGTGTAATGTGCAGAAAAATAGGTTTAAATGTTCAACAATTTTCTTCAAGTCTGAGACTGTTGCATTTAATTAAATTTTTGCTTGATGCAATGTGCATAAAGTTAAAATATTGAAACTAATAAAAGTTTTAAAAAAGAGAATGTTTCATTTGATTCAATTTTAGATGATGGAATATGCAGAAAGAATAGAAATAGGCTGAAAGGTCTGTTGCTTTTTAGCGTATTCAAGTCGTGCATCATGTTTTTGAAAAGTAACTTAGTAAAGTAACTAGTAAAGTAACTAATTACTTTTGAAAATAAGTAATCAGTAAAGTAACTGGATTACTTTCTTGGAGAAGTAATCAGTAATCAGTAACTAACTACTATTTCCAAGTAACTTGACCAACACTGTTTATGATGCATGATTACTGTTGACAACACCGAAGACCAAACCATGATCTAATTCAGATCAGATTAAGAGACAAAACATATGACAAACACCATAAAAACAATAAAATAAAACAAAATGTTAACTTCTGGTGTGAAAGGCCAAAGAAAAAAGATGGGTTTTTAGAAGAGATTTAAAACGAGACATTGAAGAGGCCTGTCTAATAAACTGAGGCAGATCATTCCACAATTTTGGAGCTGCCACAGAAAAGGCACGGTCCCCTCTGAGCTTACGACTTGTTTTGGGCACATACAGGAGCAGTTGATCAGCTGACATGAGAGAACGAGTGGGTGTATAAAGATTAAGTAGCTCAGAAATGTTGGGAGGGGCAAGATCATTAAGCGATTTAAAAACAAATAAAATAATTTTAAAATTAATCCTGAACTGTACAGGCAGCCAGTGAAGCAAGGCTAAGATGGGGGAAATGTGCTCATGTTTACGCGTTCCTGTTAAAAGACGCGCTGCCGTTCTTTGAACCATTTGAAGACGAGCTAAAGAAGACCCACTAACCCCCACATACAGTGCATTACAGTAATCCAGCCGGGTAGTAACAAAGGCATGGATTACTGTCTCAAATTGTTGTCTTTGTAAAAAAAGGCTTTATTTGGGCCAGCTACCTCAACTGGAAAAAAACTTGTTTTAACTACTGCTCTAATCTGACTGTCTAGCTTAAGGTCAGAGTTGATTTTAACCACTAGGTTAGTGATGATTGGCTTAGTGTACTGGGCCAAAGCACCCAACTCAACAGAACGGGTCCCAGTGGTGCCACCAAAAATCAGCACTTCTGTTTTATTCGCATTAAAACTTAAAAAAAAGAATTGCCATCCAGGCTTTTATATCATCAAGACACTCTATTAACAGTATGACAGTGTCATTCTTTTTAAGAGGCATGTAAGTCTGGCTATCATCCGCATAACAGTGGAATGACATGCCATGCTTCCTAATTATTAAGCCAAGCGGCAGCAAATAAAGAGAAAAAAGAAGAGGGCCCAACACTGACCCCTGAGGGACCCCACACGAGAGAGGTGCAGAAGAAGACTCAGAGTTCCCACAGCTGACACAAAGATTCCGACCTTCCAAATATGACCTGAACCATTCAAGTGCTATGCCCTTTATGCCTACCCAATGCTCCAAACGAGAAATCAGAATTTCATGGTCCACAGTATCAAATACAGCAGTTAAATCAAGAAGCACAAGAACAACATAGTCACCAGAATGGGTAGCTAAATAGATATCGTTTAAACTTTTAAAAGAGACAATTCTGTTCTGTGTAGAGATTTAAAACCGGACTGGAAAACTTTGAGGATATTGTGGTCTTGGTCTATAGTTTGGAGATAGGTCTGAAATTAGCAAGATCTGCAGGATCAAGACCATTTTTTTTAAGCAGAGTTCCCTTTCAGTCGCTCACGTTTGACGCAACGTTGGCGTGCGTGAAACGCGTCGCGCGCCCCGCCCCGCAGCGCGGGTATAAACAGGAAGCGTATCCAGAAAAAACATATCCAGAAAATATATTTCTTTTGTGTATGGGCGCCCCGTTACCTTTCTTTCCGGAGGTGCATGAGGAGCTTTCTAGGACGTGGACGGCACTGTATAGTGCCAGAAGCCGTCCTAGTGGCTCCTCTCCCCACATCACCCTCGACGGCGGGGCAGCTAAGGGGTATGTGGATATCCCCCCAGTGGAGCGGGCTGTTGCGATGCAGCTGTGTCCAGCGTCCGCCTCCTCTTGGCGGGGTAATCCACGTCCAGGCCGCTGCCAAACCAGGAGGCAAGCGACGGTGCAAACGACCCTGAGACGGCCGGGCGACCCAGAGGTGGATCAAGTTGCTCTTCAGGAGATGGTGAAAGCGCCACTCCTTCCCCCAGTGGAGGGCCGGGCGGAGAATCTTTTGTTTCGTTTTCTTTATTTTCTGCCACTGACCCACATTTTCAACAAAAGAGTAATTTCTGAAACCTCTGGGTCCCAAGAGGGGGCGCTTGGCGGTCTACGACGCTATGCCTTGTCACCCCCAAGCCCCTCTTTCATCGCCAGCGGGCAGCAGTGTCTGTGTTCTGGACGCACTGTCGCCTCCGCACACTCACTCTGCCCTTCGACGGAAGCAGGTACGTGTTGCACTTAGAAATTAGCATGTGAGCACATGTCTGAGAGATTGGTCCACCTCCATTAGCCCATTCAGACCCTGCGTCCATTACAATGGACATCACATGTCAACCCCCCTTTTTTTTACTTCTGAAGCATTTCACCTAGTTTAAAGCCTGCAGTCCATTAGATTGGACGCTTGTCATCCAATCAAATGGCAGTAAAGCTCTGCATGTAGTAATTATAAAAAAAAACACTACTTTGAAGAGGAGCATGTCAGCACTTCACTCCAAACACAGAAGCAAGCAACATTTTCTAGGGTTTTATTTACATTTTTTGATATGTTTGTCAGTATTTCATAGTTTGTATGTAAAATAGAAAGATTGAACTTATTAATTAAAGTTAAAAATCGATTGTAGAATTTCAAATTTTAAATGAGGATTTTTTCAAATGTGTCTGTCCATTAGAATGGACAGTGGGTTCAAAAGCCTGTTACTGAAATCACATTCCAGTAATTGAAGTCCAGTAATGCTGATTGAAATTTCTTATATAAAAAATCTATATCACAGTACCGATACATTTTTTAAACTTTTTCATATGCAGAATATATAGTTCTTGAAGTGCTTGAACATATAGCTGATGGAAGTATCTCAGATGTTGACTTTATGTGGAGTGATGATGAGGAAGATGGAGATGTAAAAAAAATATCCGTATAAACTTTATAAAGTAAAATGACTAGCTTCCGGCCAAACGAAACATACAGATTTGACATAAATCTAAAGCGTAACTTGAAAATGAATTATTTTTCTTACACAAACGCATCGATTCGCTTCAGAAGGCCTTTATTTACCCCCAAGAGCCGCATGGAGCACTTTTATCATGGATGGATGCACTTTTATGGACTTTCAACACAGAAACAACCATTCACTGCCATTTTAAAGCTTGGAAGCTAGGACATTTTTTAATATAACTCCAATTGTATTCGTCTGAAAGAAGAACGATGTCACCTAGAATGACTTGAGGGTGAGTAAATCATGGGCCAATTTAAATTTTTGGGTGAACTATCCCTTTATAGGTATAGTACACCAAAAAATTATATTTGTCATCACTTACTCATCCTCATGTTGTTCCAAATCTGTATGAGTTTCTTTATTCGGCTGAACACAAAAGAAGATATTTTGAAGAATGTCGGTAACTAGACAGTTGACAGTATAGCCATTGATTTCCATATTTTTTCCCACTATAGCCTATATGTCCTAATAACTACATATTATATTATGATATAATATTATCATTATTAGTAATTATTTTGAAAATTATAATAATATTTATCAGTAATAATGTATCAATATAGATATTACAGTACAATACCGTATAATTAATTACAGCAAAAGCAGATCAAATGATGAAATACAGTACAAATACAGTAAAGTACTATTTGGTAGTTTACAGTACTGATCTTGTGTACTGTAAAGTGAATTACAGTACAGTTACTGGAAATCGAAATACATGCATCATGCATGGCAACCGTGCTGCCAGTAATGTACTGTAGAAATACAAGAAAATCGTTAACAGAGAAATTGTTTCAAAGATGCACACAGGAAATTACTCTAACGTGAATGCGTTGATTGATTCCTAGGTTTATTTTGTTATAAATAAACAAATGTGCGATCTATAAAGCAAAAACCTTACAATTAAAGTTGAAATGTTGTAATGTTCAAGTTTTTGATCTAAAAAAAGAAAGATGCGCAAAGAAAATGACTCTAACATGACCATATTGATTGATTCTAAGATATTTCGTTTGTTACAAACAATGTGCAATCTGTAAAACAAAAACCTCAAAATTATAGTTGAAATGGTATACTGTTGGAAAGTTTTTGACCTTGAGAAAAAGCTTTAAGTTTATACTAACAATTTTTATGTTTATTATTTAATTTTATGTTGGTACATTTTTGTGAAGTACACCTGTTTTGACGTGACGTCCATTGAAATGGACAAAAAAAATTACAATTAAAGCCAAACATTTTTTTTTAATTTTTTTTTTATTTGGTCTCATTTATAGAAGCCTCATGAGCTGGGAAAATGTACTTTTATATTTTTCAGAAACCTAAAACATAATTCAGGTCTGAAGGGGTTAGGTCACTCACAAGATCCAGAAAAAATAAGATAAAGATCATCTTTTCTTCTTTGTATTTATTGTGCGTCCTTACCATTCAGCTTAGTAATTGTGTATTTTGAATCACATTTTAAAAAATAATTTATATTACTGTTGAATACATATATATATGTAGCTAAAAGTCAAAACTGATGTATCAGATCTTGCTAGCTGCCAGTTTTCTGCAATATTAGCAAAAATGTCATTTCCACTGCACGTCTTTTACCACAGCATTTTTAGGTGTTGCGGTAGAGACAAATTCAAGGTTTATACTGTATATTACATTGATCAGCCACAACATTTAACCCTCTGGGGTCCTTCGTTTAACAGTCACACTCAGGACCTTCGGGTCCAAATGGACCCGGAGGGCGGGATTAGTATATATATATAAAAAATCATATTTTTTTTTTTTACTTGTTTTTTATAATATTTTTTCTTTTCTTTTTTGGTGTTTTGAGATAATTTTATGATTTTAATTAATATTTATTCAATAATTATGACCCATTTTTTCCCATTGAATATAATAGACATTTTTTATATTTTTTTATTTTTTTATTAAAAAAATGTGTGTGTGTGTGTGTGGTTTTTTTTGTACTCTTGATGTTTTAGAGATTCACCCCTTCACTGTTGAGTCCTTTTTTTCTGCATCCTGGCTGATTTGTAGATTGTATGCACACATTTTTTTTGTGTTTTCATATTTTTGACAATTTCCCATTCATTTCCTATGGGGGTAATTTTTGACCAAAGAGCAGAAGTGTGACGTGCTTGGATCATGACCCCAATATTTTTTGTGTGTTCACATACCTAATACCATAAAAGTCACCAAGTTTCGGAAAATTCCGATGAAGCTGTGATTTTTAAAAATTCAAAACAGATTTTTGTAATCTGAATTTATTAGTGTGTATGTGTATAAAAGTGTGTTTGTGTGTGTGTGTGTGTGTGTGTGTGTGTGTGTGGATGTGTCTGTTTTGCACTCTTGATGTTTTATAGATTAACCCCTTCACTGTTGTGTGCTTTTTTTCTGGATCGTGGCTGATTTGTAGATTGTACGCACAAAAAAAACTCTGCATTTTCACATTTTTGCCAATTTCCCATTCATTTCCTATGGCGGGTCCATTTGGACCCGAAGGTCCTGAGTGTGACTATTTTTTTTACAACCACTTAGACTATTCAAATCCTGTCCCCAATTTTTTTGGGTGTTCATATACCAAGTACCAACAAAGTCACCAAATCTCGGACCATTCCAATGAAGCTATGATTTTTAACATTTTTTTATTTAAACGCTTCGGGTCCATTTGGACCCGAAGGACCCCAGAGGGTTAAACCACTGATTGATGTGGTGAATATAATTTATTATATCAGTACAGTGGCACCTGTCAAGAGGATATATTAGGCAACAACTGAACAGTCAGTTCTTGAATTTCATAAGTTGGAAGCAGAGAAAAGAGTAAGTGAAAAGATCTGAGTGACAAAGGCCAAATGGTGATGGCAAGACAACTGGATGAGCATCTCCAAAACAGCAGGTCTTGTGGGCTGTTTACGGTCTGTAGTGGTTAATACCTACCAAAAGAGTTGCAAGGAAGGACAACCAGTGAACAGGGTCATGGACGCCCAAGACTCACACATGCACATGGGGAGCAAAGGCTCGCCTGCCTGGTCCGGTCACACAAAAGAGCTACTCTAGCTCAAAAAATTGCTGAAAAAATGAATGCTGCCCATGATAAAAAGGTGTCAGAACACCATCAGCAGTTTGCTGGTTTGCAGCAGACCGGACAAAGTGCCTATGATGACCCCTGTCCACCACCGAAAGTGCCTACAATGGGTATGTGAGTGTCAGAACTGGACCACACACAACCAAGACACAGCAGCATGATGCACTATGGGAAGAAGGTGGAGGGAGTGTGATGCACAGGGCAATGTTCTGCTGGGAAACTTTGGGAAACCTGGCATTCATGTGGATGTTACTTTGACACGTATCACCTACCTAAGATTGTTGCAGACCATGGCAATGGTGTTCCCTGATGGCAGTGGCCTGTTTCAGCAGGATAATGCACCCTGCCACAATACAAAAATCATTCAGAAAGGGTTTGAGGGACATGACGTTGAGTTCTAGGTGTTGCCTTGGCTTCATTCCCCATATCTCAATCCAATTGAGCATCTATGGGATGTGCTTGATGAACAAATCTGATCCATGGAGGCACCACCTCACAACCTGATACCACAGGACACATACAGAGGTCTTGTGGAGTCCTTGCCTTGACATATCAGAGCTGTTTTGGCAGCATAAGTACATGATATTAGGCAGGTGGTTTTAATGCTGTGGCTGATCAGTGTATATTGCAAATATAAAATCTATTGTAAACTAAATATAAACATGTTATTTTTGCAACCCTTGATGATACAAGATTAACCCTTGTAACTTGAGGGGTAATGAGAAAAGACCCAAACAGATATGAAGAGTTATGGAAAAAGAGCATTTACAAAAAAGAAAAAGAAAGACAGTGAAGCATTAACAAAAGAAACCAGAGGACAAAACAAAATACTGAAGGCCTCAAATTAAGTTTGTTGTTACAATAGAAATTCATACATGTATTAGTATTTGAAACAAGAAAATATTTTGTTTGACAAAATGTGTGAAATATTTCACATACAAAACAAAACATCTTGAATTGCTGTTTGTAAGTTAACTCGAACTCTCCCGCCATCTAGCTCTAAAATTAATCATGAGTAGGCTATTTGCTTGGTCACATGACCATAAATGTGACCCTGGACCACAAAAAGTGGTTCTTACAAGGTTCTTTTTATTTATTTTTTTATTGAGATTTATACATTATATGAAAGCTGATTAAATAAGGTTTCCATTGATGTATGGTTTTTGTTAGGATAGGACAATATTTGGCAAAATCTGGAATCTGAGGGTGCAAAAAATGTAAACATTAAGAAAATCGCCTTTAAAGTTGTCCATTTATGTTTACGATTTTGCTGCATCCACTCACAAAAATAATTTTGTTACATATTTATGGTAGGAAATTTACTAAATATCTTTATTGAACATGATCTGTACCTAATATCCTAATGATTTTTGGCATAAAAGAAAAATCGATATTGCTGTTTGAGCATAAACAACATCTGCAAAGTTACAATGCTTGAAGTTCAAAGCAAAGGGAGATATTTTATTTTAAAGGGACAGAAAAACAGTGCGTTTTTGCTCACCCTCAAAAAGTAATATTATAATTTATATAAAAAAAAATTTTTTAACATGCTATATATAAATATCTGTGGGGTATTTTGAGCTAAAACTTCACATACACACTCTGGGGACATCAGATATTTATTTTACATCTTGTGAAAAGGGCATTATACCACCCCTTTTTAAATTTAGAGGGAAAGTTGAGATTCATTTTTGTGGTAATAAGTATTGTGTTATAACAGGCATTTGTCCAGACACAGAGTTTATGTCACTGGTGCAATAATGCTTTACTGTCATAGAAAAAGTAAACCAGATCACAGTAGTCCTTTGTCATGTCCAAAAAAAATTATAATTACATAAAATCAAATTAAAAACCCTCAACACACCACCTAAACCACAAGAACTTCACAAACTTCAAGCTTTATGAATCTAATTTATTACATCTCCTGCAAATATACTCAACATATGTACCTGAAATAACTGCATAGAAATAGTTGTTTATTTAAATGTTCTTTATTCATTTATATTTATTAATATGTGTATGTGTATATACATATACATTACAGGTTATGTTCTGGCTATTATTGTCTGACAATCGACATCCAGTCAAGACATTTTACACAGAATTCCCTAGACCACTTATAAATTATGCCAATTAGGAATAATCATTTCTGTCACAGTTGTGTTCTGTCTGAGTTTTGTTTTCATTAGTTACATGTCTTCTTTGATCTGTTTTCCCATCACTCATTTGTATCTATGGTTATAGGTGGTTTAGAAACCAAAACATATCTTAATTTGTGTTCCGAAGATGAACGAAGGTCTTACGGGTTTCGAACAAAACGAATATATATATAACGCTTGAAATGTCTACTTTTAAACAAAACAATTCAAAACAAAACAGACTGCTCTCTGCTTATATGTAATCCCTATGAAATGTGCATTTCTCTCTATAGGCACGTTTAGCCTACTACTGCGAAGATGGTGAGTCAGCATCGTCAACTTCATCTTTCCAGCCGACTTTGAAATTATGGACTGAATTGTATCCTCTTCCATATTGTCTGATAGACAAGTGAGCGCATTCCTGAAAAAAATGCGTTTGCAATTGTTCACAAAAGTGAACAATTGGGAGGAAAATGCTTAACGTAGGCCACTATTAAACGTGTTGCGTTCATATTCTGTTCTCATTTGCTTTTCTGTATGCTTTATTAGTTGGCTATATGGTGTTGAGTTTGGTCTTTTAATACCACCGCCTCAATTGCAAAACCACAAGTCCCAAACTCAGACAGCACAGCACTGAGTTCATTACAGAAGGCTACCTGTTTCAGAAAGCAATGATTAAGAGTTCTGTCCAGGAAATTCCCTAAGTTTATTTCTGAGAAGTACATTAAAAAGTAGTTGCATATGAGCAGTTTGAAGTGAATTCAATGTGGTTTCTTGTTTTCAAAAAAAAAAAAAAAAAAACATGTATAAAGCTCTGTGCTGCAGACTCAGAAAGTTGCTCACGTTGAGGCAGTGTTAATTTTGGCAGTTATTTTTTATTTAGTCTTAGTCTCATACCTGTCAACATTTGGCTACAAAAATACGGAAGACCTGAGCGTGGGTGGGACGGGGTTTATGGGGGGTGCTGGATGGCAGAGGCAGGCTAAATACACAGTAATTGCGCAGATATTAACATAAATAAATACGTAATATTGTAAGAATTGAGAAATTAGGAAATGCCGGACAGTCTGGTTGAGCGACCAGACCCCGAGAGGACAAAGGACCTCTCTGGAAATTAACATTTGAAAAAGCCCTCGTGCACTATCAAGACGAAAGTCCACCTCCAAGTCATCCTAATCTACATTTCATTCCCTCTCCCCTCGCCCCCTCTCTTTCAGGCTCAGATCACCTGAATTCACCCAAGAAATTGTATAGTTTAATGTGAATGATTATCACAGAGTATTTTTCATGTTTGGTATCATTTTGATTTGGTATCATCACAAGCCAAGAATACTTAGTATACTTAATTATACCATAAAGTATATCTCGATCAACAAGTATAGGTCAAATATACTTAGACTTTTCTGTCAGTATAAGTCAAGTATACTCAAGTGGAATTTGAAGTATATTTCTGTGAAGTACATAAAAAGTAGACTGAAAGTATACTTTCTTATTTTTTAGTTTAAAATAAGTATACTAATAGCACACTTGAATAAACTTTTTCGTAAGGGTTATGAAACTTACATTGTTTGAAAATATTGATTAAAATATTGATATTAAACAGATATGTTTCTAATTCTGCGTATCTGAATTTTTGGGTAGGCTAGTCCACTGGTAGTGTACATAGGAATTTACTTTAATTCTACTTTACTCTTTCCCCACCATTGACTGAATTGTCCAGCTATCCATATTTTCACTGTTATACGGTAGGAGGCGCTATGACACATCTTCTAGTACAGAATCTCCGGATCAAAACACCGGAGAAGAAGAAACTGAAGCAAGTGATAGAAGATTGCTCACTCAAATGTAAAATGATGTGATCATCAAACATTAAACAGCTTGTAAATCAAAACTGCTTAAAGAAACACTTCGACTTTTTGGGACTTTAGCTTATTCACCTTATCCCCCAGAGTTAGATAAATCCATACATACCTTTTTCATCTCCGTGCATGCTGTAACTCTGTCTGACGCACCCACCGCTAGCCTAGCTTAGCACAAAGACTGGAGGTAAACGGCTACAGCTAGCATACTGCTCCCAATAAGTGACAAAATAACGCCAACATTTTCCTATTTACATGTTGTGATTTGTATAGTCACAGCGTGTACGAATAACAAGGTCACATGAGACACAACCATCTTTTAACCGTATACATACTGGGAACTATATTCTCAGAAGACGAAGCACTGTTACTTCTGCGGAGTGATTTACTCCAACTCTGAGTGAACTCTGCTCCTCACCACGGGACTTCTCAGGCGCTGCGAGCAAATCACTCCGCCCAAGTTAGCAGTGCTTCGCCTTCTGAGAATATGTGACCATGTTATTTGTACACGCTGTGACTATACAAATCACAACATGTAAATAGGAAAATGTTGGAGTTATTTTGTCACTTTTTGGGAGCAGTCGGGTCAATTTTTTTTTTTTTTACAGATTGGGCTTTGGTCGGACTCGGGCTCATTTATTTCATCGAATTCGGTCTCGGACTCGGGCTTTTCTCCTTTCATCGTGCCCATAATATACGTGCAGAGCTACTGTATGAAATATTGTTATATTGATAATATTATAAATATGCAATGCAATATGCGATCACGCGAGTAACGCGACGCGCGTGCAATGCATTAGGTGACAGTTGACCATGCAGAGCATCAGGGAGAAGTTGGAGCGTAAGGAGTTACTAAAAGTTCCCAATACTTCAGGAAAAGCTGCATTTTGAAAGAGTTTTGATTTGATTACCGAGCCTGAAGCCTTCAACAGTGGATGCTATTCTTTTTCTTCACAACGATCACGAATAAACAGTGAATGAACCTACTCAGTTCAACGGATTTTTTTTTTCTTTATTATATTTTTATTATTATTTAACGTTAGCCAGTTGGCGAAGAGTTCTTTGAAACGTTGTTCTTCAGTAAAGTTACTTGACATAAAAAAAAAGGTAGGCCATAAATCTTTATTTACTGCTGGATCACATTTGGCTATATAATATTCTCTACTGCATGCTTATGCTTCTCTGTAATGGACAGTCTGTATTAATATTTGTGGGCATAATTGTCGGTGGTGGTAGTTATGTTTGAGGCCTATAATAAAATTTTACCTAGTAGCGTGTGTGTGTATGTGTGTGCGTCTAGCAGAGACAGCGCGCATCAGAGAGAGCTCAAAGTGATATTGATGTTGGTCTCGGGTCGGGTTCGGGCTGAAAAATTGCAGACGTTTTCGGGCTGGGGCCGGATTAGGGCTTGAACACCACGGGCCAGGTCTCGGTTAGGGCTGGATGTTTTGCCCCGTGCAGGGCTCTAGGCAGTATGCTAGCTGTAGCCGTTTACCTCCAGTCTTTGTGCTAAGCTAGGCTAGCGGTGGGTGCGTCAGACAGAGTTACGGCACGCACGGAGATGGAAAAGGTATGTATGGACTTATCTAACTCTGGGGGATATGGTGAATAAGCCAAAGTCCCAAAAAGTGAAGTGTTCCTTTAATGTTTCCAAATGAAATGAAGCGTAACCCATGAAGAGAAAACGACTGTGAAGCTTTGGGGGTGTTGGATTCGATACTCCATCTGTGTTTTGATCACATTTCTGAATCTGATCAAGGCGTAGCCTTTGACAAAAATGAGATTTTCTCATCTTTTTTGTTTAAAATGTTGCCTTTCTTTATGAAACTTACCAATATTCAAGTGCTGATAAAAAAAAACAGGCATGAAGCTAATCAAATGTTTTTAAAATTAAAGTACAGATAAAGGTATTTTTCAAGTATAAAAAATAACATTTGAACATAGTAGTATAGGCCTACTGTAAGTGCAAAACTTATATATAAATAGTAAACTATAAGTATAATGTTAAGTTCACTTAAAGAAAACTTGTAGTATAAAACTATTAAACTAGTAGTTTACTGAGAGTATACTTCAAAGTTGCTACAGGTATTAAAATAGTAAACTACTAGTATACCCATAAGTTCACTTGCAGTACAAATGAGAAATGTAATTATGAACTTGTTGTGCACTTAAAGTTTACTACTGTTACACTTATAGTACACTTAAACATATACTTTTATAGCCTATACTAAAAGTGGGCCAATTTAGTCCCAAGCAGTATTAAAATATAGTACACTTACAAGTTTACTACTAGTACATATTGACATTAGTATACTTACTACATAATGTACACTTAAAAATATACTTGAACATTACTTAAGTATACTTCATAAAATTAATTTTAAGTATACTTCTTTTTCGTAAGGGTTCCTGAGTTTGGTCTTTTAATACCACCGTCTCAATTGCAAAACCACAAGTCCCAAACTCAGACAGCACAGCACTGAGTTCATTACAGAAGGCTACCTGTTTCAGAAAGCAATGATTAAGAGCTCTGCCCAGGAAATTCTGAGGAACCCAGGAAGTTTATTTCTGAGAAGTACATTAAAAAGTAGCTGCATATGAGCAGTTTGAAAGGAATTCAATGTGGTTTCCTGTTTTCCAAAAAAAAAAAAAAAAAAAAGAACATGTATAAAGCTCTGTGCTGCAGACTCAGAAAGTTGCTCACATCGAAGGGAAATCAAACTGGTTGCAGGTAGGCCATTTTTCCTTATTTTATGGTGTGATTCAAGAAAAGTAAAACATTCAGCAAGTCGTTTTGTCTTTATTTGTGCCACAGATATTTGGTTGACCATGAAACGTTTTCATGTGTTTTTTATGCTCGCTGAGGTAGACGTCTAACAAGTTAGCATGAGGGTGGTGAAAATTTACATTTGGACAATTATATTACATGCTATAACTCAAATAATTCAACCTAACAAAACAATAAAATGAATAAAGAGAATTATGAAAGAAAAGGGAATGTTGGAGGAAGGATGTGGAAGGTCGGTGAAAGCAACAGAGATGGAGAGAGTGGAAATTGGAAAACCTTTATTTCTAAAAGTGAGTGAAATGTTCTTTGCACCGTTGATATGTAAAAAAAAATGGCTGATATGAATAATTATCATCTTCATCATCTAGAAAGTAAAGAGCTTGCGATTCAATAAATTGAATCAATATGTTCCATTCTAAATGGTTTTGGTCTGCAAATGACACCAAACGGGCTCTGGCACTGTTACCAATGTAAGTAGTAAATGACTCTGGAAAAAGGGTGTGTGTGTGCGTGTATGTGTGTGTGTGTGTTATGGGAATAGCAATCTAAAATAGTTGCCTTTGAGAGGACATTTTTGCCCCTATGAGGAGCTTATAAATGTGATGTATTTTGAAACAGTATAAAAAAAGTCATTATGTCTATGGAAAGTCTTCATAAAACATGAAAACACAACATGTGTGTGTCCTGCAAACCATACGTTATGGGGACAAAATGTCAACCTCAAGGATGGAAATATCTGAAATCCTTGTCCTTGTGGGGAAAATTATTGGTCCCTATGTAGCTCATAAATCACACTTTTTTTTTTTTTTTTTTTTTTTTTTGAAAATGTAAACATGCAGGAAATTTTCTGTGATTGGTAGTTCTGTCAGGACCATTATCATCAAATACAACTGACAATTAGCCAGAGCCAGACAGTAACAGAGTACATTTACTTGAGTACAGTACTTAAGTACAATTTTAAAGGGGTTTCTGGGCTGCGTTCTCCGATAACGTTGTCTCTTAGCGCGCTACGAAGACTCAAAAGGTACACCTTAACTACAGGTATACATTTCCTACGTGTGTTCTCCGAACTATACCTTAGGATGTTGCTTAAGGTAAACCTTCTTAAGTTCGACCTTAGCAGGTGCTGTCCATGGTGGAGGCGCTGAATAGGTTGATATCGATGCCTCGATGATTGATTGTGCACTCTTTCCTTCACAGCGGTATAGGTAAAGTATTGAGAAAACAATGTTCTTTATAAAGAAGCGTTTTAGAAATAGTACAAACTGCATTTATCGGGGCTCATTGAAATATGTACATGCAGAAATAAATATGAGTATGTGTTTATAATTTAGCAAGTGTGCAATCCCAAACCCTCACGGCCATAAGTGTGTTAATGTTCTCCACAACGTATGCTGAGTAATTTTTTTTACAATGGTCTCTTCTTTACATGGTAGTCAGTGGACTAAAGTGTTCTCTTATAAAGTAGTTGACATACACTAACTGGCTCCGCGGACGGCGCCGTCTTTGATTTAAAACAAGTACTCGCTGTCTCGCTGCCATAGCTATAAAGTTTGTGTAAACTCATCTTTCTTTATATAGACTCCTAAGCCTTTTCTGTCAAATGGTTCGCCAGCTGATGTGCCTTAGGATAGTAATTAAAAAAGCTAACAACCATTAGTGTATGGAAACTTTATTAATGAAAACACTTCCATACACTGGGTGTAGGCTATAACAACTTAAGTATTTTATGTGTAAAATTTTAAAGTAAAGTAAAAATGTAATTTTAATACTAAATCAGATTTTATATTAAATGTTCATATAAAATTTTCTATGTGTAATTAAACTGCGATGTAAAAAAGCTTTTTGCGTAGTGGTGGCCACTAGCGGTATGAACCGTCAGCAGCGATAAGGTATAGCTAAGAGCGCTCCAGACCAACCTTACGGACGTATGACTTACAGAAGGTATACTTAACTAAGAAGGTTTCGGAAAACACGTATTAACGATAAGGTACTTCTTAAGGTACAACTTAAGAACGACGTAGCGTTAAGGTAGTTTCGGAGAACGCAGCCCTGTACTTTACTCGAGTATCATTTTTGGGGAGTACTCATGACTTTACTAAATAGTAAATTTGAGAGGCAAATATTGTACTCTTTACTCCACTACATTTCCATAACCGTGAGTAGGCTACCCGTTACTTCAAAAAAAAAAAAAAAAAGGAACAAAGAAAAATCTCGGAAACCCTCAATTTGTTGTTTCCCTCTCAAACGTGATTGGATTGCGCAGGCGCCACTGATTGGAACAGCCTATCAGCAATCACTTTCAGCTTTCCGCCAAAGTCAACTCCATGGTCAGATTTAGATAAGAGACGAAACCATGGACGAAACAATGGATGAAGACGCATTGAATTTTCGCATTGAAGTTAATGATAGTTTTCGCTTCAATTGCTGTGTTTACCAATGTAAGCACTGTGGCAGTAGTAATGCAATATTTAGAAAATGTACTCTTGTACTCTTGATACTCAAGTACTTTTAAAAACAAGTACTTCAGTACTTTTACTTAAGTAGACATCTGACTGTAGTACTTTTACTTGTACTTGAGTAAAATTTAGCAAGGGGTATCTGTACTTTTACTCAAGTAATGAAGCTGTGTACTCTGTCCGCCTCTGCAATTAGCATACAGTTCGGATTGGCGGTATGGTTCTGTTCTGGGCACAGGCATGTTTCAATAGCGTCTTCAGTATATAAACTTGTATGATTCTTTAGGTGGGTGAGTTTATCTGCTGTGACTGAGAAAGCTCCTGCAGACCGTGAATAACACAAAGGAAACACTGGGATCTGTTTGTTTTACTGCTGTGCAGCAAGGTAGGGCACTAAAGATTCTTTGTTCAAGTGATAGGGGGCAAGATAACTGTCCCGCTCAGATGTGGGGTTCATCCTATGGATTAAGATATGTATTTTAAATCAGTGTGGTTCTAGCAGATGTACATTTACTTGTGTTTTGACAGACATTGAAATGTATTTTGGTATAAGAAAGCATCTAAAATGTAAATCATTAACATATGAAAACACTTTAATGTGTACAAATATTTTTAAATCCTCATGAATCTATATTTAGCACAAGAAATTAATCAGTTGATAATCAGTTGATTATATTGTATTTATAATCAATAATATTATTTATGTTTTCAGTGCCATCAAAGTTTTTTATATTTATATATTATAGTATATTTTATATATTTAGTATATTTATTTATTTTAAATTAACATTACATTCTGTTCTAATGGTGCCATGTTTATATACAACTTGTTTCAAAGGATTCCACAATTTTAAACAAACTTTGTGTGATGAACAAACCCAAACTGATATGTTCAGCGATGTACTTTTCCATCCTCATGACTGTAACAATCAAATCCTGTGCTCATTAAAAATTCATATAACAATGATGTCAAATGCTTATTTGCGTGTCCCAGGATATAATAAAAGCACCTTCACAGGGTGGATAGAAACTATATACCACCAGAGAACACTTCCAATAGGGCACATCGTTGTTTGAACTATGTTGTCCTTCTTTTGCCATTTTTTGGAATTAGTAATAAAAAAATAGTATCAATATATAGTATTGTGCATGTGTTTTGCACATACTGTTCAGAATGCTACAGAAATATCATCATTTCAGTTAATAAGATAGTATGTGAAGTGCCTGTCTATCTATTCACATTTTTCTTCATTGTTATCTTTTTTATATTGTTTTTCTCTAATGTGTTGCTTGTAAAATTTATTTGCAAATGCATTGCTGTTAAAATGTGTAAAAATAAATATAATAATTCTTCAATGAAGTCATGATTAAATCATTAATCACAAGTATATTGATATGAATACTGATTATTATTTTTGTCTTTGCAGGAGATCTGTCCATCATTTCAATCATTTCACTTGAATCTTGTGGACTGGGCAACAGATATCTATAGACCTTCAATCAAACATTCCAATTTTTGTTTGTGTAGTTTTCAGACCTAAGATGAATATTATTCAAGATTTGGTTAACATATTTCACATCCCTCTGGAAGAAAATGATATATTTATATCGGGTATAATGACTATTATAACAGTTGCGTTTCAGGTGTTGATGAATATACATATTTCATGTCCATGCCAAAAAAAAATGGAATGGTATTTTATCAACTTTTGCCTTTCTTGGACCATCTTTCTTTGTTTTTGTTGCAATGATAATATTATTTGAACTTTATAAAAGTTCTGAAAATCGTCATAAACATTATCGCTTCAAAATTATCTTTATTTCTCTCATTCCAGCTGTAATATGGTTCATTATGTTGCTTCTAAATGGTGATTATTTAGCTTGTTTAATGAGCGACTGGAATGGACAGTATGCCTGTCATAGAGAGCTGCGCCCTGAATGTCTGAATTGGTGCAAACCATATAAGAGTGAGAATATAACAGAGAGTGAAGCACTTGAAAAGACACAACTATGGATTAATAAATCAAAGGTATTGTTTAGGATTTTGCCCTATTAAATTATTTACTTTTAAAAAACTAAATTAAAAAATATAAGTACATAACAATTATAATACAGTTTAATAATACATTTACCTAATTCAAAACCCTTTGCTATTTGCTGCATTTGTTTGCAATGTATTGATTTATTGTTTTTCTTTTCCCCCTTTCTATCTAGTTTATAGGTTACGTTTCGGCATTGATCTCCAGCCTTATAGCATTTGCTATTGTGATGTTTGGTCTCTTCCGCAAAAAATCCCCAAAGCTGAGCGAGAAATCTTCTTGAAAACCTTTATGGCTATGTAAACACAGCTCAAATAACATCTCAGAGCATACTATTGTCAGGAATTTCAATAAAAAAACTTTTTCAATAAAAAACTTTTGTACTCACAACAACAGCATGAAATAATCTGCTCAAGTCTTATTGTATAAATTATTGTATAAAGCAAATCAAATGTTACATCAACAGATGGTTAACTTGCTTAGTTCTAGTAACTGTGATGGTTGTAAAGCTTTCTTTAACTTTTCTTTTTAACATGTAGTCTTGCATATAGCCAGACTTTTGATTAATTTCTTTGGTCTCTATATATATACACATTATATACACTCATATACACTTATCATATTTCACTCATATACATGATTTCTATGTATTAATCTCATACATTTCTTTAAACTAATTTGAAATCTATCGTGGAAGAGTTACTTTGTCACAGACTTAGCATGTGGTATTACAGTTAATAGTTAGTCAAATGATTTATTTATTCAGAAATGGAATATAGACTTAATACATAATATCTTCTACTTTTTCATGAGAACAGTTCAAACTTTGTTTAAATCTGCCTTTATTATATACTGATATACATATAAATACGTCTAAATGCATGTCATATATTCTGATGCCATATATGTTTTGTCTTGCATGTGTAAACTTCAATCTTGTTATAAAATTCCTATGTGGAGACAAATAAAGTATCTAGAATGATTTCTGCTGCTGTTATTTTTTTTATATAAAACCTTTTTTATATTGTACTTCTGTTTGTGGTCATTACTCATTACATGCTTGTTTTAACATTTTATTTTTATCCATCAACGTGATTGGATCGAGTAATCGGTCTCGTGACTGTCGTCAAATCAAATTAGCCTATGCATACAAAACTTTAACCGCTAGCCTTACCTGTAACACTCGTGGCTGCTGTGGAAGTGTTGCCTGGCTCCGCCCTCCTGTGTACTTCCGCTCAATTTTATTTACCTTCAGTACTATGCCTGGGATTGTGGTGTATTCTTTGGTTTTCTCCAAGTGGCAACCTCCCAGTCTCTCTCTTGAAACCAACACGGAAGTGAATTAAACGGCAATTCATCAACTGGCCACTTGAGGCTGGGTGCAGAAGTGAGTCAAATCTGTATCTCCCCCATGTTAAAATGCCCAACTTTACAGCAGAAAAAAACATGTTTACAGCCTGGAGCAAAAAGTGGCTTTGGTCTATACAGCTAATTTTGCCCTTTATGACAACTGTGAGGGGGGTGAATTTTTTTATAACTCATCCGTTTAAATTATATTAAGCCTTACATTTCTGCATAATTAAGGGTGTCCACTTTTGAGTGACAGGTGGATTCCCGCTGCTGTGGTCATTAGTCATCATTAGCCATTTGTCTGCTGTCTGTTAGCCGTCACGTTACCTCAGTTCATTGTCTGACTGTAAAAATAAATAAATTCGGGAGTGACGCGCTACCAAGATGGCGACGGTCGGCCACGCCCACTTTAGGCTTCAAAAACGGTCTTCAGAAACCTACGGGTGACGTCACGGACACTACGTCCATATTTTTTTACAGTCAATGGTTTTCTCCGAGAATTTTTTTGGCGGTCCAATCAGCGAACAGAAGGAGTGGCTGAGAACGATGACGTTGATGTCGTGCATTAGTTTGAGTTGTAGTTCAGTAATGGCAGCGGAGAAAGATGCGAGCGAATCCATTCGGCCCGTTGTGGCAACACTGCCGAATATCCAGAAGTTAAAGCCGGAGCAAGAACAATCTTTGCTGAGTTTTGTTGGTGGCCATGATGTTGTGGCCCTCCTCCCCACGGGGTTCGTCATGACCATACGTTAGCGATTGGTTATGGCAGATCCAGAGTGACTCTGGGCAGATCCAGTAGTTTTAAACTTCAACAGAGTACCCGCCTACAAGGAAGTTAACACTTGTCAATGGAGAGAGGCCAGACTCTCTGTACAAATGAAATGTACGAGAGTCTGGTAGAACCAGGCTAGTGGAAGTGCATTCTTCAAGCATCAATTCAATCGAGATATCAGCGTCTTCCTTTAATATGCTAAGCTACATTTAACATTTCTACTATGATATTTAGGCTGGCCTATCTACAGGGCCTGACATTTGGTATGAGGTTGGGGGTATTGCATCCAGTGTTCACTCCCTAAAGTGCCGAGCTCATAATGCGGTGAATTCCTGCTCCAATTTAGGCTACTTCATATAGTGGGACTAGCAAGCCGTTTTAACTTTTATTCATTTCCAGGATATGAATCCTTGATATCAACAATTCAATTTTCACTAGTTAAAATGATAGTTATTGATATCAGGAATTAGATTTCTACTAGTAACAATGGCTATTTTTGATATCAGAAATTACATTTCCACTAGTAACAATGCTAATTCTTGATGTCCACAATTAAATTTTCACTATAGTTAAAATGATAATTCTTGATATCAACAATTGAATTTCAACTAGTAAAAAATATAATTCTTGATATCTGTAATAGTATTTTCACTAGTGAAATGTCACCATAGGCTGCCATTCAAAATCATTTGTTGATATCAAGAATTGATTTCTTACTATGTATCACATATCAGAAATACAATTAGTAAAAACCTTGATTTTTGATATCAAGAATTCAATTGTCACTAGTTGAAATATCTATTCTTGATATCAACAATTTAACTGCTACTAGTAACAATGTTCATTTTTGATATCAATAATTCAATGTTCACTAGTGACAATGTTAATTTCTGATATCATGAATGTGATTGTTACTAGTAAGAAAGCCATTTTAGATATCTGAAATAATATTGATATCAGAAATACATTTTCAGATATCAAAAATGAAAACTTTTACTAGTAGCAATTAAATTGTTGATATCAAGAATAGACATTTCAACTAGTGACAATTGCATTATTGATATCAGTAATTTGAACTTTTACAAGTAACAATGTAATTATTGAAATCAAAAATTATATTTCTACTAATAAGAAATCAATTCTTGATATCAACAGTTGATTTTGAATGGCAGCCTATGGTGACATTTCACTAGTGGAAATATAATTACAGATATCAACAATTAAATTGTTGATATCAAGAATTACATTTTTGATATCAACAATTACATTTTTGATATCAAGAATTCAATTGATGATATCAAGAATTAAATTGTTGACATCAACGATTACATTTTTGATATCAAAAAAGTGTAATTGTTGATATCAAAAATGTAATTCTTGATATCAACAATTCATATCCTGGAAATGAATAAAAGTTAAAACAGCTTGCCATAGTGGGACACGCGTCGCGATCTGTGCACTGCTGTCTCTCCCTCGCGCTCGACATGCAGGAGTCACTTGGAGAAGTCGGCAGCTCGCTGTGAAGGTGTGTTGGGGACACTCTAAAACTGTGGAAAAACACCTTCTGTACTGAAATTGGAGGACCAGATTCAGTATACAGTGCATATGAACCATGGCGTTAAGCTTGAACTGCATTTCTGCCAGTGCGTGACTGCAGCTCGTTAATAAACAATGTTTTTTGATTGATCCATTTCATACAATCCGCCTTCATTTAGCAAGTGCACTTGCGCAAACACATTTTTCAAGTTCAACATTTGTTGTTGTTGTGGATGCTGCTGATAAAACAGCTTCGCCAAGACTACAAAGAGATATGCATTTGTTTTTGTGTGTTTTTTTTTTTTGTAAATGTTTCCCCGGATATACTTCCTTATTAAATCCCTAATTTTCCGTACTTGTATTATCTTTGTAAATTGTAAATTATTTTATTATTATTAATGTAATTAATTAATTAATTTATTTATTAATGTAATTATTAATTATTACAATTATTAATTTGTTAATTGAATTGTAAATTATCAGCATTACAATTTGAGTAAATGTAGGTGTGTAAAATGTAAGGGATGATGCCACCCTTCTATAACAATGTCCATTTACGTTTAAATTGTAACATATTTAATGGCATGGAATTACAGTGTAATTAGCGTTAGCTCACTATCTTAGCCTTTTTCAGTGTATTAGGTGAGGTAAACTGATAATATTAGTGATTCTCATTTCTTTATCAGAACACAAAAACTGGTACCGTTTTGGAGAGAAATTGGGTATTTTTTAATCTCTCTATTTAACCCATCTCATGGTGTGTGATGCTGAACTATCGTATGAGTTTCTAAAGCTTTTTTGAATTATTTGCACAGTTATGAACATTGATATTTTATGTGCAAGCATTTTTGGGAGGAGTAAAATTTACATGTGTGGTTTCAACAACCAGATGCATTTACACTTGTCCAGTTTCGTCTGGAATGCGGCCCAGACCTCCTCCTGATGTGGTTTGAGCGATCGGATTCAAATCCGTCTCGAATGCATTTCGGAGGGCATTTACACCTGGTCTTTTCACGATCGGATAGCTATCCAATCACAGAAAACGCATGTTCCCTTTCGTGGTCACTCCGAGTTACGTCGGATGACGACGATTGGGGTTTCGCTTAGAAGCCTATCACCTTCGAGTATATAAAACGAGCCAATGGCAATGAAATGCCATGGGTCTGCGGAATTTGCATAGCGTATCTCCGCCCACCGCAGGGGGTACATAAGGATATAAGGAAGTACGCTGGCAACATGCAGATATGTTTTCGCTTCGGAGCCGAGAACTTCTCCACTCCACGCAAGCCAAAAATCCTGAGTTATTCTTCTCAATTCCTTCGAGACGAGCGAGCTCTCCGGTGTTGGTGTGACGGCGATTTCAGCGAGTGCACACTACCCTGCTGATCTGGTCAGTGATCTGACAGTTAGTGTGATTTCTCCCTGTTCGCTTCAACATCCGCGGAGTTTTCCTCTCACAAAAAGTGCATTGCACGCGGCACGTCTTTTTAAAGATGCCTCGCCCGTGCACTTCTGGTTATGGTCGCGATGTATTCTTTGCTGATGGGCACGATCTCTGCTTAGCGTGTTTGGGCGTTGATCACGCTAAAGCAGCGTTTGTGGATGACTCATGTTCTCACTGCGGGAACATGACCATCTCCATGCTGCGGTCGAGACTCAATGAGCTCACCAGAGCGAGAGTCCCCCTACCCACACCCCGATCTACTGACTCCCCGAGAGCTAGTACTTCGGCTGGTGGCCGGGGTGACCTGAGGGTGACTGTGTGGAGCACACCGCCGATACGTCCACGGTCCACACGCCCCTCTTCAGCATCGGTACCCGCGAGTGTTCAAACTGAGACCGCTGGTCCCTCTACGGAGGCCCCGCGTGTTTCGTTTGGAGCTCCAGCAGAGGATGCAATGTCGATCACTGCATCACAAGGTGGGCATGAGTCCTCGGGAAGTGAGGATTCGGCTGTGTTGCCGCCCTCGGGCGTGCCAGCATTGCCCGAGTCTGATCCCGAGCTGACTGCCATGCTTTCCCGGGCAGCCGCGGCCATTGGGCTCGAGTGGTCCCCGCCACCCGATCCAGTGCGCTCGCGGCTGGATGATTGGTTTTTGGGAGCGGCCGCTGACACTCGTCGCCGCCCAACCCCAATACCATTCTTCCCGGAAGTGCATGAGGAAGTCACGCGGTCCTGGAAGGCCCCCATGTCTTCCCGTGATCGTTCGTCGGCTTTCTCTGCCTTTCCTCCCCTCGATAAGGCTGATGCTTGTGGGTACACTGGGATTCCCCCGGTCGAACGTTCTGTCGCGATGCAGCTGTGTCCGACAAGCGCTTCATCGCGTGGTGATCCTAAGCACCCATCCAAAGCCTGTAGATTTTCGTCTACTATGGTGGCGAAGTCTTACAGAGCGGCGGGACAGGCAGCTGCCTCTTTGCATGCCATGGCCATCTTGCAGGTCTACCAGGCCAAGATGCTCCGTGACATGCACGAGGGTAGGACAGACCCAGGGCTCTTCGATGAGCTGCGCGCCGCCACCGACCTCGCTCTCCGAGCGACGAAGGTGACCGCGCGCTCCTTGGGTCTGGTGATGTCCACAGCTGTGGTCCAGGAGCGACATCTCTGGCTGAACCTGGCCGATATGCGTGAGGCCGAGCGGACTCGTCTGCTCGATGCTCCCATATCCCAGGCCGGCCTTTTCGGCGGTGCCGTCGAGGACTTTGTCCAGCAGTTCTTGACCGCCCAGAAGCAGACTGAGGCGATCAAGCACATTCTGCCCCGACGCTCCGCTGCTGCTCAGCCGTCGGCACAGAATCCTCGGCCTGCTCGCCGCCGAGGGCGCCCTCCCGCCACAGCCCTCTCCGGCCCCGCGGCCCGCTAAACGCCAGGCCAAGCGGCGCCCCTGAGACGGGCTGCTCAGGATTGGCGCTCAATTCTGTTCAGGAGCTGGTAGCAGGGCCACTCCTTACCCCGGTGGAGGGCCGGGGGAGAATCTTTTGTTCTCCACTCCCCGCTGCTCGTCCAACGACGAGCAGTACCCTAATGTGGTTAAAGACAGAATTGAATCCCCCAATCCTGAGCCGACAGAGTCCGAGGGCCGCAGTGCGCGCCACCCTCGGGTCCCGCCACTGCCGCCCTCCTCTGTCCCAGAGGTGCGGGATGACAGCACACGCCGCCCACGGGCCACGCTCCTCTCATCCCCCTCTGTCGCCAGACCCCTGCCAGAGCACGCCCCCGTGGGACGCGCGCCCTCCCCGGCCTCCTCTGGCAGGACGCGGTTAATGACCGTGCCCCCGCACAGGGCCGCTATGCCACCCTCGCCGGTGCCGGTCATTCCGCCTCGCTGCCCCACCGACGGTACGTCTGTGGTTCGTATGACCCCGCTGGTGCACTTTCTGGAGGCCTGGCTAGAGCTTCCCAGACTGTCCCGCTGGGTCGCAAGAACCATCAGATTCGGCTACGCGATTCAGTTCGCGATATCTCCTCCCCGCTTCAGGGGAGTCCGCTTCACTATGGTCGGTGGCAATGCCCCTGTCATGAGAGCGGAGGTCGCCACCCTACTGGCGAAGGGTGCGATCGAGATTGTCCCTCCAGCCGAGATGAAGTCCGGCTTCTACAGCCCTTACTTCATTGTACCCAAGAAGTCCGGTGGGTTACGGCCAATCCTCGACCTGCGCGTCTTGAACCGCTCCCTTCACAGGCTGCCGTTCAAGATGCTAACGGCCAAACACATCCTCCAGTCAGTGTGTGCGGCCGCAGGATTGGTTTGCAGCGATCGACCTGAAGGACGCCTACTTCCATGTCTCCATTTTACCTCGACACAGACCGTTTCTACGGTTTGCTTTCGAGGGGCAGGCATACCAGTACGCGGTTCTCCCTTTCGGGCTAGCCCTGTCTCCTCGCGTCTTTACGAAGGTCGTCGAGGCAGCCCTTGTTCCCCTCCGGGGAACTATCTCGACGACTGGCTGATCCTAGCTCACTCTCGTGACCAGGTTTGCGAACACAGGGACCTAGTGCTCCGGCACCTAGCTCGTCTGGGCCTTCAGGTCAACTGGGAGAAGAGCAAACTCTGCCCCGCGCAGAGGATCTCTTTTCTCGGTATGGAGATCGACTCGGTCGCCATGTGCGCTCAGCTTACGAGCGAGCGCGCGCAGTCACTGCTGACTTGTCTTCGTCAGTTCGAGGGCAAGAGTGCGGTTCCACTGAAACTTTTTCAGAGGCTCCTGGGGCATATGGCATCCGCAGCCGCAGTAACGCCGCTGGGATTGCTTCATATGAGACCGCTTCAGCTTTGGCTTCGCGATCGAGTCCCGAGGTGGGCATGGCAACACGGCACGCTCCGAGTCCCAGTGACTCCAGCCTGCCGTCAGACCTTCACCCCGTGGACGAACCTCAGTTTTCTACGGGCCGGAGTGCCCCTAGAATGAGTTTCCCGGCATGTTGTTGTATCAACAGATGCCTTCACCACGGGCTGGGGCGCCATGTGCAATGGACATGCTGCCGCGGGCTCCTGGACAGGACCCCAGCGCCTTTGGCATGTCAATTGCCTCGAGTTGCTGGCTGTACGTCTCGCCCTGCACCGCTTCCATGCGCTGCTCAAGGGTCAGCACGTACTAGTCCGTTCAGACAATACCGCGTCAGTAGCGTACATCAACCACCAGGGTGGTCTACGCTCCTGCCGTATGTCGCAACTCGCTCGCCACCTCCTTATATGGAGTCAGAAGCATCTGAGGTCGCTTCGAGCCATTTATATCCCGGGAGACCTGAACCAGGCAGCCGACGAACTGTCTCGGCTTCGGCCTCTCGCTGGAGAATGGAGACTCCATCCCCAGTCGGTCCAGCTGATTTGGGATCAGTTCGGGGACGCACAGGTAGACCTGTTTGCCTCCCACGACTCGTCCCATTGCGACCTGTATTATTCCCTGACCGAGGGCACGCTCGGCACGGATGCACTGGCGCACAGCTGGCCGCGGGGCCTACGCAAGTATGCGTTTCCCCCAGTGAGCCTTCTTGAGCAGACTTTGCGCAAGATCAGGGAGGACGAGGAGCAGGTAATTTTGGTTGCCCCGTATTGTCACAACCGGACCTGGTTCTCCGAACTAGTACTCCTCGCGACAGCACCTCCCTGGCCAATTCCTCTGAGGAAGGACCTCCTTTCTCAGGGACGGGGCACCCTTTGGCACCCTCGTCCCGATCTTTGGAACCTCCACGTGTGGCTCCTGGATGGGACGAGGCAGGTTTGAGTACCCTACCACCAGCGGTGGTGGCTACCATCACTTCCGCTAGAACATCGTCCACGAGACATGCCTATGCGTTGAAGTGGAACCTCTTCGTCAACTGGTGTTCTTCAAAACATCAAGAACCCACGAAATGCCCGATCAGTGTCGTGCTTTCCTTCCTGCAAGAAGGGTTGGAGCGAAGGCTGTCTCCCTCCACCCTGAAAGTGTATGTTGCCGCCATTGCCGCACATCACGACGCAGTTGATGGTAAGTCTCTGGGAAAGCACGACCTGATCATCAGGTTCCTGAGGGGAGCGAGGAGACTGAATCCTCCTCGTCCTCCCCTCGTACCCTCTTGGGACCTCTCAGTGGTTCTAACTGCCCTGCAGAGTGCTCCATTTGAGCCTTTGCAATCAGTAGAGCTTAAGTTCCTGTCTATGAAGACAGCGCTCCTGGTTGCATTGGCCTCCATCAAGAGGGTAGGGGACCTGCAGGCATTTTCGGTTGACGAAGCGTGCCTGGAATTCGGGCCGGCTAACTCTCACGTGATCCTGAGACCCCGGCCTGGATATGTGCCCAAGGTTCCTACCACACCCTTTCGGGACCAGGTAGTGAACCTGCAAGCGCTGCCCTCGGAGGAGGCAGACCCAGCCTTGGCACTGCTCTGTCCAGTACGCGCCCTTCGTGCTTACGTAGACAGAACGCAGTGTTTCAGGACCTCAGACCAGCTCTTTGTCTGTTATGGTGGGAAGCTGAAGGGAAAGGCTCTCTCAAAGCAAAGGTTATCTCACTGGATAGTGGATACCATTGCTTTGGCATACCAGCAGCAAGGTCGTCAATGCCCCCTTGGTGTGAAAGCCCACTCCACTCGTAGTGTGGCTTCCTCTTGGGCTCTAGCGCATGGCGCCTCGCTAACAGACATTTGTAGAGCTGCAGGCTGGGCGACACCCAACACATTCGCGAGATTCTATAATCTCCGAGTAGAGCCAGTTTCTTCCCATGTACTCGCTTCAACCAGCCGGTACTAGATTCTGCTCAGGTGTCTTCGCTTGCTCGCCATTCCTCTCCACGGACGGGATACGTGCGATTATCTTCTCAGGTGAGTCTGATAAGCTCTGAGTTTCCTCCAGCACTGGTTACGTCAACTCCTGAGTTATGCCAATCTGCCATAACGCAGCTTTTGCGCTTGACTAGGTGCCTCCATGTGCATGGTCCCCCCTCTGGGCGACCCCCACATGTGTATTCCACTGTAAGTCTCTTTTGAGCGTGTGTCTTTCCCTTGGCAAGCCACCTTGCCACCCCTGGGGTTTAAATATTCCACCTGCGGCTGGACACCTCAGTGATACTCCATATGCATCCCTCTGGATCATATGTGTCTCTCAAGTCCCCCCCTTAATGGTTGGGCGTAATTGCATATTTCTCCTGAGATATGCTTCCCAGTGTACCTTGGTATTCCTGTGTTAGGTAGGACTCCTTCGTTCGTGCTAGTCTCACAACAGGGAGCTCAGACTTACGCAGGGCACTGGATGACAGCCGAGGTGGCGTGATTAGACTGGAACCCCAATCGTCGTCATCCGACATAACTCGGAGTGACCACGAAAGGGAACGTCTCGGTTACGGATGTAACCCTCGTTCCCTGAGTAGGGAACGGAGACGTTACGTCTTCCTGCCACTTCCGCTGTATCGCTGAAAAATGCCTGGGTCCAGTTTCGACTCCCCAGCGAAGACATATCTGCATGTTGCCAGCGTACTTCCTTATATACCCCCTGCGGTGGGCGGAGATACGCTATGCAAATTCTGCAGACCCATGGCATTTCATTGCCATTGGCTCGTTTTATATACTCGAAGGTGATAGGCTTCTAAGCGAAACCCCAATCGTCGTCATCCGACGTAACGTCTCCGTTCCCTACTCAGGGAACGAGGGTTACATCCGTAACCGAGACGTTCTAATGTTTAATAAAAAAGTATTTTCTGTTTGTCGTTGTTTATCAGATTAGCTCCCTCGTTTTCAGTCACTGCATTATATCTCCACTGAGGCTTTGTGTAACAACGAGGGGTTCCAAAGTGGTATTTGTAGTGGAAGCACTGTAAAAACAACACCATGCTTTTGAGGGTTGGGGGCGTGCACCTGAGACTCGCTTCAATAGCGCGCGCTCTCTGAGTCTGTAGGCGACTAGGCGCAGATGAGTTGCCATATGAGAATGACTGACATCTCTATCTTTTCATACAGATTACATAAACAGAGAATAGTTGTTTTTGTTTTGAATTAGATGATTTAATAGCAGAGACTTAAATGTTTATAAAGATATTGCTTATGCCTGTGTGATTAGTATTCACTGAGTTTTGTTTAAGTTTAGACGTGCTCCAGAAAAAAAGTTCACGGAGGAAGTTCATAGAGGCAGAAAGCACACCCTGTTTATTTTCTTTATTTTACAAAAGCACAATGTTTTGTTTCGATTGTAAGTGGACACATAAAAAATAGACATTTAACCGTTTATTTTTCCATATTTCTTAAGTCTGAGTATTTTAAGTCTATTTTGCTGCTATGTGAGAAAATCCATCAAAACGTGTCGGCGCGTTTGTCGACCCCAGAGGATTAACTTTAGCCTAATAGGAAGGAACATAAACTGTGACTAAAAATTTATACCCACTCACATCAAGACACTGCTGCAGCAGTGATGGAGTCCATGCAGGAGGAGCAGCATTTTCAGGAGCAGGAGTCGCTTTTCAGCGTGAGCTGTTTGGAAAAGCTAAATAACTATATAAATGCTATGCTAACTAGATGCTAATATACGCTATCCTGTTCGTTTTCAATACTCACAATTCCAACTCCTGACTCGCTACAGCGGTTTTGACAAAACAAGATGTTTTTATACCAGGGGCTGCCAAGGGCGTGCACTGTAAAAAAATATTGCTGTGATTATTTATCACAACTTAAAATTCAACATTAGAATTTCTTGTTTGTGCTTGACTTAAAATATTAAGTTTAGTTAAATTTAGTTTAGTTGGATATTTAAGTTATATCAAGAAATTTTAAGTTAACAATTGCAGCTACATTTTTACAGTGTGGTGAGTTCGTACCAAGGGTGTGGTGAGCTGGAACCTGCTTAAGTCACGCAGTACCGCTTACGTCATGCAGTACCACAAACGTCCAATAGGAAAATTAAACTGCAATAGCCACCGTTCAACCTGAAGAGGGCAGCACTCAGATGTTTTTACACCATATATAGTAGAATTAAAACACTTTATACCCAAATGACAAAAAAATTACTCCAATCAATGAACAGCACTAATAAAGCCCCAGTCGTACAGATCATTAACTAAAAAAAGTTGTTTTAGGGTTTAGTTTAACTTTAACTTTCTATACCGGAGAGATACTCTATAACAGAGTCCAACTGACACCACAAGTTGATCATCATTTCTTCGTTCAACACAGAAGAAACTGATTGCAACTTCAACACCATCGACTTAGGAACCATCAAGACTTTCTCCTGAGACTGCATATCTGGATGCTTGTTCATTGGCTAAGCCAAGGCATTGCAAGTATCGTACAATTAACTAACTAAACAGAGTTCAGTATAAGCTGTGGACCCCTTGCTAAAAAGGAGTTGATTCTGGCCCCTGCTTGTAAATCAATGTCACTTTACCAATGTGATCACAGCTACATGCTAAGAAAGAGTTATTTTTCTGTGGCCACAAAAAACATCCTTTCTAAAAAGTTGATGGATGATCAACACTGAATGTTCGCTGGACGAACAGATTAATTGTGTCACGTTTCGGGTTTGTTTCTTGTTGATAGGTGTGTTCGACATCGGCTGTGGCTGGATGTAACCGATCGGCGAGAGTAGCCGCGTGCAGGCGGGGGAGGAGCTGCAAACGGAGACGTGAAGTCAGACACTTTCTGGTTCCCGTAGTGACCGCTCACGTGGTGTTTGCATACTTTACCACAGCTGAAGTGAAATAAATGCAATATTTGCCAAATAATACACTGATGTTTCAGAGACATTTTCATTCAATACTTTATGTACTGCTTCATACAGCGTCTGTTTGAACAAAAATAAAGTTCAACATAATACTATCAATGATGTGGAGTCTATGTTTTTTAATCAGTTTTAATTTGATAAACATGACACAATATACTATCGCAACGACATGAAAGAGTGTTTACTGTAACACGAAACACACGTGATCGTTGTCATGTGGTGAATCCGGCCAATTGTGGAATAGCTGTGTCGTCATCAGCCCTCGTGCAGCCGCTCTTGAGAAGCTGCGCTGGCTGAGTTCTCCGGCTACTCTCGAATCGCTCTCGCGGTACTTTGATGGCATACGTCACAGTCACGTGGCGTCGGCGCTGGATCAAGTCGGACAAAATTTCTAACCGGCATGCACTGCTTCAAATCAGCCGCCGATCAGTCTGCGCAGAGCTGCATGAAGTTGAACAAGCCTATTGTCATGTTTCTGTGTCTTTCCATATGATTCCCTGTTTGTCATGTGATCCTGCCATGTGTCTTGTCATTGGTTAATCGTCTGATCATTGTTCACAGGTGTTCCTTGTCTTGTAATTACTCTGTGTATTTAATCCCCTGTGTTTCCTATGCTCTTTGTCAGGTCTTGTCCTTTGTGGATGTATGTTGATGAGTCTCATTCTGTTCTTGGTTCCCTGGTCGATGTTATGGTTTTTTGTGTTTATTTTGATAATTAAACTATTTTGTATTTGGGTCCAGCCCTCCCTTTGTTTCTTGAGTTCACCCAGCGTTAAAAATTGATTGTAATGTTAACTAGAAAAATGCATTTCCGGAGGAACTGCAAAGTGTGCTTGCTCGGGTGCAGTGTGTAACGGGGTTCAGATATTATGGGAAGAAGGAGGCGGGAACCGGCAAACATTCAACATTTTAATAAATAAACAAGATACAAAAATGAAAGTAAAAGCCAGCAGCCCCTCACGGACGACTGCTGGCAACACTAAACAGAAACAACACATCAAATAAAATCCAGGCCTGTCCTCTCTCGCTCTTCACTGTCATCGCTCCTCCTTTATGCTTCCGCTCCTCCGTGAGAGATGCGAGACCGGTGCGTCGCGCACGTGTCGCTCATTATCAATCGCGCCACCGGCCTCGCGCCGTCCTCCCACGGCCCTCGACCTCGTCGTGCTCGCCACATACCCCCATCGCCCCTCGCAGGCCGGGGGGCACCCACGCGACTGCGCCTACTCCCCCCCCCCCCCCATCCTTCCCGGGGGGGGGGGACCGATAACGGCGGCTGCTGTACCTGGGCTGGGGGTATGGATAGACAAGGTACGAGAGAAAGGAAACGGAAGCACGAGGAGCGACAGAGACGAGAGAGGGGAGAGAGGAAAAAAAAAAGAGAAAAAAAAATAAAATAAATTCTTGATCCGGTTCCCAGACACACTGCCGCTCGGTCCTCAACTGGCTGAGAGTCACTCGCGGTGCCATGCGATGGTACTGGACATTCGTTGGGGGACGGCTCGACGCCCTTCCGCCTCCTGGCGGCCGGCGGTGACTCCTCTCGAGGGCAGCCGGCAGCGAGTTTCCCGTTCCCTGCTCCGCCCCCATCATGGCCGACGGCAACAGGCTCCGGCCCACGGCGAACGGGAGCGACTCCTCCGCTCCCTCTTGGACGGCAGCCACCCCTCCTCGATCCAGGAGCACGGTGTCGAGCTCTCCGTCCCACCAGATCTTCCATCGCTCCAGCACCATCGCCTCGGGCAGCAATCGGCGGCCGTCGCTCCCTCGTGCTGCCCGACCTCCTCAGCACCGCGATCCCCCCCAGCAGCGAGGGCTCTCCGACAGCGTGTCACTCCTTCTTCCCGGGTTTCGGCACCAATGTAACGGGGTTCAGATGTTATGGGAAGATGGAGGCGGGAACCGGCAAACATTCAACATTTTAATAAATAAACAAGATACAAAAATGAAAGTAAAAGCCAGCAGCCCCTCACGGACGACTGCTGGCAACACTAAACAGAAACAACACATCAAATAAAATCCAGGCCTGTCCTCTCTCGCTCTTCACTGTCGTCGCTCCTCCTTTATGCTTCCGCTCCTCCGTGAGAGATGCGAGACCGGTGCGTCGCGCACGTGTCGCTCATTATCAATCGCGCCACCGGCCTCGCGCCGTCCTCCCACGGCCCTCGACCTCGTCGTGCTCGCCACACAGTGCACTAACGTTAGCAGGTAGTGGATAGATGCGAGATGCGAGAAAAAATGTGAGAATGCGAGAAAAAAGATGTCAAACTGTCTTTTATTTTCTAATTTAATTCCTCAATCAGTGCTGGACCGGCAGTTTCTGTCTTCCGCTGAGCCCTGGCCGTGGTGTGCGAGTGATAGAGCGCAGCAGCAACGAACCATCAGCTTGCAGCGTAACAACATTGAATGCTCGGCCGAACAGCTGATCATAGCTGTACAGGGCGCCTTATTATTTTCCATCTCCATAAATATATCTAGTAGTAAAGCTAATGCAAGGGCTAGAAATCTATTAATCTTTTGCTGATACTTCCTTAGCTGTGCCTGAAACCTCTCACTCGTTCACTAATCCCTACATAGTGAATGGCAGTTGAGTGCACTACATCAGCAAAGAATTCGGACGCTGACATAATTATCACGCGCCAGAGAGCTCAGACAATTTGTCATAAACATTACCTACCCATCTTTAATATTTCCTTTTTTTGGCTGTATGAATTGTATGTAACAATTGTATGTATGTATTTTTCACGTTTATTGCGTTATTTGAATAAAAAAAAAAGATAATAAAAACACTTGCTTGTCATATTTATTTACTTTTTACATTTATATGTGAAAATAAAAGAGAACAAAACACTACACAACACATTTGATTTTTCAAATATAGATATAACGGTATATATAAATAAATAACCAGGCGTCTGGTCTTATAAATGATTGTTTTCTAACTCGCGTGCACCGTTGCCATGGTGACATTTTTGTTTATTTTTCATTCGTGCTCTATCGCCTTATCGTGTTGGATTGTGGGAAATAGTGTCTCAGCAAGTGTACATCGTATGTACACTCGAATTCAGAGAGGATTGTGGATAAAAGTAGTGAAGAATGTAGGGAATGATGTCGTTCACTCAGAATTCGGACACCACTACAAAATGGCCGACACCCTAAATAGTGCACTATAGGCTATAGTGGATAGGGAGCGATTTCAGTCACAGCTCTTGTCATCATGGAGAGCGCAGTTCATGGTTGCATAGCAACGACAGACGCCACAGGAGAACAAGCGCTTGTGGAAAGGAGACAGCGGCGCGCTCGCGCTTTCCACTTGTTTTTACACATCTAATGTGCGTTCCATTCGACAGGGTCCATATGCAGTGTTCACTGCTCCCCTACTCCCTGAGCACAGTATATCAGTTGAAGTGGACTTCACTGACAATAACCGCTCATTTGAAACGCCCAGCAAATGTCATCAAAGAAAGTCAACGACGGAGTCGCGCAGATTATGATATAACAAATATATATAGGACTACATTCATATTTTAATTTTTATTATTATATTATATATTTACAATTATATTGCACTATTTTACAACTACCTAAAATAAAATCACTTTACTTCACAAACTAGCTAAGCTGGCTGCATTCACTGAGGTAAATTATAATCATCAAAAATAGTATATGTAATATTCACAACAATAACCGTTAAAAATACTGTCATTTGTATAACAATGGCGAAATGTATTACTTGCACACATACGTAAACTCCTCCATCGTTATGACCGTTCTGACTGGTGATGACGTGGTGCGCGAAATGACAGTTGGGTGTGTGATCATCGCTCTCCACTTCCTGTGAAGTGATGTATCGATGTTCCCTTATTCCCTATGCCGTGCGCAGTGCCCTTCGAACTGAACATGTTCGCTCCCTTCGGATTAGACTCTAACTTAAGATGGCGGAAAACCCTGTGAAGTCCACTTCGCAGTCCACAACGCACCTCTAGAGCGACGTTGTTGATTGTTTGAGCATGTGACTGTGCGTTTCTCCTTGTTTTCTATTGTTATGCGCAGCATATTTCCCGTACGCACAAACACAGCCACAGACAATTAATTGTTTGTTCGGTTATCGAAGAAGAGCATGATGTATTTTGTATAAAGTTTTTTTTTTAATTTTTTTTTTTATTTACTGCTTTGAGGATTGGAAATGCACAATTCATGCATACAAATCTGTATATATTAATAAATGAAGATGATTAAAATAGACCAATGCAAAAAACGAAATTCATGCCTGCATTTATTAAGACAAACCTGGTAAAAACGAATGCAGTCTATACACTGACTTGGCAGCTCTGTGAAATGTAATACAACAGTGCCACCTACTGTCTAAATGCATTAACATTAAAAGGTGAAACTCTTGCATAGACATAGGTAAATGGGTTTGTCTATTAGCCTGAAATAAAAAATAAATAAAAAAAATTAAGATCTTGTGCTTCCTCACATTGGAGTCCCGAGTTCATGTATAATATAAAGTTTGGTTTCGATACGTGACAGAGTTCCTGAGATATGGACGACTTCCTGTTTGGCGACTACGCCGCTGATTTCGTTTGGCTGTGACGGGCAAACGCTTCCGAAAATCAAAAATCCTTCTAGTAACTTTTGTGAGGCTTGGTCCAAGGATCATGTACGTCCAGTTTCGTGAAGTTCGGACCAAATTTGTGACCTGTGAAACTTTAGTTTAGCTTTCTGTTCAATCCAATATTGCGGACAAACGACATGGACTCGTGATGTCATCTTCGCGAGCAACTTACACCGGTACTGACCGGACGTTTTAAAGTTGGAACGGTGTCTCTGTCTCAAAGGGCCTAGGCGCAGGAGCTGGCCAAAATTTTTCTCCCGGGAATAATAATAACTAGAAAAATGCATTTCCGGAGGAACTGCAAAGTGTGCTTGCTCGGGTGCAGTGTGCTTGCTCGGGTGCAGTGCACTAACGTTAGCAGGTAGTGGATAGATGCGAGATGCGAGAAAAAATGTGAAAATGCGAGAAAAAAGATGTCAAACTGTCTTTTATTTTCTAATTTAATTCCTCAATCAGTGCTGGACCGGTATTTTCTGTCTTCCGCTGAGCCCTGGCCGTGGTGTGCGAGTGATAGAGCGCAGCAGCAACGAACCATCAGCTTGCAGCGTAACAACATTGAATGCTCGGCCGAACAGCTGCTGTACAGGGCGCCTTATTATTTTCCATCTCCATAAATATATCTAGTAGTAAAGCTAATGCAAGGGCTAGAAATCTATTAATCTTTTGCTGATACTTCCTTAGCTGTGTCTGAAACCGCTCACTCGTTCACTAATCCCTACATAGTGAATGGCAGTTGAGTGCACTACATCAGCAAAGAATTCGGACGCTGACATAATTATCACGCGCCAGAGAGCTCAGACAATTTGTCATAAACATTACCTACCCATCTTTAATATTTCCTTTTTTTGGCTGTATGAATTGTATGTAACAATTGTATGTATGTATTTTTCACGTTTATTGCGTTATTTGAATAAAAAAAAAAGATAATAAAAACACTTGCTTGTCATATTTATTTACTTTTTACATTTATATGTGAAAATAAAAGAGAACAAAACACTACACAACACATTTGATTTTTCAAATATAGATATAATGGTATATATAAATAAATAACCAGGCGTCTGGTCTTATAAATGATTGTTTTCTAACTCGCGTGCACCGTTGCCATGGTGACATTTTTGTTTATTTTTCATTCGCGCTCTATCGCCTTATCGTGTTGGATTGTGGGAAATAGTGTCTCAGCAAGTGTACATCGTATGTACACTCGAATTCAGAGAGGATTGTGGATAAAAGTAGTGAAGAATGTAGGGAATGATGTCGTTCACTCAGAATTCGGACACCACTACAAAATGGCCAACACCCTAAATAGTGCACTATATAGTGGATAGGGAGCGATTTCAGTCACAGCTCTTGTCATCATGGAGAGCGCAGTTAATGGTTGCATAGCACCGACAGACGCCACAGGAGAACAAGCGCTTGTGGAAAGGAGACAGCGGCGCGCTCGCGCTTTCCACTTGTTTTTACACATCTAATGTGCGTTCCATTCGACAGGGTCCATATGCAGTGTTCACTGCTCCCCTACTCCCTGTGAGCACAGTATATCAGTTGAAGTGGACTTCACTGACAATAACCGCTCATTTGAAATGCCCAGCAAATGTCATCAAAGAAAGTCAACGACGGAGTCGCGCAGATTATGATATAACAGATTTATATAGGACTACATTCATATTTTTATTTTTATTATTATATTATATATTTACAATTATATTGCACTATTTTACAACTACCTAAAATAAAATCACTTTACTTCACAAACTAGCTAAGCTGGCTGCATTCACTGAGGTAAATTATAATCATCAAAAATAGTATATGTAATATTCACAACAATAACCGTTAAAAATACTGTCATTTGTATAACAATGGCGAAATGTATTACTTGCACACATACGTAAACTCCTCCATCGTTATGACCGTTCTGACTGGTGATGACGTGTGACAGTTGGGTGTGTGATCATCGCTCTCCACTTCCTGTGAAGTGATGTATCGATGTTCCCTTATTCCCTATGCCGTGCGCAGTGCCCTTCGAACTGAACATGTTCGCTCCCTTCGGATTAGACTCTAACTTAAGATGGCGGAAAACCCTGTGAAGTCCACTTCGCAGTCCACAACGCACCTCTAGAGCGACGTTGTTGATTGTTTGAGCATGTGACTGTGCGTTTCTCCTTGTTTTCTATTGTTATGCGCAGCATATTTCCCGTACGCACAAACACAGCCACAGACAATGAACTGTTTGTTCGGTTATCGAAGAAGAGCATGATGTATTTTGTATAAAGTTTTTTTTTTATTATTTTTATTTTTTATTAACTGCTTTGAGGATTGGAAATGCACAATTCATGCATACAAATCTGTATATATTAATAAATCAAGATGATTAAAATAGACCAATGCAAAAAACGAAATTCATGCCTGCATTTATTAAGACAAACCTGGTAAAAACGAATGCAGTCTATAAACTGACTTGGCTGCTCTGTGAAATGTAATACAACAGTGCCACCTACTGTCTAAATGCATTAACATTAAAAGGTGAAACTCTTGCATAGACATAGGTAAATGGGTTTGTCTATTAGCCTGAAATAAAAAAAAATAAAAAAAAATCAGATCTTGTGCTTCCTCACATTGGAGTCCCGAGTTCATGTATAAAGTTTGGTTTCGATACGTGACAGAGTTCCTGAGATATGGACGACTTCCTGTTTGGCGACTACGCCGCTGATTTCGTTTGGCTGTGACGGGCAAACGCTTCCGAAAATCAAAAATCCTTCTAGTAACTTTTGTGAGGCTTGGTCCAAGGATCATGTACGTCCAGTTTCGTGAAGTTTGGACCAAATTTGTGACCTGTGAAACTTTAGTTTAGCTTTCTGTTCAATCCAATATTGCGGACAAACGACATGGACTCGTGATGTCATCTTCGCGAGCAACTTACACCGGTACTGACCGGACGTTTTAAAGTTGGAACGGTGTCTCTGTCTCAAAGGGCCTAGGCGCAGGAGCTGACCAAATAGCTGGGGGGGGGGGGGGGGGGGGGGGGGGGGGTTGCCAAATTATGTAAAATTTTTAATTTTGTAAAAAATTTTTTTATCTTGTACATCCTCACATTGGAGTCTCGAGTTAATGTACAAAGTTTGGTTTCGATACGTGACAGCGTTCCTGAAATATGAACTACTTCCTGTTTTGGCGACTACGCCGCCGATTTCGTTTGGCTGTGACGGGCAAACGCTTCCGAAAATCAAAAATCCTTCTAGTAACTTTTGTGAGGCTTGGTCCAAGGATCATGCACGTCCAGTTTCGTGAAGTTCGGACTAAATTTGTGACCTGTGAAAATTTAGTTTCGCTTTCTGTTCAATCCAGTGTGGCGGACAAACGACATGGACTCGTGATGTCATCTTCGCGAGCAACTTAAACCGGTACTGACCGTACGTTTTAAAGTTGGAACGGTGTCTCTGTCTCAAAGGGCCTAGGCGCAGGAGCTGGCCAAAATTTTTCTCCCGGGAATAATAATAATAATAAATATAGCTGCGAGCAGCGATTACGGGCCCAAGCCGGTGGCACCGCAACCCCGGTGCCCCTTTAGTTACCTAAAGGCACCGGGGTGGTGGTACCGCCGGCTTTGGCCCTCCATCGCTGCTCGCAGCTATATTTATATATATATATATATATATATATATATATATATATATATATATATATAAACATACATACATACACACACATACATATATATGTATATATATATATATATATATATTATTGTTCAAAAGTTTGGGGTCAGTAAGATTTTTAATGTTTTTAGGAGAAGTCTTTTCTGCTCACCAAGGCTGCATTTATTGATTAAAAATACAAACAAAAACAGTAATATTGTGAAATATTATTCCAATTTAAAACAGCTGTTTTCAATTTTAAAATATTTTACATAGTAATTCATTTCTGTGATCAAAGTTGAGTTTTCAGCATCATTACTCCAGTCTTCAGTGTCACATGATCCTTCAGAAATCATACTAATATGATGATTGATGCTCAATAAATATTCATTATTATTTTCAATGTTGAAAACAGTTGTGTACAGATTTTTTTTTTTTCAAAATGCTTTGATGAATGTAAAGTTCAAAAGAACAGCATATATTTCAAATATATATATTTTTAACATTATAAATGTCTTTACTGTAACTGTTGATCAGTTTAACTCATCCTTCATAAATAAAAGTACTGATTTATTTTATTTCTTTCCCCCAAAAATACAATTTTAATTATTACTAACCACAAACTTTTGAGCGGTAGTGTTTAACGTTACAAAAGCTTTAGATTTCAGATAAATGCTGTTATTTTGAACTTTCTATTCATCAAAGACTGTACACAACTGTTTTCGACATTTAAAATAATAATGAATGTTTCTTGAGTATCAATCATCATATTAGAATAATTTCTGAAGGATCATGTGACAGTGACGACTGGAGTAATGATGCTGAAAACTCAGCTTTGATCACAGGAATAAATAACAGTTTAAAATATATTAAAATAGAAAGCAGCTGTTTTAAATTGGAATACTATTTTACAATATTACTGTTTTTGTTTGTATTTTTAATCAAATAAATGCAGCCTTGGTGAGCAGAAGAAACTTCTCTGTTATGTGCGCGCCACAGACTGCACGCACGTCCGCTTAGAGTTCCGCCTTTTGCCTTCCGTCAATATTACGTTATTAGAAAAATATTTTTTTAGAGAATCGATTTTTTGACATTTGTGAATCGATTCAGAATCGTCCACGTCCGCATCGCGATGCATCTAAGAATCAATTTTTTCTCCCACCCCTAGATTTCATACAACAGGTTAATAAACAGTTACAATTAAGTCACTTACATTTTAGATGCAATGTTGACTGTTTTTGTTCTGTTTCAGCAGCGAAAATAGTTAAACAAAGATCACGGCAGAACCATCACGCATCACGTGTTTTCTCATAACTGAACGATTCAGCATTTTTAACGAATCGGTTGACTCAAAGATTGAATGATCAATCCATAAACATCTGTCTTAATCATGATCGACTCATTCGAACGAATCGTTTGAACGAATGAATCAATGACTCGCTTATTAAGATGGATGCCTGGCGACACCTAATGGCGGTTTAGTGTTGTTTAAAAGCATCATTCTTTCCCACATGTGTGTGATTTGTGTGTGCAACATTATCATTATTTTTCTTTCACTATTATATTAGCGATTTAAAAGCACCCACTCGTGTCACACGTCGATTAACCGGTGGGAAAATATCCTCAGACACATACCTAATAAATGTATATTTAAATACAATATTGGCCTACCTGGTAAAAAGTTTTATATACTATTTTGATGTCCTTTTGGACACAAGAGGGCAGTATAGCCCTATGTTTGCTTTTTTGTTGAACCAAATAACACTAAATAGCCTGTTTTTAACTTTTTCATTCTTCTTGAATTGCAAAAACAGAATAAAATGGGTTTAGTTGTGATATTTGTATACTTTTATATAGAAATAAATGGTATATAATTACATTTTTAGAAGATTTTTACTTTAATCCCTCGCCATAGCAAAACCGTTTGAGATATTTATTATCCATTCACAATTTAGCATATTTAATGTAGTTTCATCATGTTGAAAAAGTTTGGTACGAATAAAATAAATAGTTTAAGAGGAGTGGCTAAAAATTCAGAGGCTGATTTTGCAAAAAAATTCACATTCAGACCAAAATATCTGACTTCCTGATGGCCAGAGCTATTGAATGTAAATTAGAAAGTTGTCCGGCTTGATGAGAACAATATACAAACTATTTTTTCTTTACTGTAGTTAAAAGTAACCCCCCCACTTTTGTCAAAAGCATGTTGAAAGTGACACACTTCCTGCTGCCAGTTGGTGGCGCTATAACTTTGACTCACAATAGCTACATCCATCTGATCGGCCTCTTACCACAAACACACTGCTGAAGTTTCATCAAGATCAGTTAATGTATGCAGAAGTTATTCCACTTCCGTGTTTCTCTTTTCTCGCCATAAATTCGATTCCTCGCCACAGCCAAACCGTTCGAGATATCAAAAATCCGTCCGCAATTTAGCATCCTCAAAGTCTTGACTACATGCACACCGAGTTTGAAGGGGACACGGTGAATTTTCTAGGAGGAGTATTTCACATTCCACAGCAAGCGTTTTCCAAACAACCCATAATAGCCGACTTCCTGTTGGGCTGGCGTAAAACTTGACCGGGGTAAAGTTGTTCGGCCCGATGAGATCTATATGTGTACCGAGTTTCATATTAATTCATGCGAGCGTGTTTGATATATGGATCAAGTTTTAGAACCCCGTTCAAGGGGGCGCTGTTGAGCCCCCCAGCCACGCCCGGGTACCAGCTTCAGCCCGGCCCTGATGGCCGTGGGTTCTGACCTGTGTGCAAAGTTTCAAGAGTTTTTGAGCATGTTAAGGACCCCAAAAGCCCCTGAAACCTTGATTAACAATATAAAAGCAATAGTCAAATCCCCCCCCTCCCCTCACACACACACAGACACAGAGAGAGGGAGAGAAAATTCTTCAGAAAATCCACATTCAAACCAAAATATCTCTCTTCCTGTTGGTCGGAGATGGTTAATGTCAATTAGAAAGTTGTCCGTCTTGATGAGAACAATACACATACCAAGTTTTGTTGCTGTTGATAAAACTAACCGCCCCATTTATGACTAAAGGTGGCGCTACTGAGCCCCTCACCACGCCCGTTTCTGAAACTTTGCACATGTCTACGGGCTAATAAATGTGATGTGTCTGTCGAGTTTCATCCAATTTCAAGCATCTTAAGAGTCTCAAAAGCATCCAAAAAGAAAATTAAAGTTTGATGCGTTGCCACGGCAACAGTATCTAAGATATCAATAATCCTTTCACAGGTCTACATCTGCCGTGTGTTTACATTATACAGATAAAGTTTGAAGCAAATCGGGTAAAAATAAGAGGGTGATTTCAAAGCATTTTGAAAGTGACACACTTCTTGCTGCCAGTAGGTGGCACTATAATTTTGACTCACAATAGTCACATCAATGTGATCAGCCTCTGACCACGAACACACTGCTGAAGTTTTATCAAGATCCGTCAATGTATGCAGAAGTTATAATACACTTCCTGTGTCCCATTATTCGCCATAAATTCGTTTCCTCGCCACAGCCAAACCGTTCGAGATATCAAAAATCCCCTGGCAATTTTTCATCCTCAATGTCTTGACTTCATGCACACAGAGTTTGGTGCTGACCGGGTGAATTCCCTAAGAGAAGTGTTTCAAATTCCTAAGCATGCATTTCCAAACAACCCTAAATAGTCGACTTCCTGTTGGGCTGGCGTAAAACTTAGAGCATGAAAGTTGTGCGGCCCGATGAGATCTATATGTGTACCGAGTTTCATATTGAAAAATATGAATGCAAGCGTGTTTGATTTATGGACCAAGTTTTCGGACCCTGTTCCAGGGGGCGCTGTCGAGCCCCCCTGCCACGCCCGGGTACCAGCTTCAGCCCGGCCCTGATGGCCGCGGGTTCTGACTCGTGTGCAAAGTTTCAAGAGTTTTTGAGCATGTTAAGGGCCCCAAAAATGCCTAAATAGTCGTAAGAAAAATAATAATAATAATCCTACCGAAAACAATAGGGCCTTCGCCCTTTCAGGGCTTGGGCCCTAATAATAATAATCCTAACGAAAACAATAGGGCCTTCGCCCTTTCAGGGCTTGGGCCCTAATAATAATAATAATAATAATAATCCTAACGAAAACAATAGGGCCTTCGCCCTTTCAGGGCTTGGGCCCTAATAATAAGAAGAAAACTTAAGAAGAACTATAAGTGTGCTGCTTTCAGCAAGCACACTTAATAATAATAAGAAGAAAACTTAAGAAGAACTATAAGTGTGCTGCTTTCAGCAAGCACACTTAATAATAATAAGAAGAAGAAAACTTAAGAAGAACTATAAGTGTGCTGCTTTCAGCAAGCACACTTAATTAAGCTACATCAAGGTAATTCTATTTGTGATCCAAATATTTATAATTAATGATAAAGTTATGAGTAGTTATTCATATATCCTGGTTTGAGGCGGTTTTTTTTTTTCATTCTGTTACCTGATGGAATTTTGGTTCCTTGCCTTTGGCTTTTGGCTTGCTTAGTTGGGGACACTTAATTTTCGACAAATTTATTGATCTGCCTGCTTTGACTCTATTATATGAGAACTGAACTGAGCTGGACGATAACATCACTGTTTTCTCAAGAGCAGCTGTTTAGATAAATTAACAAAATTAATAACTTTTTTACATCAAAAATGAAACACCACTGAACTTACTTAAGCTTAACTGTGACGCTATTTTCTTGTAGATCTGCTGCACAGCCGAAACAAACTTTGTTGCATTATTTTCCTGTTATCACTGTAAAGCTACTTTGCAATAATCTGTATTGTTAAAATTGCTATATAAATAAAGGTGACTTGACTTGGCTTGACTATCCCTTTTGAGCTAATTTGCTACACTCGGATGTGCGTCATTGTTTATGTTGCACAAGTGCCTACTACTGGTGGAACCCTTTCAATGTGTTTAAATGGAACGCCCTAAGCCCTTGGAAATATAAAAATGACACAAACAAAAATGATAACAATTCAATAAACTATAACAGACAGCTTAAGGTATAGCTACAACTAGTATATGGTTAAATGTCAAAATCACTCAATATAATATACTACAGTTATGTGGGGTGGGGGTTAATTAAGCGTGACCTGCTGTGACATCACAATCATGTTGAATTGTGGTCTATGGATCTGCCTAGTGATGTATGTCTCGAGACCGGTCTTGGTCTCGAGACCATTTTTACGTGGTCTCGGTCTTGTCACGGCCTTGACGGTCTTTGGTCTTGGTCTTGTCTTGGTCTCGGACCTCTCGGTCTTGTCTAGGTCTCGCTGTCTCAGACCGACATAGTGGTCGGGGATTTAGCAATACAATAGGCTACTACAATATCCACGACGACACAACGTTCGATAATGCAACATTATTATCCGCAACGGAACGGATTGAAGCGCGCGTCCGAGTGAAGACAGTGCGGCGTGTGCGCCCAATATACGAGAAAACACTTTATCCGCGCCACTAATCGCAGCAGCAACGAGCACTTTGATCACTTGATTTAAAAAACACTTATCAGTGACATGATGGGTTTTAACTTCATTCAGGAGATTTTGGGTAACTGCACAACTGACAGATGACTTTGAGTGCAGTCAGCGCACCGCCAACTGTGTGTGTGTGTGTGTGTGTGTGTGTGTGTAACCATAGCCTGCACTTAAGCCTATAATTTCGTTTTTAAACATTTTATTATGTATTTAAAAGTTGCAGAATGGATTAATTTGGAGATTCCGAAATCGCCAGAGATAGGCAGGCATTTGCTTAGATGAATTTGTGTCTTTGATATCTCTCTCTGTGTGTGTGTGTGTGTGTGTGTGTGTTGTTTGATTACAGTATTGTATTTAAGATGGTGTTAGACTAAATAAATGGTCTTTTAAATATCATCTGCATATCTCCGTTGTGTTGACTAAACATTAGGCCTAATCCAAGTTTATAATTGCGTATCTTTAATTTGATGTTACGATTTCATCTACACATTAAGTATAATTTCAATTGGTTACATATTTCTCATTCTTTAGACAGTTGTTGGAGGAGCAAGATGGTGTTGGAGGTGTTTGATGTTTTGTCAGATGAACCAGTCAGTACCAGTCATGTCAGTCCTCAACAGTACACAAAAGTTAAGGGAGTCTCAATCCTCCAATAGTGCAGTAACAGCCGTCATGCAACTGCTACACATAGTTGATCTCACCCTGCAAAAACATTTACAGTGAGCTCACAGTCACACACATGACATGGTCTGTCTTTGTATTGTTCTGCCTGTGTAGTTGAAGTAATACCATCTAATATGTATTGAATGTAAACTGCGGCTGAACCCTAGTATGCTGCTGTTCTTGAATTCATATTGCTTAGCTTCAACACTAGTCTGTTTTTTTTCCCTCCGGTCTCGACTTGGTCTCGGTCTTGGTCTCGACTTGGTCTTGGTCTTGACTTGGTCTGTCTTGGTCTTGGTCTTGGTCTTGTCTTGGTCTCGATACCCTCTGGTCTTGGTAGTGTCTTGGTCTCGGTTTAGGCGGTCTTGACTACAAGTCTAGATCTGCCTGAAGTGTACATATCGAGTAGACTCACTCCCTCTGTCAAAATTGAGGGGTTGTGGGTCTGTATAAAAATAGACTTCCCTCACCCACTTGACGAAGTTGAACGCACTTTAAAATGGTGGTAAGGATTTGTGTAGTAGGTTGTAGTTTCTGTTTGATTAATTGAATTATTAGTTAGAGTGACCAATTGCAGGTTCATTCATTATATTAACTTATTTGAAACTCACAATAACTTCAAAGAAAGATTAGTATTGATTTTGTTTATAAAGATTATAATTTTGTGGTTTTAGTTTTGAGAAACAGTTTTTTGAGAAATGAACCAATGAGAAATGAAACAAGATGTTAGAATCATAAACCAAGATGCCACATACACTACAAAAATGTTGACATTGCAATCATGAAGTTTTCATGAAATGAAACCAGTTTAGTCAGGTAATAATTGAGGTTGTAAAGATGACTATTAAAAAAAAAACTAACAAAAAAAAAAAAAACTAAAAGGCATTATTTTAACAGCTGTGTGTGTTTTGTTTGTCCTTCTTGGCAAACCGTCTTATTCAGAAAGCCACCGGTTTAGTCAGGTAATTGAGGTAGTAGACGTTTAAATTGTAAAAAAAAAGAAAAGAAAAAGAAAAGCATTTAATTGCACTTTCTTTACAGGAAAAATATTGTCATGCACTGCACTTTCTCAATGTATCATGGCCTTTTACCTTTAAAAAAACAAACTCAGATCTTGGAATCAAAGGAATAATGAATGAAAAGAATCAAAGTACTATATAAAATGTTGACTTAAATAAAAAACCTGTGGTTTTCTGAATCAGATGGTTTCACCAAGAAAGACAAACACACACAGCTGTTAAAAAAACAAAACAATATAATGCTTTTTTTTTCTGCAGCAAGATGAAAAAATCTCAAACTTTCAGAATCAGGTGATGTGACAAGAACCAACCAATCAGCTTCGCCTTTTTCGTAACAACCTTGAAATCTCAGCAAAGATGGAGGAACACCCAAAAACAGCAGGGTTTTTTTCTCTTCTCCATAAATAAATCTAGTAGCAGAGCTACTGCAAGGGACCAATATTGTTGCCACAGTTGATTTTAGTTACTATTATTATTATTATTTTAAAACTCAAGTTCAGTCATTTCAGAGTAAAAATAATAAACCATCGTTTTGCTTAACAAACATTGTAATTAAAAAAAGTTATAAAATGTAAAGCTTGTGACAACTTGCCCCAATCTGACATTTACGAAAAATCACCATGTCCTGTTTCTTTTTGTAATTTGACTCCAAATCTTATTGAAACTGTTACAGCATCCCAGTGTGACAACTAGCCCAGTCTCACCTGTGTCAACCACCTGATATAGATTTCTGTCATGACAACTCTCAGAGTGATTGGCATGGTAATGGATATGACAATGTTGTATGTTTGGTCTTGGCAGAATAGATTTGCTACAAGAAAGACATGCTGCTGCTGCTGTACATTATAGTGTCCATGCATTACCTGTAGCAGATCTATACAGGTGGAGCTGGGGAAGCTGGAGTGTACAGAACTTTGTATATATGAAACGTGTGAATACGCTGTGTAAGAAACATAAAGCTTTACAAATAAAGAAAGTATACTTATCTCTGTGGTTTATCTTATTGATTTTCAGTTACAGTTTTTCAGTTTTTCAGTTTGTGTATTAATCTGCTGGCAAAAAACAATGAATTCTGAGATAATGGACATCAAAAAAAAAGTTACAAATATAATTATTCCCTGCCGGTATTATTTGTTAATATTGTTCCCTGCCGGTACACCACTTCACCAAAGTGACCGTTCGACCAAATCCAGAGGCCAGTCTTGAGAGACTGGCTCCCTTAGTAGATTTTCTGGCAGTGTGGAAGCTGCTGCCAGATATATCTCATTGGGTCCTGCATAGAAAAGGGTTACAGAATTCAGTTTGGTTCTCGTCCGCCCAGATTTCTAGGGGTCCTCCCGATGGTGGGGGACCCCGAGCAGGCTCTGATTATGGAGCAGGAAGTACAGACTCTACTACGAAAGGGGGCTATAGAAAGGGTTCTTCCTCCCAGCAGGGAGTCAGGGATTTACAACTGGTACTTCATTGTTCCAAAAAAGTATGGGGGGTTGCGTCCTATTCTAGATCTGCGCCAACTAAACAGCAGGGTTCAGAAACTCAAGTTCAGGATGCTTACACTCAAACAGTTCATGTCACAGATTCTGGTTTGTCTCAATAGACTTGAAGGACACATAGGGCCAATTCTCATTTCTCTGTCAATATCGGGTTCTTTTGTTCGGCCTAGGTTTATCACCCCGCACTTTCACAAAATGCGTGGATGCAGCTCTGGCTCCCCTAAGACTCCAGGGCATCCATGTGTTGAATTACATCGACGATTGGTTGATTTAAGCTCAGTCCGAGCAGATGGCAGTTCGGCATCGAGATGTCTTTCTGTCCCACATAAAGATGCTGGGGTTGAGGCTCAACGCCAAGAAGAGTGTGCTCCTACCATATCAGAATACCACTTTTCTAGGTGTGGTATGGGATTCGACAACGATGTGGACACGATTGTCACCTGCACGTCTTACTTTGATTCTCTCAGCCATAAATGGGGTAAAACTAGGCCAGTCACTCACTGTGAAACAGTTTCAGAGACTGTTGGGTCTCATGGCAGCGGCGTCCAATGTAATAACTTTTGGCCTCCTGTACATGAGACCCCTGCAGTGGTGGCTCAGGACCAAGGGGTTTTCTCCGAGGGGAAATCTGTTTTGCATGATCAAGGTCACGCGGCGATGTCTGCATGCCTTAGTCATGCGGAACAAACCTTGGTTCCTCGCCCAAGGCCCAGTGTTGGGTGCTTCTTGTCGTTGCATAACACTAACGATGGATGAAACCAAGAAATCTCCCCACCGACATCTTCCTCAGTTCTCTCTGAGAAACCACTTCTCTTTCTGGTCAAAATGTGTGGTGCAGATGCCTTCAAATGTTAATGCAGAAGCAGGAATTAATGATACACAAACAACACATCACAACAGACAAGAAGGACGAACACAAGAGTAAGTCTAAAAACATTATACCGTATAAGATTGTAAGTACCCGTACGAAAAATAAATTTATTCAAGTGTGCTTTTAGCTAAAAATAAGAAAGTATCCTTTCAGTCTACTTTTTATATACTTCTCAGAAATATACTTTATGCATTTCTATCAAATATACTTAGAAATTGCACTTAAGTATTTGACTTATACTGACAAAAAGTCTAAGTATATTTGGCCTATATACATGTATTCAATCTTTTGATCGTGATATACTTAAAAGTATAATTGAGTATTCTAAGTGTACTTGGCTTGTAGTTGTGTTTACTCTTTTGATTGAGTAGCCTATTAAATATATCTTTTTTCACATAGTTTTACATACAGTCTTATAAACTTACATTGTTTGAAAACATTGATTCATAAAGAAAACAAATATGTTCCTAATTCTGATTATCTGGTTTTTGTGTAGGCTAGTCCACTGGTAGTGTACATAGGAATTTACTTCAAATCTACTTTCCCCACTGAATTTTCCGCCTATTCATGTGTTAACTGTTATACTGTAGGGTTCGGTATTACACATCTTCTGAAACAGTATAGAATACCCTTAACAAAACGGTTAAGGAAGCAGAAACAATTGTAAAATAACACGATCATCAAACATTAAACAGAATATAAATCAAAACTGCGTAATGTTACTGAATGAAATGTTAACCCAGGACGAGCTATAAGACTGTGGAGTTTTGGGGCTGTTGATGGATCAATCTCCTCCAGCTGTGTTTTGATCATCATTCTGAATACCATCGGGATGAAGACTGACAAAAATGCAATTTTCTCAGCTTTTTGTTTAAAATGTTGCCTTTTTTAATAAAATTTACCCACATTCAAGTGTTTATAAAAATGATGCATGAAGCTACAATAAAATGTTTGTAAAATGAAAGTACAGTATATTTTAAGTATAAAAATGTATACTTAAATAGGAACATAGTAGGATACTTAAACGTACAGTATGGCATTTTTTGCCACTAGGGGTCGCTAACCTATTTACAATAACAAAGGCGTAGATTGATGACGCAAAATTTGCTAAGAATTATGGATCTTGTCGTCAACGTCAAGCCGACCGATCTAATAATGTTTATGGATGAGTGAATACATCGATGCTTTTATCATGACTGTGATATGAATCAGTTCGAGCTAAGAGACAGTTATCAGCTCCACACACGACGCGAGTCCAGCGGATATAAAAGGAATATGGACATTTCATTCTACCGAACTACACGCAGAATTACTACTCACAGGTCAGTTTATTAGACAAATTAAACTTGTGAGGTAACGCAGCGCTGTTTCACTTGGTCTAACATTACACTAGCACACTAAACTGCATTTGAATGTGTTTAAATGTATGTGTTAGTTTGTCTGTATGAGACTAGCAGTAAGCTAGATCGACATTAGAATAACATACAGATCATATTCTGACATTTTATCATTGTTGAACTATAAAACATTAATTAGTTTTATGTAAATGTGCTCACCTGTTTAATAAAGTACATGTAGGAGCGGTTGAAGTCTCGGACGTGGAGCTCTCGTTTATATACTGTCTATGGGAGCTCTAGGCATCTCGAAAACACAGCGCTGATATTGATTCTCGTTTTAGTTCTCCTTTTTTTTATCTAAAGTCTGCTTGCCATGGTCCATAATGTTTGAACGAAACAACAACAGCGTGCAAATAGACATTGCGAACTACAAAGTTGTCCGCGTCAGTCGCTTTGGTTACTATCAGACGGTTCTGGTTCATAGCTCTGGTTGCCATGGCAGCACGAGCGGAAACCAGGGACAATGTGCCAATTTAGTCCCAAACAGTATTGAAATAGTACACTTACAAGTTTACTAGTAAATTGAAATGAGTATGCTTGCTTACTACATAAAATATACTTAAAAATATACTTGAACATTACTTTAGTATACTTCATAAAATTAACTTCAAGTATACTTTTTCGTAAGGGTATACTTATTTACAAAGTAGTATATATAGGCCTATAGGTTAAATGTGTTGATGATGTATATTTGCAAGAAACATTTTGTTTTACTGTGTTTTAACAACACTTTTAAAGATTTGTCAGGCTTTGTATGCCTGTACAGTTGATGAGTAAAAGAAACGCATACATATCAAGAGTTCTCAAATGATTTGTTGCAACTATTTTATATCATTTTAAGAAGTACTTTTGCGGAGCATTTAGTTTATTTTAAGAAGTTTTTGTTTATTTGTCTAAAAGAAACAGTCCTTTGTACACTAATACACTGTTCATTACAGTTTGTGTATTAAGAAAGTGTAAACTACCGTGCTTAGCCAAGTGAACACACCCATGCTAAAGTTGACTAAAAATAAGAATAAAAAAATCATCTTTTGGAAATTGATCTTACAGTTTTTTTCCATTGCTAAACGACAGTGGGCACAACTGGAGTGACATGTGCAAAACTCTAACTACAGTCTGCACAGCAGCAGTTCATGTGGACCAAACTTGTTTTAGACTTGTTAGTGAACACACACACACACACACACACACACACATATATACTGTATATATATATATATATATATATATATATATATATATATATATATATATGGACTCAGAAAGACTAATTTTGGAAATGGACAAGCAGTTTGCTTCAATAGTCTGTAGTAATTTACGGAATTACAGTAATGAGAAAAAAAAAGGTAGAAACTAAAAGTACATACTGTAATTCGAACAAATAATTGAGGGACTAATCCTGCCTCTCTCTAGCATCAGGCCACAGGTTTTCATCAACATCACATCTAATGTTCTCTCTTGCCATGCACCTGGGGAAGAACCTTCTGGAGTGTCTTATCCATCCCTGGCAGTCCTCTGGACTCGTGTCCTTACATCCGGCACGCATGGCTTCCAATTATTTGTTCGAATTACAGTATGTACTTTTAGTTTCTACCTTTTTTTTTTTCTCATTACTGTAATTCCGTAAATTACTACAGACTACTGAAGAAACTGCTAATTTTCATTTACCTTAAAGAATTGTTATGTTCTAAAAATGTAAATCATGTGAAAGAATGCCACTCTTTTCTTTGAAGAAACTATTACTTTGTATGAAGTCACTGAAATTGTTCAAACTGTAAAGATGAAAAGTTTGTATTTTCTGTATTGGTGTTTGATGCTAGTGTTTTTACTCTCAGTGTGTTCTGAGTGACAGTTAGGGTTGGGCGGTATTACGGTAATATCGGATACTGCGGGATCTTAAAATAGCACCGGTATCAGTTTCAATACCGTCATTACCGGCACTTATATAGCCTATAATATATATAATTTATTTATTGCCTAAAAAATGCTTATGTGTGGTTGCAGTTTGGCAATATTTCTGGTTCCAACCTAATGAGAAGGGAGAGGCGGTAAATACAAGAGATGTAAACACGTCTAACCTAATGTCGCATCTCCGAAACAACCGCCCACTCACTGCTGCCAGGATGCATTTTGTTCTCGAGTTCATTAAATAAGCGCATTAAGTTTCGTATTTGTTAAAATATTATAATGTTATTTTTTCCAACTTTGTTGATTATGAAAAGTTAACGGCACAAATAAGATGGGATGCATAGGGAGTCAGACGATCCACTTCAATAAATTTCGTTTTGTAAAAGGCCTCTTTAAAACGAATTTCGTTTTGTATATATTGTTTCTTAATTTTAATAAATTTTTCTTCAACCAATTGCCTGGATAATCATGACATGATGGGCATGCCGCGGTCACTTGCATTGAAATCTCATAAATTAACCGAAACTCAGTGTAGGCTATGCCTCACAGACATGACAAATATATATAAATAAAGCTTGAAATTTATTTAAACGAAACAATTAAAAACGAAAGAAATAGGCTACTCACTGATTAGGCTAAGTAATCCATGATGTGCATTTCTCTCTAGGCGCGTTCATACGGAGATGCGATCATCAATTTCATTAAACGAAACCATTCAAAACGAAAATAAATAGACTAACCTAACGTACTCTCTGTAATCCATGATGTGCATTTCTCTCTATAACGTTCACTACGGAGATGCCGATCGTCAATTTCTTTAAACGAAACAATTCAAAACGAAAAGAAAAAGGCCACTCTCTGATTGTGTAATGATGTGCATTTCTCTCTATAGGCGCGTTCACTACAGAGATGGCGATCGTCAACTTCCATCTTTGCATAAAAGTTTTATTAATAAAAATCAATGGACACGCGTCACCGGATTACAAAGGCACTTCTTGCTTGTTGCACGCACACAGATATTATGTTGAATAATGCGTGCTCGGGCTCATAATAACAGTTAATGCCGTCGGCCGGACTCAGACACAACGTGCACGGGTTGGGCTTGATTTTTTTTTTTTTTTTTTGCCCGATCTGGCATTCAGTTTCTGAACGGTGTAGGCACAAGCCAACAGTTTGGTGACGCCGTCTGAGCCCATTATGTCATAATTTTTAATTAGTCACGGTAATACCGTATACCCCGGTAAAATAGGGAGGAGGTTTGACGGTATCAAAATTCGAATACCGCCCAAGCCTAGTGACAGTGTTTGTTATCTCAGTGAGGGTTGTGCATAGTGTTTAGCTGCACTGAGCCTGTTTTGAGCCATGTGTTAAGAGTTGTGTTGCTTGCTTGGAATGAGTTTTGCAGGTGATGTGAACTGTTTAGCTCAGGTGACTGTTGGTAGTGCAGACTGTAGTTAGAGTTGTGCTCACTGTCGTTTAGCAATCGAAAAAAACTGTAATGCTTTAATTAAAAAATTGAGGAAAACTCCAAATTATTAAAATATTAAACTATTAAAATAAAAATATAAAACTATTAAAATAGCCCCACATCATCACATACCTTTCACCATACCTAGAGATTGGCATGGGGTACTTTCCATAAGATCATCTCTCAATGCAAATCAAACCAGCTATTAGGCTAACTGAAATAAAACCATGCCAATCTACATTGAAAGGTATGGTGAAGGGGTTTGTGATGATGTTGGGCTATTTTAATTAGTTAACTTATGCTAAGTAAGCACTGTACTTAAATTAATAAACTATTTCCTTTGTTGAAAGGGATCTGACCACCATATGAAGATTTCATTCTCCAGCCTGAAGCAGTTTCCAGGGAGAGAGAGATGCCACCAAATGAATCATCAAACTCAATGCCTTTGCAAGATATTTTAAAGAAAATACATTCATTTCTGATAGAAACTGCTGTTTTTACCTCTTTTTCATTTAGCCTTTTGTTAATTGGAGTGGAGGTGTTGATTAAAACCTGCTTTTCATGCCCGTGCAATGCTGAGCTGAATCACATTTTAATAGTGTTCATCTTCATTGGACCTATGCTTTTGATTTTTACTTTAATGTATTTCCTTTTATGGCCTTGTAGACATGGATGCATTTGTAGTTCTGCAGGAACAAATGACGATACTCAGCAGAACTGTTTTAAAGTTTTCATATTGTGTCTGATTCCACCTGTCATGTGGATCATCATCTTGTTTCTCAATGGAGATTATTTTGCTTGTGTCCAGACATACTGGAAGGGAGTTTATATGTTTGATAAGGAGCTAAATAGGTTTTGGTGTAAACCTACTGAAGATTTAGAAAATGAGACAGAGCTGCAAGACTGGACCCGCAAATATATTCACCAATCTCAGGTAAATATCATGTAGCCTATTGTATGAGCTATACCTCTTATCTTAATGTCATAATGTAGTATAATTAGTTAGTATAAAAAGTTTTCTCTTCATGTTCATGTTTTTGAGGTCCCCATGAGGAAACAAGTTTATAAACCAAACCTGTGTGTGTGTGTGTGTGTGTGTGTGTGTGTGTGTGCGTGTGTGTGTGCGCGCGTGTGCGTGTGTGTGTGCGCGTGTGTGTGTGTGTGTGTGTGTTCTTATAAATAATTTAAAGGCATAATTATTGTTCATGTTGTTCCAAATCTGCAGGACTTTCTTTCTTCTGTGGAACACAAAAAAATATTTGAATAATTTTGGGAACCAATGGAGTCCACTGACTTCCATTGTTTGGACAAAAAAATAAAAACACAAAATTAGAATTTCTCCAATTATCTTATTCTATACTCCACAGAAAAAAAATAATAAGTCATACAGTTTAAGAATGACATGAAGGTGAGCAAATGTATTTAATACAGTATTTACACAACCACACGCACACACACACACACACACAAAACTTATTTACAAGTATTTAAATACATATGAAAAGTTGTACTAAATGTATTGGGTGTTTTTCCAGATGGGAGGTTATATCACGATCTTTGTCGGCAGTCTCATTTTGTTAATTATTTTAACTATTTGTGACTGCTGCAAAAATGTTAAGTGCTTCCGAGAGAAATGGGTCAAGTTACAAAGTAGATTTTGTCCAGGTAAGAAACCAGCTCAAGAACAGAGTGAGGCATCAAATTCTGTACTGCTTCATTTTTTGCCTATTTTTATGAATTTCCTGCGTTTGTATGTCCAGTGGATTCAAGACGAGATGAGTAACGATTTTTACTACATTAGGACAGAAACAGCAAGGTTCGGAGAGTTCGTCTACACCAGGACAAGGTTCGGAGAGTTCGTCTACACCAGGACATGCACAGCAAGGTTCGGAGAGTTCGTCTACAACAGGACATGCACAGCAAGGTTCGGAGAGTTCGTCTACAACAGGACATGCATAGCAAGGTTCGGAGAGTTCGTCTACAAGGCACAGCAAGGTTTGGAGAGTTTGTCTACAACAGGACAGGCACAGCAAGGTTCGGAGAGTTTGTCTACAACAGGACAGGAACCGCAAGAGTAGGGGAATTCTTCTACATCGGGACAGGAACAGCAAGGTTCGGGGAGTTCGTCTACAACCTGACAGAAACAGCAAGGGTCGGGGAGTTCTTCTACAGCAGGACAGGAACAGCAATGATCAGAGAATTCTGCTACAATGGGCGCAGGACAGCAAGATTTAGGGAGTTCAACTACTGCGGGACATTTGCCAAAAAAATGTAAACAGTTAAATGTCACTATTTTTAACTAAAAAATAATGCCTTTCTCCTGTACTCATGAGCCATTTGCATTACATCAAATTAACATACACACAATTTACAACAAATAGTTGTTTAATTATGTTCCTAATATACTTATTTATTTGAATTTTAAGGTGGTTGGTAATGGCCTGGTTTTCTGGTTTTCTTTGTTTTCTGACATTAGAGTTGTAAAGAAACACGACTTTAAAAAAAAGCAACTACATATTTCCAGTTTATTTTTAGTCACAGATATTAGAAATGTAAATTATTGTTGATTATATGTTAAATTACTAGTTGTCCCAACTATCAAACACAGTTGTCAAAACAAAGATTTTCATGTTGAACAATAGTGCTGAAATATTAAGGATTGACGAGTTACTATCATGCACCACACTATGATTAATTGATTATTAACTGGATTACAGGATTGTTCTGTTTTTTTGCTCATTTTATTAAAACATTTATTAATGCTTTGCTATTTCTGTTAGTTACTTGCTGTGTTGTGATGTTAAGAGTCTTTGTTTTGTAGGATTATTGCTCCTTCAGAATCAATGATAGAAGAGTTCATTTCACATTTTAACTGTCCTATAAAACTATATGTATGGCTACCAAAATAATACATCAATTGATTAATGAACAAATTAGCAGACCAAGAAATTTGTTGTTGCCTTGACAAATTTATTTGCTGAATTATTGATCAAAGTGTGTGATTAAAACATTCAAACTGTCAAAGTAGTGTTACTAAAGCCAGTCATAAAGATAGTTGAGAGAACTTAAAAATCCGAAATCTGAAACTAAGAGACAGATTGCAAAATGTATAAAGTGAAAAAATATATAATTTCAGGTTTATGGTTCTATTAAATTTCTTTTCCCGCTATATGTTTTAAGTCATTGATTGTTTTTGTTGATTTTAACTGGCTAATATTGTTTAACTAGTCTTGATTATCAAAGTGATGTATATTTGCGTATACAGTATGATTTAATTTGTTTATCATAAGCAATGATTATATACCATTTTGCATTATAATAATAATAATAATAATAATAATAATAAAATGCTACTTATTAACTTGTTTGGTTGTGAATTTCAACATGATACTGTTCCAGAAGTGACCATGGACCTTCCTATAGACCATAGTTTTGGCCAACAAAATTTGTCATTTTTAATAATTTTTCATCAGCCTCTCTGTATATAAAGGACGAGGAAGGTCTTCCTGGAAGGTGCGTCTCGGTTGATGTTGGTATGACGCCGCTCTCAGTGAAGATCGCGACTTCAAAGAGCATTAAACCCGTCATTCGGTAGTCATCTGCGGTAGTCATCTGGCTCAGGCTGATGGTCATGATCACGGTCTCTCGTGTCTGGGATTTAAACACACTGAGGCAACATTCATGGATGCATCATGTTCTCACTGCGTCATTGCGGTGTTGAGATCGAGACTCAAATATGTCTCTCTAAGCGGAGTCCCTTTGCCTATTCCTCAATCTAGTTCTGGATCTGGTGGCCACCAGATCCGGTCTATTTCGGCTAATTGCACTGGCGATCTCAGATTAACAGTGATAGCTTCCCCGACGAGACCACCTCCTCGGGCCCCTCACTCCTCTTGCGCACCGCAGCCATTGGAGCTTCCAAGGGAGTGCGCTGGCCCCTCCCGGGGGTTACAAGTTGTTACCTTTGGGGCTCCACCGGATGACAGTATGTCGATCGCTGCATCAGAGGGTGAGCAGGACTCCTCTGGGGATGAAGATTTGGCTGTGTTACCCCCTTCGGGGACCATAGCATTGTCAGAGTCAAACCCAGAGCTAGCTGCTATGCAACTATGTTAGCTGCGTATGCTCTCACAGGCAAGGCTTACAGAGCCTGTGGAGAGGCATGCAGAGTGGAAGCAGCCTCTCCACAGGCTCTGTAAGCCTTGCCTGCAAGAGCATACATGGCGCTCCTGCAGGTCTACCAGGCCAAAGCGCTCATGGAATTGCACAAGGGCAGTTTCAACCCAGGGGTTATGCAGGAACTGCGCATGTTACACCCCTGAAAAAGGGGAGAAATAATCACAAGAGTGATATGGGTGTTTCCTCACTGAAAACTTTAGTGTTATCTCTTTTTGCAACAATAATACATTTTACAAATCAACAGATCTACAGCAAATAGTAGTTTTGTAGGGTATATGGCTTATTCAAGTCACAACAGCATACTCTATAATTCACTGGAACATATACTCATTTTGTCAATATAACTTTAGCTGTCAATCAAGTACAAAGTAGTTTTAGCTCAATAAACAATAACTACATTTACCAAACATATCAATAAAGTGCTTGAAAGACATTATACAAATAACACAGCAAAATAGATTATTAACTGCGTATCTGTTAATTCACAATTGACATAAAATGGCTGCTCTCGTTACGAAGCTATTTTTCTCTGCAACCGAGCGGGGGCTCCGCTCACACACGCACATTTTAAACTCTGCAAACTTAACTCTCACTTACTCAAAATGTTACTAAAACACACCTTCAACACTCTTAACATGTGAACTCATTATTACATTTCCTCAACTCAGTTTAATATCTACAACGTACCTGAAAAAGGGGAGAAATAATCACAAGAGTGATATGGGTGTTTCCTCACTGAAAACTTTAGTGTTATGAGGAAAAGACCGCGATTTCCCCGGAGAAAAGGATTGGGAGACAAAAGCAATCAATCACGGGCGCATAGATTAAGATCACTTTGGCGATCACAGATTACCACTTTTTACCCATAAATTAGGCACTACAAAATGAAGTAATCAATATAACGTTTACATATTCCTCTTATGATTGTTACCCTTTGTACACATGTCAGATTTGAACTTAATGAATGAATAAGTCAATAAATGAATTCAATAAATGAATTGTATAAATCCTTATTACTAGTACTGAACACATGAGCTTTTTAACCTTAAATATTTTAAGATACTCACATCCTGTTATTAATTTAATAAACCCTTTTTAACCCATAACAGTACAGTAAGTATTTTCTTTAACCTGTCACATTCTCCCCGACACAATAAATGTCGTCCCGACATTACCAACATTCATCTTAAACAGTCTCTTGTGCGCTGGACCTAGAAAATCATCTTCTGTGAGCCAGTACTTGAGCAGAGGTCAAAGGTCACAGCTCAAATAAAATCAACGCATTATCCACAGTCCATATCTGTTGACCAGCTGTATAACAGTCCATAAGCAGTCCTTTCTCATTGAGGACTCATTTCTCTATTGATCAACAGTCCATCAGGCTCAATGATCTGTATGCATAGTCTGCAAATTGTCTCTTGCAACAGTCTGTAAAGTCAGTCAAACCTGTCATCTCTATAGCGTTATACTTGCTGAAGTCCATACATGCAGGGTGGCTGAAGATAATATTGGTGTGGTGATGGCAACCACGGAACCAGTCCTGGTGCAGGGTAGACAGAGAACAACTGCGGTTGTGGCTGGATACTGTACAAGGAAGGGCTACCAAGCTGATCATAGGTGATACGTCTTGGAGGGAGTCTTTCTCTTTGTGGCCGCTGGTAGGCTGGGTCCTCAGGTTCAGCAACAGTAGTTAATGAAGGAAAGGCCCTTGGTGGACGATCATCAGGCAGATTTTCATCAGGCAAGTTCTCTCCAGCAGGTAAGTTCATCTCTTCAGCAGGTAAGTTCATCTCTTCAGCAGGTAAGTCTTTAACGGTTGTTGTCCCCTCCAACTGCTTCTCAACAAGGAGCTGTGCTGGTAGCATATCAGGAGCTGGCACTACAACTGTCTCTTTCAGTGGTGGAGGCCTGTGTTCTGACTCTCTCGCTGATTCAATGTATGTGGGGACTTGTAGCGGCTCATGATGAAGGTCATATTCATCCCCGCTGTCTTCATCAGAGTCAAGAGACTGTGATGCAGGCTGATGTCTCCTTTTTTTCTTACTTTTGTCCTCGTTAGTCATTTCTGGTTGTGTCTCAAAAGGTAAGTGGTCACAGGACATGAGCAGATTTCTGTGCAGAACTCTGGAGCGTCCCCTACCCTTTTCTGGTCTCACTTCATAAATCGGCAGGTCTGAACCCATTTGTCTCACTACTGTGTGAATTGTATCCTCCCAATAGTTACGGAGTTTACCGGGTCCTCCTCTTGGTGTAAGGTTTTTAATCAGAACTCGCTCTCCAGGCTGTAGCACTGCACTCCTAACTTTGGTGTCATAGTACTTCTTACTTCTTTCAGCATTTTTCTGAGCATTTTCATTTGCAATGGCGTATGCTTCCTCCATCCCTTGTTTCCATTTCTCCACGTAGTCTCGCTGGTTACTGGGAACTGCCTCTGTGCACAATCCAAAGAGCATATCAACTGGAAGCCTGGGTGATCTCCCAAACAGAAGATAAAAGGGTGAATAGCCAGTCACTTCGCAACGGGTGCAGTTATATGCATAAACTAGTTTATGCAGAGACTCTTTCCAATTTGACTTTTGTGTCTCAGTTAGTGTCTTTAACATTTGCAACAAAGTTCTGTTCATACGTTCCACTTGACCGTTACCCATCGGGTGATAGGGTGTTGTTCTGGACCCCGCCATGCCACTGAGTTTCTTTAACTGATGGAACAACTGATTTTCGAATTCTCCCCCTTGGTCATGGTGGATGCGGACGGGGAACCCAAACTTCAGGGCAAAGTCATTGAAGATGAGATTTGCAGCAGTTTTTCCTGACTTTGACGTGGTGGCATAGGCTTGCGTGAAACGTGTAAAATGATCAACAATAATGAGGATGTACTCGTATCCGCCTTTGCATCTGTCAAGATGGAGGAAGTCTATGCATACCAGTTTAAATGGCTGTGTTGTCACAATGTTTGTCAGAGGAGCTCTTATTTCATGGCTTGGCTTTTTCTGTTTGACACAGCTACAAGTTTTAGTCACATAGTGCTCAATGTCAGATTGCATATATGGCCAGAAGAAGCGTTCACGGACTAGTGATACAGTGCGGTCAGAACCTTGGTGTCCCATGTTATTGTGTAACTCTTTCATCACTTTACCTTTGTACTGCTCTGGTAGAACTAACTGCTTGCGGGCTGTAGTGATTCTGTACAGAATGCCATCACTGTCTATTGTCAATTTGTCCCATTCTCGGAATAGGCATTTTATCTTTGGACTGGATTCTTTTTGCTCCTTAACTGGTGGTTTGGAACCAGATAGTTTGAAATCGAGCACAGGACGGATGACCGGATCAGATTTTTGTGCTTCTCTTATATCATCTTTTGGAATCGAGCTGATGGATGCAGAGGTTGTCTCACCTTCAACTGATACTGACATAGATGCAGCTGAGAGTGACCAAGTTGCAGCATACTCTTTCTGTACCTCAACTGCTTGTATCGTGGCAGTAATAGTGTCTGGTGGAAGCTCTTCAGAACATTCTTTCATCAGTGACTCTACATCCAGCGGCATCCTTGACAAAGCATCTGCATCACTGTTCTCTCTGCCCGGCCTGTACTTGATTGTAAAGTGGAAATCAGCTAATTCTGATTAGAATTAATCAGAATTATTAATAATAATTAATTTATTCTTAAATTAATAAATTTATTTTATAAACTAAATTTATAAATTATAAGTTTAATTTATAAACTGCTTGTCTAATACTGCTTTATAAATGATACCTTAACTATTAACTAATGCTTAACTAATTATTCATAGCATGCAGTTATTATAACGTGTTCCCTATCGTCCGGTCACTACGACGTACATCGTGGTGAACGACGAATAGGAATCTCGCTAGAGAGGCCAATCTACGATGCGTTCTACAGAGTGTGACTTTGACGAGCCTTATTTGGACCTCTCCTTCCCGGTGCGGGCGTTACAACATGGCAGCGCGAGCAGTCTTCTTTTCTTTCTCTCTTCTTTTTCTCTGTCTTTTTTGTTTTTTATTTACATACTGAGCAAACAAAAAAGCTGTTATAACAGCTGGTAAGGTGCGCCATCAGAGCGCTCAAGAGCTGTTTTTACAGCTGGTAAGACCTGCCAGCGAGAGAGAGAGAGACAGCGCACAGACAGGTGCAAGTTCCTGTCTATGTTCGCAGTGACTGTGTTCCCCTGCATGTTTCAGCACCAGGGAGAGCAGTCCCTAAAAGAGCTTACACAGATAGAGAGCGTCTTTTTAAAGATGACTTTCTATCTGTGTGTTTCTGGATGCGGTCGTTACTTGGGTTCACGGGATGGTCACGAACGCTGCCTCGTGTGTCTGGGCATTAAACATGCTGAGGCAGCGTTTGTGGATGAGTCATGTACCCATTGTGGGAAGATGACCATTGCGGAGCTGCGGTCGAGACTCACGTTCCTGCAAAGGGGCGGAGTCCCCATGCCTCTGCCTCGATCCAATCCTTCTTAGAGGGTTGCTTCGGGCAGTGACACGGGTGACCTGAGGATCACGGTGAGTGCGTCTCCTTCGGGGAACCAACCCCCTAGGAGCCCTCACCCCTCTCATGCTTCGCAGCCAGTTAAGCCACCATTGGAGAGGGCTGGACCATCCTCGCAGTGTGTACCGGTTGTCTCATTTGGGGCTCCCCGCGAAGATCAGATGTCGATCGCTGCATCGGAGGGTGGGTCAGACTTCTCCGCGGATGACGACTCGGCGCCGTTACCTCCTTCGGGTGTGTCAACGGTGCCTGAGACGGACCCGGAGGTGATGGCCATGCTTTCCCGGGCCGCCAACGGGGTCGGGCTCGTGTGGAACCCTCCACCGTGTCCCGAACCCTCGAGGTTGGATGATTGGTATCTCGGGGTGGCGCGCGCTGGTTCTCAGCAACCCACCCCAGTGCCTTTCTTCCTGGAAGTGCATGAGGAGCGTACGGGGACGTGGACGGCACCTTTTACTGCCAGAAACCGTTCCGGTGGCTCCTCCTCCCTCACCACCCTTGATGGCGGGGCGGCTAAGGGATACACGCGTATCCCGCCAGTGGAATGGGCCGTTGCCATGCAACTGTGCCCTAACTCCACTTGGCGCGGAGAACCGTGTCTTCCTTCCCGGGCCTGTAAGTACTCGTCGGATCTAACCGGCAAGGCTTACAAGGCCTGTGGGGAAGCTGCCTCTGCCGTGCACGCAATGGCGTTGCTGCAGGTTCATCAGGCCAAGGCACTGAAGAACCTGCACGAGGGTGGTCACGATCCCCAAGTTCTTCAGGAACTTCGCATCGCGACGGACCTCGCGCTTCGTGCGACGAAGGTGACCGCGCGGTCGGTGGGTCGTGCGATGTCCACCTTAGGGGTCCAGGAACGCCATCTCTGGTGTCCCAGACCGGCCTCTTCGGCGACGCGGTCGAGAACTTCGCCCAGCAGTTCTCGGCTGTACAAAAGCAGACTGAGGCCATCAGACACATCCTGCCGCGACGGCCAGCTGCTGCCCCCACCCCACCGCCTGCGGCTCCTCAGTCTGCTCGTCGCCGAGGGCGGCCTCCTGCGTCTGCCCCTGCTCCCGCGCCACCGCAGCAGCCTCCATCTAAACGGCGCCGTGGAGCCAGTCGCAGGCGGGCCGCCCCGTCCATCCAGGACCCCGCTAAGAAGGGCGGCAAAGCCAGGAGCAAGCGGCCCTAGGACGGGCGACCCAGAGATGGCAGTGACTGCTCTCCAGGAGACGATGACCGCATCGCTCCATCCCCCCGGAAGAGGGCCGGGTGGAAAATCCTTTGTCCTTTTGGTTTTGTTCCGCCGTTGGCCTCAAAACCAGCGGTACCCAAATTTTCAATAAAAGAGCAGTTTCTTCCATCTCTGGGTCCGAAGAGGGCCCGGAGAGCAGTGGGGGGAGAGAATCCTCACCACTCTCATCCGCCTCTTCTATCACCAGCAGGCAGCAGTGTGCAGTTCGAGAACGCAACCAAGCCGCCTCCTGCACCTCCGGCCTCGTGGAACCAGGTAAGTGTTGCACAGCACACTCAGACTCCGCTTCGGGCCGCCTCCCAGAGAGAGCCTCCCGAGCCGAGCCCCTGTGTTCAGGGATGGGCAGTATTTCAGATACATGTATTTAAAATACATATTTGAAATACAAAATACTATTTTGTATTTTGTATTTTAAAGCCTTGTATTTAATTTGTATTTAAATACATTTAAGATGAGTATTTTTGTATTTTCAAAATACATAAAATACTTTTTGCCAGTTAACCTCTTTATCAGGGTACTGATTTTGTGCATCAACTAGTTCAGACATTCACTAGCTCAGCATTGGATCAGCGATTTTTTTCTTGGAATAAGGTGAGAATGTCATGATCAATTCTACTTGTTGATTAAAGTTAAAATAGTGCATCATTCACTTCAGTTAACATGAAAGAATAAAAGAGCACAGACAAGTGGGAAAATAGCGTTAGCCAATCAGTCTTGACCGGTTGTTGATTTTTATCAGCTAGCTTGTCAAATGTGTTTAAAGTTCCCATTGCATGGATTATTTTATTATTTTAGAATGTTTCTTGGGGTGCCCTTATAATGTTAGCATGTTTTTTAGATCAAAAGTTGTTAAAATGTAGAAATAAAAGGCATATTTCCTAGCCTGATTTTAGCCTCTGATTTGAACGCTCTGTTTGAAGGGGTGTGTCTGTGTGAGACTTCAGTGTAAACGCCCACTGCTGTGATTGGCTGCTACATGAGGTAAGTACAGTATGAGCTTCGTTGTGCAACGTAACAGCGTCATTGATTTCATAACGAGTTTTGGCAAGTGTCCAGATAAACTCGTGCTGTGTGATTGACAGCTTGGGCGACTGGAAAGGGATTGTTCTTTGTTCTTGTTGTGAAATTCACATAACCCACTGGTTCTTCAGAGGCTCGGATGAAGGAACTAAAAAAATACCTTTGTGTTCATTTGTACATCCAAACACTGAGGAACTGCCATGCTTCGCTCTTTTGCAAGCCATGATGTCTCTCGAGGAAAAACCAATATCGCGCTTGCGTATATTCTCATATTCTCATGGGCGGCCACATTTTTTTTTGCAGGCAAAGAAGAGAAAGGGGAGGTGACCTTTCCCCTTATGACGACATAAGGGCAAGATTCTAGATTCGCCCGTCTGAGCTTTCATTTTCTCAAAAATACCCAGGGCTTGGTTTACACCCATCAGAACGTCTAGCCACTGGGGGACCATAGGCAGGCTCGGGAAACTCATATTAAGGTTAAAAAACCTCATAAAGTGAAATTTTCATGCAATGGGACTGTGCTGTTGCTTATGTTTAGCTGTGTTTCTTTTCCGCCTCCCACTGGACATTTAAGGTACTGCACTATGTTTATATAGATTCCTTTCGATTTTCCTCAGTGAACGCAGTCAAGAACAACGGGCACGCAATTTCTATCGGCTATTGATTCCATCGTTTAAACCTTGGAAATATATGTCTGTAAGTGCAATATTTTTCACTAATTAGTGATTTAACCCTCTGGGGACCAAAAACGCAAATTCTGAGAACCATTTCAGACCTGTGAAACGCCCACATCAGCTGTAAACAAAGCGCGTCGCGAATGAGGCATAATATAGCCTACCTTATGGAGAAAAGATTCCTCAGAACAGTGCTGATATGAGGAGCAATATCTCCTGATATGAGGAGCAGATCCCGCTGAGGAGTGAGGTAGGCTGTTATCTTTTCTCAAGTGTTAATGTGGAATAACGTTATGGAATAACGTTAGTGTAGGCCTATGTAAACCGCAAAAAGATGAATCGCGTTTCTATAATATGACTCGCGTTTCTGTGAGATGAATGAAGGGTACATATTTGTAAAGACTGTTTAGCCTAAATGAATCGCGCGTCTGTGTATGAAAGAATAAACTGATTTGCTATAGCCTACTGAGATGAGTAAAAATCGACTGAAATATGTTGAAATAAAATGTATTTGTATAAGCAAAGTATTAAACTGCAAATTAACATTTATATGCCCTAATATTTCATAAAAACAACGTTACAGTCAGGCGAAGTATGAAAGACAACATTTTGTTGACTAGATTTGGGTACAGTTTTTACTGTAGAATATACTGCCACATCAAATAAGCTTTTGTTTAGCAATTTCTGCTCATATCTATATCTATCTATCTATATATATATATATATATATATATATATATATATATATATATATATATATATAAAATACTATTTTGGTCAAAAATAAAGTCTTAGACTAAGATGTTAGATGTTCTAATGTTGGCTATATTCAAACTAATGAATACATATGATAAAATGTAGGCCTATAATCTTTTTCTTTTTTTTTTTACAAAGAAAGAGTACACTTGAAATATTGTTGAAATTGTAATTATTGTTGTAATTGTAACATTTTTAATAAAATAGCAAAACATATTTACAAGATAGATGTAAGCGAAATCTTAAATGGTCAATACAAGTCTTCTTCTAAATATATATTTTGTCCTTGCATTGTGGCTCAGTCAGTGTCACACCTGAATGAATGGCTCATTAGGCAGAGTCATTATGCAGAGTGGGTGGGACATTGTAATCTCAGGTGTAAACTACTCCTCCTTCACGCCCCCCTCGCATATTGGCTTTCCAAGCAAAACCTGTTTTACACCATTTAAATCAATGTATTTTTTTTTTTGTGAACGATAAAGCAAGACTATTTTCACATAATTTTGAAGCTAGAACTCGAAGCGACAACATCCATTAGTCAAAAGTCTTGTGGACACATATTTAATATGTGTTTTGTGGTCTTAATTCAGCAACTTTCATTTTTATTTTTTCCAATAACCACGCATAAACATTATTCTCTTAAAAATACAAACATCTACATACACGTTGCTCGCATATTATGGTAGGCCTGTTTGTGCTATATAGAGTGAATTTACACCTTTGCCATTAACATGTTTATGAATAACTGAAAAAAGCACAAATGTCAAGGCATGTCAGAACATATCAAGGACCCCAAAAACACCTTGGTCCCCAGAGGGTTAAAGTGTTTAAGAATTTTTAGAACAGAGATTATTGCTATATTTTTGTTATAAGCACACTTGATTTGTGTTATTGATAACGTGCAATGTTGTAGCGTCGGTACATGCTAGTTTATCTTCTGTTTGTACATCTCATTTGGATATAATTTCTCTGTGTTTATTACTTAAAATTATGTGAAAGGAACTATGTACAAACCGTAATGTTAAGCTGGATATGTGTATGTAAATGTGAACATAATGTTCATACATATTTTTCTTCTTGTTTGTAGTTTTACAGAAAAAATATTGAGAAGTGAATCACCAGTAAAGTCACTAAAGTTCTGAAGACTGCTTTCTGGAGTTCTTTTTTCAAGTTGTACGCTATCTGTTAAGCCTTTGCTTAAGCTACGCAATTGGTCAGAACAGAATAGGGACCTTTAAAGCATTACTGTTAGGGCTGGGTAATATGACACTACATATCATAGCGATGATATAAAGTTTGAATTGATGGAACTCGTTTACATAGATGGGCCTATTTGTGGGGCAAATTTATCCATGCAGCTTTTAGTGGGCAGGAATTACTGGAACGTTGGAGTGGAAAAACAAACACTGATGAATGATACACCACAAAAATGTTCAGCTTTTAGTTTTATTGTACGTAAAAAAAAAATAAAAAAAAATAAAAAAGGGGTAAATAGTGTCAAATTAATCTAAATTCATTCTAATTTAAAATTTTAGATACACTTTCTAATTTTAATAAACTTAAACTTAAATAGAAACAAATAAACTTTACATAAAATAAACATAAAATTACATTGGACTACTGCAAAAAAAAAAAAAAAAAAAAAAGAGTTTGAAATTCAGTGTATGCTGTGGAATCAAAACTGATATTGAGAATTGTGAAACCATGATATTGTTACTGTGAAATAAAATGAGATTTTGGTCATATCGCCCATCCATATTCTTTGCTAGATAGCAGAAAAGGTTCCCACAGTTTTACACACAGTATGAATTTTTTAATAGTGTTCACCACAAGTAATAGACTACATTGTAACCAGAAATATGGCTACTATTTTGCATATGTTTATTTGTAATTGCCAGAAAGAAAGAAAGAAAGAAAGAGAGGGCAGAGATGTGGTAAGGAATGAAAAGTCAGTAGGCCTATGTAGTTTCTTCATCCACTGTGACCTGTACCTGCACTGGATGGCCAATTTCACATGTATTTTGTGTATTTTCAAAATACAAAATACTGTATTTGTATTTAAATAATTTTTTTCACACAGTATTTTGTATTTGTATTTAAATACATTTTTCCACACAGTATTTTGTATTTGTATTTGAAATCCATTTCCATGTATTTATGCCCATCTCTGCCTGTGTTCCACCTCGCTGCCCCACTCCGGGTACGCCTACGGTACCTTTGGTCCCGCTTGTACGGTCTCTGCGAGCCTGGTTAGCGCTCCCCAGTCCGTCTCGCTGGCTCATTCGGACCATCAGGCTCGGCTATGCGATTCAGTTCGCCCGGCGTCCCCCCAAGTTTCGGGCCATCCACTCCACTACAGTGAGAGCAGCCGATGCCCATGTCTTGCGCACGGAGATCGCAGTCCTACTGGCGAAGGACATGATAGAGTCGGTCCCTCCAGCCGATATGAGGTCAGGGCACTACAGTCCCTACTTCATTGTGCCCAAGAAAGGTGGTGGGTTACGACCGATCTTGGACCTGCGAGTTTTGAATCGGAGCCTTCACAGGCTACCGTTCAAATTGCTCACGCAGAAATGCATTTTCGAATGCATCCGTCCCCAAGATTGGTTTGCAGCGATCGACCTGAAGGACGCGTACTTTCATGTCTCGATTCTTCCTCGACACAGGCCGTTTCTGCGCTTTGCGTTCGAGGGTCAAGCATATCAGTACAAGGTCCTACCCTTCGGGCTGGCCCTGTCTCCCCTTGTCTTCACGAAAGTCACGGAGGGGGCCCTTGTTCCCATGAGAGAACAGGGCGTTCGCATTTTCAACTATCTCGACGACTGGCTCATACTAGCACACTCTCGAGATCAGTTATGCGAACACAGGGACCTGGTGCTCAGGCACCTCAGCCAGCTGGGCCTTCAGGTCAACTGGGAGAAGAGCAAACTCGCCCCCGTGCAGAGGATTTCTTATCTCGGTATGGAGTTGGATTCGGTCGCACAGACAGCGCGCCTCACAGAGCAAAGCGCTCAGTCAGTGCTGAACAGCTTGAATACGTTCAAGGGCAGGATGGCGGTCTCACTGAAATTCTTTCAGAGGCTCCTGGGGCATATGGCAGCGGCAGCAGCGGTAACTCCGCTCGGCCTGTTTCATATGAGACCGCTTCAGCACTGGCTTCACGGCCGAGTTCCGAGATGGGCGTGGCATCACGGCACTCACCGGGTGGCAATCACACCGGAGTGCCGCCAGACCTTCAGTCCGTGGTCAGACCCCTTGTTCCTCCAGGCAGGAGTCCCATGCTGTGGTTTTCACAGATGCCTCTGCCACAGGCTGGGGTGCCACGTACAACGGGCATGCAGTGTCAGGGGTGTGGACGGGCCCCCAACTGCACTGGCACATCAACTGCCTCAAGTTGCTAGCAGTACATCTCGCTCTGAGCCGCCTAAAAAGGCCGCTACAGGGCAGAGACGTGCTGGTCCGTACGGACAACACTGCGACCGTTGTGTACATCAACCGTCAAGGTGGTCTATGCTCCCGTCGCATGTCGCAACTCGTCCGCCATCTCCTCCTTTGGAGTCAGAAGCATCTGAGGTCGCTTCGAGCCATGTATGTCCCCGGTGTGATCAACCGTGTGGCCGACGAGCTATCACAAGCTGTGCTCCCGGGAGAATGGCGACTCCACCCGCAGGCGGTTCAGCTGATCTGGAGAGAGTTCGGAGAGGCTCAGGTAGACCTGTTTGCCTCCTCAGAAACCTCCCACTGCCGGTTGTTTTACTCCCTGACCGAGGGAACACTCGGCACGGATGCACTGGCACACAGCTGGCCCCGGGGCCTCCGCAAATATGCCTTTCCCCCAGTGAGCCTACTTGCACAGACCCTGTGCAAAGTCAGGGAGGACAAGGAGCAGGTCCTTCTGGTGGCTCCCTATTGGCCCACCTGGACTTGGTTCCCTGGCCCATTCCTCTGAGGAAGGATCTTCTGACTCAGAGACGGGGCACCCTATGGCACCTGCGTCCAGACCTCTGGAAACTCCATGTCTGGTCCCTGGACGGGACGCGGAGGTTCTAGGTGACTTACCCCCAGAGGTACTTAACACCATCACTTCTGCGCGAGCGCCGTCTACGAGACATGCGTATGCCTTGAAGTGGAACCTGTTCGTCGAGTGGTGTTCCTCCCGCAGAGAGGACCCCCGAAGATGTTCGATAGGGTCAGTGCTTTCCTTCTTGCAGCAAGGGTTGGAGCGAAGGCTATCTCCCTCCACCCTTAACCCTCTGGGGACCAAAAACGCGCCCGCGCATTTTGCTCGTTTTTTTTTTTTAGCAATGAAAATAAACAGTAAATGCTCTGTTAATTTTGATCTTTCATTTTCGTGTAATACATCAATCGATCCTGTTCAGTTTCTATTTTTTTTCTGTATACTCACAATAAAAATAAACTGTTTTGCTTTTTGACAAATAAAGAAAAATTAACATGATGCGATTTCTGCCTTCTCTCTGTCAGTAAACTCCCATTTGAAACGCGTTCGAAAATGATCTATAACTCCGCGAAAATTCAGTCAAACAGGCAAACAGACCCACGGGCATAAAGCTTGAGATTGCATCTTTTAAATGAAGTAATTTATATAAAAAACAAATATTCTCAGCTTCTGTAATCTGTACAAAAAGAGAGCGACTCCAGTCGAGCTCATTACGAGCCATTCAAAAGTAATTTGACCACTCCCCGGAGAGCGCGTGCTATTCAAACGCAAATTCTGAGAACGCCCACATCAGCTGTAAACAAAGCGCGTTGCAATCGAGTGAGGCATAATATAGCCTACCTGGTGAAAAGTTTCCTCAGAACAGTGCTGATATGAGGAGCAATATCTCCTGATATGAGGAGCAGATCCCGCTGAGGAGTGAGGTAGGCTGTTTTCTTTTCCCAAGTGTTGATGTGTAATAACATTATGGAATAACGTTAGTGTAGGCCTATGCAAACCGCAAAAAGATGAATCGCATTTCTATAATATGACTCGCCTTTCTGTGAGATGAATGAAGGGTACATATTTGTAAAGACTGTTTAGCCTAAATATGAATCGCGCGTCTGTGTGTGAAAGAATAAACTGCTTTGCTATAGCCTACTGAGATGAGTAAAAATCGACTGGAATATGTTGAAATAAAATGTATTTGTATAAGCAACGTATTAAACTGCAAATTAGCATTTATATGCCCTAATATTTCATAAAAACAACGTTACAGTCAGTCACTTGTTGACTAGATTTGGGTACAGTTTTTAGGCTACTGTAGAATATACTGCCACATCAATTTTCTGCTCATCTAACGTTATATATATATATATATATATATATATATATATATATATATATATAACTATATATATATAACTATATTATTTATATATATATATATATATATATATATATATATATATATATTTGCTATATTCAAACTAATGAATACATATGATAAAATGTAGGCCTATAATCTTTTTTCTTTTTCTTTTTTACAAAGAAAGAGTACACTTGAAATATTGTTGAAATTGTAATTATTGTTGTAATTGTAACATTTTTAATAAAATAGCAAAACATATTTACAAGATAGATGTAAGCGAAATCTTAAATGGTCAATATAAGTCTTCTTCTAAATACATCTTTTGTCCTTGCATTGTGGCTCAGTCAGTGTCACACCTGAATGAATGGCTAATTATGCAGAGTCATTATGCAGAGTGGGTGGGACATTGTAATCTAAGGTGTAAACTACTCCTCCCCCTCGCATATTGGCTTTCCAAGCAAAACCTGTTTTACACCATTTAAATCAATGTATTTTTTTTTGTGAACGATAAAGCAAGACTATTTTCACATAATTTTGAAGCTAGAACTCAAAGGGACAACATCCATATGTCAAAAGTCTTGTGGACACATATTTAATATGTATTTTGTGGTCTTAATTCAGCAACTTTCATTTAATTTTTTTTCCAATAACCACGCATAAACATTATTCTCTTAAAAATACAAACATCTACATACACGTTGCTCGCATATTATGGTAGCCCTGTTTGTACTATATAGAGTGAATTTACACCTTTGCCATTATCATGTTTATAAATAACTGAAAAAAGCACAAATGTCAAGGCATGTCAGAACAGGATGCAACCCCTTTAGTGGAGTGTGCATGCAACCTGAGCGGGCAGGGCACGCCTTGAGCTTCGTAAGACAAGGCGATGGAATCCACTATCCAGTGGGCCATCCTCTGCTTGGAGACAGCCTTCCCCTTCTGCTGGCCTCCGTAACAGACAAGAGCTGTTCTGAGGTCCTGATGCTTTGGGTTCTGTCCACGTACATACGCAGAGCGTGAATGGGACAGAGCAAAGCCAGGGCTGGGTCTGCCTCCTCCAGGGGCAGCACTTGCAGGTTCACTACCTGATCTCTAAAGGGAGTGGTAGGAACCTTGGGCACATAGCCAGGCCGGGGTCTCAGTACAACATGGTTGTCACCCGGCCCAAACTCTAGGCACGATTCGTCGACCGAAAATGCTTGCAGGTCCCCTACCCTCTTGATCGAGGCCAGTGCAATCAGCAGCAAAGTCTTCAAGGAGAGAAGCTCTAATTCTGCTGACCGCAAAGGCTGAAAGGGAGCATCCTGAAGTGCTTGGAGCACCAGGGAAAGGTCCCAAGAGGGTATGGAGGAGGGACGATTTAATCATCTCGCCCCCCTAAGGAACCTGACGACCAGGTCGTTCTTTACAACTGTTTTGTCATCTATGTGGTCATAATATGCTGAAATAGCAGCAGCATGTACTGCGTTCCCCTCCCTCAGATCGGGCATGCTTTCCCAGTGTTATCCAATAATCTCACTGTATGGGTTATAACGGAACAACCGTGACGGATTCTCTCGGGGTAAGCCCTCTCCTATCTTCCTTCCAGGCAAGAAGGTGTGGAGGCTTACACAGGGCGCTGGATGGGGTGCAGCAGCTGTGGCGCTTTGGTAGGGATTCCTATTCGTCGTTCACCACGACGTACGTCGTAGTGACCGGACGATAGGGAACGTCTCGGTTACATATGGTAACCCTCGTTCCCTGAGGGAGGGAACGGAGACGTACGTCCCGTCGCCACATCTGCTGCTACCCGCCGAGGCGACCAGCTTTCAGGCTTGGCTCCTCAGCAAAAAACTGAAGTGCAATCACACCAGCTGCTCGTTAAATACCCACGCTGCGAGGCTGCGCAGCTGATGCAAATGATTGCACGCCAATGTGTATGGGCTTGTTTTAGTTTCACTCGAAGTAGATTGGCCTCTCTAGCGAGATTCCTATTTGTCGTTCACCACGACGTACGTCTCCGTTCCCTCCCTCAGGGAACGAGGGTTACCATATGTAACCGAGACGTTACCTTTAATTCTAATTCTTTCAACCATCTTCCATGATTGTTCTTTATTGTCAAGGTGAAATTCCTTGGCTGGTGCCCCGTAATATAGGAAGGAATCATCTGACACTCTCACACTCACATTAGGTGACGTGTGACCAAAAACTCAACATTAATAATAATACTTAATATTAATAATAATATTTAAGACCATTATATCACATTATGACTATTGTGAAAATGTGAATTATTAGTACGAGTGACCAATGGCTGGTTCATTCATTACATTAACTTATTTGAAACTCACAAGGACCTCAAAGCAAAAAGAATGAATGTTGATTTTGTCTTAAAGGTTTGAGGTTTGGTTTTCTTTCATTTTTTTTTTTTTTTTTTTGAGAAAGAAACCAATGAGAAATGAAACAAGATGGTATAATCATAAACTAAGATGCCACATACATTACAAAAATGCTGACATCGAAATCATGAAGTGTTCATGAGGTGAAACCAATTTATATTTAAGTCAACACTTTATAAATCACTATGATTTCTTTCATTCATTATTCATTTGATTCTGTAAGACTTGATTTTCCTGCTAAGACAAAAGCTGACATCAAACCCCCTGCAATAAAATAATAAAACACACCCTGAACAGAAGATCTCAAAGAAAGAGCACAGGACATTGTCTTGACCAAACTTATCTCCTTGTTTATATATACATCCCCCCTGTCCCTACTCCCTTCCTTTCCCCCTGATTCAAGTCACTAAAAGTTCACTGAGCATGTCTATACATCACATGATGTATCTTGTGAATCTACACAGCAAAATCAGCAGTGCTAATTCAACACCTATAGAGTTAAATTCAACACTTTAAAAGTGTCTTTATTGGTCCACACTAGATCGAGTTAAAACTACACTTTTCAAAGTGTAAAATATTTAACACTATGACAAAGTTGCAGCAACTCTCTAAATAGTTAACATTTAACACTGGTTAGTGTTGAATTTACCCAACACCAGTGCGTAGTGTCAAAATTTAACACCAAATGTGTGTTTTTCTTTCAACACTACCGAGTTGTTGCCATATTAACACTACATAGGATGTAGTAATCAGGCTAGGAAATATGCCTTTTATTTCTAAATTATAAAAAATTTTGATCTAAAAAACATACTAACATTATAAGGGCACCCCTGGAAACATTATAAAATAATAAAAATAATCCATGGAATGGGACCTTTAACATAAAATGCAACTCTTGTAGAATTGATCTGTATTGATTTGTAATACTATTGGGAATCAATTTATACATTTCAGGAGTGTTAAATTTGACTCAAATTGAGTTTGTATTTATGAGATGTGCTTTTTGACAAATGGAATCTTTTCAGAAATAAAAGCAAAGCATTTAACCTATTGATAACATTGAATGCACATCAAAACAATCCAGAAAGTTAAAATGTAACCTTAGTCTGGGATCATAGTAGAATTCTGTTCATTGTAAAGTTAAAAATAAAGGCAAAATGCAAACAGTTGTTTTAACAAACTAGTTTTTATTAACGAACAAGTCCCTTTACATCATAGGTTAACTTCTAAAATAAATGAAGGCAAAATATAGCCATTTCTGTCATCAGAATTATGTGAAAGCTGCTCATCAAATGGTCCAATACTTCAAGTCCTGTACATGTCAGTGAATGTAAGTCCTGTGTCAGTGAAGTTGAGTCAATACCTTCGACTTTGCAACAGTACAGCAACAACATTCAACAGATGAAAAACAGTTGCAGGATATGAGTGGATCAGTTGTGTCCAGTTCCTAACAGTAAAGTTCAGTGCATAGTTGTTTCACAGAGCAGGAAAGGCTGTGCAGATCCAACTTTCTCAAAATCCTGTAGTGCTGGTTCCCTAGAGTCTAGACAACACAAAACCAGACCATTTACAATTATTTGTGTTTTATAAATACAGCAAGTTTATGGTGGAAAAAGTTCATTCATCTTAGACTTTCGTGACTCAAATAATAAACTATTTTGGTTAGATTAAGACTTGAATTTACTGATTTCCAAGTAAATTAAAGACTTAATTCATCCAAAAATGTAAATTCTGTCATTAATTATTCACCCTTACACTGTAAAAAATGTCTAACCCTCCCAAATCAAACATTTCAAGTGACCAATAACATCAAAATTTTTCAATTGGCCCAAGTGAAATTCTTGTTGCAATAGTCTGTTAACATTGGCTCAATGAGAAATAATACGTCAGACTAATTGAAAAATTTAAATGTTATCGGTCACTTGAAATTTTTGACTTGGGGATGTAATTTTTTTTTACAGTGTATGTTGTTCCAAACCAGTAAGAGTTTTGCTCATCTTCGGAACACTTAAGATATTTTTTATAAAATCTAAGAGATTTCTGTCCCTTCACCGACAGCCTATTCAACTATCACTTCCAAAGCCACAGAAAGGTATAAAGGAAATCATAAGTAATCCATGTGACTCAAGTGGTTTAACCTCAATTTTTTTTTATGAAGCAACAAGAGTGCTTTGTTTGCACGAAAAAACAACAACAAAAAAACTCAACTTTATTTACAAATTATTAATCTTCGATGCACGCTCACTTAACAACGCATGTTGGAAATTAATATTTTATAAATTAAGTGGTAAATGTTTTGTTGCTGCAAACACAGCACTTGCGTAGTTTAATAAAATGTATGTTAAACCACTGGAGTCGCATGGAGTACTTTAATGATGTACCTTTACACCTTTCTGGGGCTTGAACGTGGTATTTGCGTGGACTGTCAATGGAGGGACAGGAAGCTCTCAGATTTCATTAAAAATATCCTCATTTGTGTTGTGAAGATGAAAGAAAGTCTTACATGTTTGGAACGAGATGAGGGTAAGTAATGACATAATTTCCATTTGTAGGTGAACTAACCCTTTAGGAATATATTTAGACACGCACCTTAAGAAATCTCACTAAATAGTCAGCTGAAAGAAGAATCTTTGTTCCCTTCTTGTGGCTTTGTGATGTTGGAGGCAGGTGATGGGCAGAGATTTCCCAATCAGTTGAGTCTAAGATTAAAAAGCAAGAAAACATCTACCTGTCAAATCATGAAAACAATTGGTTTGAAAACTCATTTTATTTAAGTAAAAGGAAAAGGGGGGAAAAAATAATTTTGTAAAGTAATTTGACTGGACAAATTCAAAATGAGTGGTATGAAACACAAAAAATCTAGTTATACCAAATAGCAACAAAGCTATGATAATTGTTTATGTTTATGCACATTATCTCATATGTTATCTGTAAAATCTGACCCTCACCCAGGTTATAGTCTGCACAGCCTTTAAAGACCAAGCCTGGTTAGCCTTAGCCACTTGGTGCAGCATGGAAATGCTCCTAGCAAACACAAATAGCAAAATCAATACATTTAAACATGAAAGAATCCAAACATCAACCAAAATTGAATCTGATAAATACATTTTCAAAAACATTTAATCTTAAAGAATTACTTACACATTCTAAGAAAATTTGTTTTTCAGTTAACGTTAGGTTTCAGTTAAGATAGGTGTGCTGGCAAACGAGAGTAAAAGATAGTTTGAGGATAAATACATTATGATATTTGCACATCACAAATATTGTCATAAGACAAAATAACATTATAAAATACATATTGTAAATGAGTTAAAACACTTACTCTGTGTTTTCACCGTTAAAAGCAAACTCCGCTGCACTGCGTCACGAGTCAAAGAAGATGCAGGGCATAACGTTAGTCTGTGAGAAAGGTTTAGGCATGCACATCACATAAATATCGTTATAAAACAATATAATGCCATGAAATACATGTTGTAAATTAGGTTAAAAACCCTTACTTTCGGTGTTTTCCCTGTTAACATTACAAGCAAATCTCCTCGTCGTCAGCTCCGTAATGAGTCAAAGATGTCTCCTTTGAGAAATGTTTTGGCTCGTTTAAGCACGCAGAGCATTTAAATTTCTCTATAAATCAATATATTATAAAATACATATTGTAAATTAGATAAAACACTTACTTTCGTCGTTTCTCTGTTTAAAAGCAACCATCCTGGTCTGGTCTGGTCTGCTCCGCATCGCGCGTTAACGAAAATGCCTTTCTGAGAACGGTTTAGCCGTTCACAGCACATACATATTGTAATAAAACAATATAATGTAATAAAATGCATATATAAATGCGATAAAACACTTAATATCTGCGTTTTCCCTCCTCGTATGCCTTGCATCGCGAGTCAACGAAAATGGTGTCTGTGAAAAAAGTTTCAGGTCGTTTCATCGCGGCCAGCGCGTAAATGTCCCGGATGTAACTAATAACACTCTCTCGGTGTAAATTTAGTAACTCTACGTATTTTCACCAGCCAGAGGGTGCGGTTTACACTAGCAGTGTTAATCCCTTGAAATTCAACACCAGAAAATTAACTCTTTACTCTAAAAGTCCTTAACACCAGGATTTCAACACTGGAGATTTTGCTGTGTATTATTTATTCCCTTCAATGTTTGGTATTTTAAATGTCTCAGTGCGATTGGTAAAATTGTCTTAATTTCTTTTCAACCATTGGTACTATGAGAAAGATTGAAAACTTAGGAGGATTCTGTTCTCCTTTTTGGGTGGTGTTTCTTCAAGATATCTGATAATTATCTCTTCTCCCCCAAAACCAGGTGTTACCCCCTGTGGTACAGTAATAGACCCAAAACTCCAAAAAATATTTGCACAAGACTTTTGTTCTGGTCTGGGTATATACTGTAAGGGTAAGTGGCAGAGCAGTCTTTGGGAATCAGTAATCAGAAATCCCCATGCAGTGCTGGGTCAGTGTCTGTGTCTTACTCTTAGAGTCATCTTTGAGCAATTTATGAATTGGCTTCTAATTGTTTAATTGTGTAATTGGCATGATACATTTTTGCCTGACAAATAAAATGTTATATTTGATTTATTCTGTATGATTCTGAAATCATTATTTCTAGAAGATTAATGTGGAGAGAATGATATGGACATCGCCAGACTGATCACGCACGCCATGATACGGATGCCGTGCGGAGGCCTTGTAGGCTCTGCCCATCAGAATGGGCGAGAACTCACCGGCTTTAGGGGGAGACGAGGGGCCCTGTCCAAAAAGGAGTGGCCGCCGGACACAGGTGCACCTGTGTCGCGCCAGACCGCTCTATTGGAGGGACAGCCTTGCAACCCTTCACCGCTCCTCCGTCAAGGGTAGTGAGGGGGAAAAATCTTATTCAGGCAGTTTCTGGCAGAGAAAGGTGCCGTCTACAACCTGGTAAGCTCTCCATGCACTTCGGGAAGGAAAGGCACTGGGGCGGCGAGCTGAGAACCAGCGCAATTCAGCATAGCTGACGTTTCTGGATCTGGCTCGGGCAACATTACACTCCCAGAGGGAGATAACGCAGCCGAGTCATCATTTCCAGAGGTCAGCTCACCCTCCGATGCTGCAATCGGCATCCTGTCCCCTGGAGAGGCCCCGAATGAAATGGCTGGTGGGTCCATTACAGAGGGACCAGCACGCTCAACGGGGCTCCACTGGCTGCGATGTGATAGAGAAGTGAATGGCCCACAGGGATTGATTACCGGGCGGGGAGGCCTCACTATGATCCTCTGATCACCCATCCCACACAGCGCCATAGCGGGGCGTCAGTCAGTGTCACACCTGAATGAATGGCTCATTATGCAAGTCATTACACATAATGGGTGGGACATTGTATTCTCAGGTGTAAACCACTCCTCCTTCACGCCCCCCTCGCATATTGGCTTTCCAAGCAAAACCTGTCTTACACAATTTAAATCAATGTATTGTTTTATGTGAACGATAAAGCAAGACTATTTTCACATAATTTTGAAGCCAGAACTCGAAGTGACAACATCCATTAGTCAAAAGTCTTGTGGACACATATTTAGTTATGAGTTTTGTGGTCTTATTTCAGCAACTTTCATTTTAATTTTTTTTCAATAACCATGCATAAATATTATTCTCTTAAAAATACAAACATCTGCATACATGTTGCTCACATATTATGGTAGCCCTGTTTGTGCTATATAGAGTGAATTTACACCTTTGCCATTAACATGTTTATAAATAACTGAAAAAAGCACAAATGTCAGGGCATGTCAAAACATCCCAAGGGCCCCAAAAACACCTTAGACCCCAGAGGGTTAACCAGCCGTCAACAAACACAGAAATTTGATGCTGTTAAAACAGCAGTTGAGAGCTCAAAAGCTCACAACCACCGCTGCACTGCGCTGTAGAAATCAACAGCACTGAGAGAGTCTTTTCAAGAAGAACACCGACACATTCGCTCGTTGTATACAACAATACTCTTCAGAGACATCAAAAACGATCGGCTCCGAAGCAAAAAGCAACTAGTGCGTGCATCCACTTCTGTATTTATACCCGCGCCGCGGAGGCGGAGTGTGTGATGCTCGTTCAATAGTACTCGAAGAAGACAGGCTCCCTAGCGTGATCCCATTCAATCGACTACGTCTGACGTTCTCGACTGAAAGGGGACTAAGAAATAAGACTAAGATAGCGATGAGCCATCGTCATTGTCATTGAAGGAAAACTTAGTCCACACCTATTTTGGGTGACCTGACTAATAGCACTTAGAAAACTTTTAGCGGGAGAGAGTTTCTTTGTCTCCCTCTGACAGCCTAATTTGCATGTTTTATGATGGTGTCAGAATTGGTCTTTTTTACTCCAAAGAATGGCAAACATAGTTTAATACATTTATCGTAACCTACTATATATATTTAGCTAAGGCAAACCGAGAGGTTTAATTCGGTACCAATAAAGATATGACTGGAAGATACAAAAGTAGAGATACATTACACTTTAATATAAGCACTTAAGAGTTCAACGAACACAACTAGTAAATCATAACTAGGCTAATATGAGGTGGGAAACATACATACACACAGGAATATATCATATACATTTTGGAATTACTTATATTATGAGTTAAATGGAAAAATGTTTGTGTATGTATATTGGTGCATCTCTCAGCTGTCCGACCATGCCACCTGGCCTCAGTGCCTGCCATGGGAAGCGAGTTGAGTTGATTAAGATCTTTTTGAAGTTCACAATGGAGTTTGGAGGTGTTTCTGTTTAGCCTCCGCCATGCCAATTTGATCCAGACTCATTGGCGCTAGTTATGTGATTTACATGAATGAGTCCAGTAGGTTAAAAGCTTTCTGAAGCTTAGAATGAATAAGTTTTCGTGATTTTGTCCAGACGCAACAACATCATTAGAAACTAGATTTGTAAATTTTAGGAGAGAGAGAGAGAGAGAGAGAGAGAGAGAGAGAGAGAGAGAGAGAGAGAGAGAGAGAGAGAGAGAGAGAGAGAGAGAGAGAGAGAGAGAGAGAGAGAGAGAGAGAGAGAGAGAGAAATGAAACAACTCAAAATCAGGAACCCAGATCCCACATACACATGATGCTCGAAATCATGAAGTTGTCACAAGGAGTCAACGATGAAGGAGTAAATGACAAAAACTTAAAACTAATCTTCAATCAAACTCAGAAATACTCAGGAGATTACAGGAACGGGCAAAATAACAAGCATGTTAACACAGATGACATAGAGCAGGGAGTGCCCAACCCTTCTCCTGCCGATCGACTGTCCAGCACAGTTTATCTCCAACCCTAATCAAACACACCTGAAGCAACCAATTAACGTCTTTAGGATCGCTTGAAAATTAAAGGCAGGTGTGTTTGATTAGAGTTGGAGATGAACTGTGCAGGACAGTCGATCGGCAGGAGCAGGGTTGGGCACCCCTGACAGAACTCAGGGGTTCAAACACAGACAATTAACAGGAACAGAAACCAGTGTTAACTAATTTAGAACCATGGAAACTAAAAAGCAAAGGGAAACCTCAACTACGGGAACAGGGAAAACAGAACCAAAACTCCATGATAATAAAACAGAACTTACACATTACAGAAGTGTTCATAAAGTGAAACCAATTTACATGCAAGTCACGAAGGTTGCCACCTTATAAAGCAGTTTGATTCCTTACATTCTTGCATGTGCTGATAATGATGCAGTTGTTTAACAGGTTCATGGTGACTTCTAAAACTTCTAAAAGGACAAAAGGAAACTGAACTGCAAAATCTGACTACACTTAAAAAAAGGTAAAAAAATTCACACTAAAATTACAATGTGTTTCCTTAAAATATTATTGTGTTTTAAACAATTAAATGCTTATCTTTTTGCCCCCAAAAAGTTAAAGCTTATTAACCACCATTTCACTAAGAAGGACAAACATCTTTTAGAAAAACAATGTTTTTTTCTCTGTTTCTCGCTCTATTTTTTTTTCTTTGTGAATGATTATTCTAGCCTTCATTGCATGTAACATTTTTGTGAGCAGAAATTGAAAATCATCAACACATCACAGCTGAGAAGAAGAGCAAGTACAAGAGTAAGTCAAAAATCTGGGTCTCCTTTATTTTTTTGAAAAAGAAAAAAGGCAGATTTTTACCTGATGTTCATTTGCATACATCTGGTTTAGAAATCTAAAATGTGGATGAATATAATTGATAAGTACACACACACACACACACATATATATATATATATATATATATATATATATATATATATATATATATATATATATATATATATATATACACAGAGAGATATACATAGTCTGTGCTCTTTAAATATTAAAAAATATATTATTAATTAATTGTAGGGGCCTGTCCAGCCTTAAGTACTTCCTGAGCATCTGATGTGCCAGAATACAAGCTTTTCCTGAGGCCGTAAAACAGAGGAGAAACCATCATCAAATGTACCTGTTGTGTGCTGCTGTGTAGACCTCAGAAGATGCCTTCAATAAATGAAATATGTGAACCATTTAAAAGCGAGCTAGAGAAAATGGCTCTTTCCTTCTCTGTTTCATTGAGCATTTTGTTAATTCCTTTGGAAGCTTTGGTTGATAAAGATTTTTCATGCCCGTGCGATGTTAAGCTCAATGCAAGAATAACCAACCTCATCTTTGCTGGACCTTTTGTTTTTGTTTTTGCTTTTGCTTCATTGTGTGTTCATTTAAAGCTAATCACATGTAAACGTCAATGTTCTATACTTCTAACTTCATTCCTTTGCCTGCTTCCACCTTTTGTGTGGATCATGCTTGTGTTCCTTGATGGTGATTATGTTGCCTGTAAAAAAACATACTGGAAAGGAGTGTATGTTTATGATGATCAGCAACATTTCAAATGGTGTAAACCAACTGAATCAGTTCCAGGAAAAAATGACACTGAACTACGAGTTCTGACTCTGGGCTTTGTTGCTGAGTCGCAGGTAAGTCATAATTCATGCTTATCTTCAGAATTGTAATGTAAAACTCATACAAAAAGTGATTCAATTAACCAGAAACAGAAGAAAAATTTGCAAATTTTCTCCCATATACTGGCAAATTATTCTGCTGTTTATGAATAACTAAATCTTTTTACATTTTTACATGCACAAAAAAAGGGTTTATGTTATAGATGTCATAACATCTAAGTTTCATTTTAAACAAAAATGCATGAATGGTATGATTGGGATCACTGTGCTCTACATTAACTCTATATTGCTTCCTTGTGATTATCCCTGTAAATTTCGGATGTAAAGTTTGGATAAAAGTATCTGTTAAATGACAATTACAGTATCCACTATTATAACAATTGTTTTTTGTAATTTCTTAATGTACTCTGATTTTTCTTTTTTTTCTTCTTTTTTTTTCTTTTTTTCTTTTCAGATTATCGGTTTTAAGATGCTCCTTTATCTGGGCATTATAATAATAATCACTGTATTTTCAATTTGCTGCTTCTGCAGTCATGATGAACGACAAAATAAGGAACAGACTGAGGAACAAACATTTTAAGGTACTTTGGTTTGCCATACACGTGAACCAAACCCAGAGTTTCAGATCGAATGAGTGGTGAGAAGAAATTTCCTCCAGACAGCTCAGAAACCACAGCAAAATAAATAAATAAATAAATAAAAATTTAAAAAGTAATGATAACCTTTATCATACGTGGATTTATGTTCATTTTAATGGTTATGTTTTTAATAAACATTTTTACCATAACCATTTTTTTATTATTATTATTATTGGCTATAAAATCTATTAACATGTCAAATATTTTTGGAAATATGTCACGTTTTGGGTTTGTTCATGTCATGTTTCCATGTCTGCCAAAGACTGTTCACGTCACGTCTGCCGAGCCAGTGTCTCCGGACAAGATGGCCGCCACCACGTCGCCTGAGCCCTCAGCAGAGATGGCCGCCGCCACGCCTGAACCTTAGTCCTCAGCAAATATGGCCGCTGCCAAAGTGTCTGTTCCTGAGCCGGTGTCTGTGCCTGTTCCTAGCATAACCCCATAGCTGCCCTCAAGAAAACTTGAACTGTCAGGTCCACCCTGGCCACCTGAACTGTCAGGTCCGCCCTGGTCTACTGCACAGCCTGCTCCGCCCTGGCCACCATGCCACGGCCCAGGTCCGCCCACGCCATGCCTTGTCCTGTCCCCCTGCATGGGCCAGGACCCAGGGGGGGATCTGTCACGTTTTGGGCTTGTTCGACTTCATGCAGCTCTGCGCAGACCGATCGGCGGCTGACTTGAAGCAGTGCATGCCAGTTAGAAATTTTGTCCGACTTGATACAGCGCCGACTCCACGTGACTGTGACGTGTGCCATCAAAGTACCGAGAGAGCGATTCGAGAGTAGTCGGAGAACTCAGCCACTTTATTTTTGTTCAAACAGACGCTGTATGAAGCAGTACATAAAGTATTGAATGAAAATGTCTCTGAATCATCAGTGTATTATTTGGCGAATATTGCATTTATTTCACTTCAGCTGTGGTAAAGTATGTTTCAGAGTCATTGTCTGACACTTCAAAACAAATAAATTACCCTTCTTAAAAATGCTGCTTTAGCATACCTGCATGTTTGTGCTTTTGAACAGACCAGCTTACAACTTAACTATACATCAATAAATTGTATACTGATCATTTACTAATGGTTTTGTTCATAATTTGTTCATGATTAACCATTGTTTCGTGAGATAATGATACTAAAACAATCTTAACATAAAAACTTAAGTGATTTATAAGTGATAAATTATGTAGCAACTAATAACTAAAGTACTAGCCTACTATAGTAAGTAGAAAAAAAATAACTAATAATTAATAACCATCTACTAATGATCTGTTTGATTTATTTCATGATTCACAAATTATTTAAGATAACTTACAATACATTTGTAAATCGTTAGCATACCACGTATTAATAATTTATTATGAACGTGTTTTCACAGAGCAGCCTAGTCACCATCCTCTTCACTACACTTCCCAGCATTTTCTATCACACACACCTGCACCTCATCATCAACCTCATCACTGCCTCTACTTATACACACTCTTCACCTCAGTTCATTGTCTGGTCTTGTTTTTCATCACAGCAGACCGTCTTCACATAAACACCCTATCACCATCTATCTTCATCTCCTGAGTCTGCCTACCATAACACGTATAGTCATGTTTTGTAAATATTTAGTTCATCATTAACTAATAATTTATAAATTAATTCTAACTAAATGACAAAAACATTCATAAAATTGTGGTTTACAACTTATTAATCATTTATAAACTTATAGTCATGTTTTGTAAATATTAAGTTCATCATTTTCTTAATTTAGAAATGACTCAACCAAATTAACAAAACATTCATACAATGTTAGTATATCACCTATTAAACGTAACGTAACTGAGAGAGATCTTCTGCAAGGTGGCGGAAGAAAATGAACATTTGAATCATTCATATCATCTGTAACATGGATGTTGAGTCAAAGAGGTATGTTGAAATCAAATGCAGTTAAATATTTATTTTAACAAGACAACAGAAATAAATCCAGGTAATGAACAAGGTAATTCAGACATGAGAGAACAAGAAACTACAAAAAATGCCCACGATACAACCATGTAAGGACAACACCAGACAAGGAACATGTGCAACACTGGGGTTTAAAAACACAAGGGGTAATTGGCATATAAAACACACTTGAGAACAATTACAGAACTAATCAACAAGAAAAACTACAAAGGACTACAAAACATGGCACAGAACAGGAGATAAGTCCACACAAGACCAGGGGAACACAAGACAGGAATGTGACGTCAGCTTGAAATTTTTCTCTCTGTATTCTCTGCAGTGTCTCATTTGCTATTTGTGAATTTCTATGATTTTTTAGTTTTTAACTGTTCTTAATGACAAGGCCCAGAGTGGGGCTTATTTCCAGCCTGGAATTTTAATGCCCAAGATGACAAGGAACTGTTCAGAACAGGGAGTATTAAAACCCCTTCCTCATCACCCCCAATTTTGGAAAGTGCTGCATACATGACATACCCAAAATAAAAAGGTTGCTGCTCATAAGTCATTCTGAATAGACACATAACCAACATATATTTAGAAAGCCAACCCTTGAGAGTTTACAGTTCAAAACTCAAAATTAACCAGACTGTTATTAACATTGAGAAATACAAGCTGAAACATAAAAACAACAAATATTAAGACAATATTTATTAAATGCATAAAAATATAATGTGAATTTAGGATAGCAACTTATAACCACAACTAAAGTGTAGCCACAATTGTGGTCATGCTTCATTTCAATTCTGAGCATGATATCTCTAAAATTATGCATTTTATGAAGCCTATTGTGAGACCATGTCAGGAGAAAGCTCCTGCATTAGGTGCATTAGCACAACAAGTAGCCTCAAGCTACATGACACAATATTTTTTTTTAATATTACACTTTTATTTAAAGCTCAGTTAAAAAAAACTATCGAGTATTTGTATCATATTCCGGTCGCGGTTTAAAATTGTTTCAAGTCGTAAAAAGATTTTGAAATATGTTATATTTAGCATTTTAGATGAAGTTATGGGCTATGCTTACTCTTACCTTTATTCATATAAAAATACCCCAAATCGCACGAAAATAACACACAAAACATAAATACTTAAATCGTGCATTTATTAGCTGCTTGTTTCAGGTGAAGAGATGTCACTTTCGCTTTGTTATCACGGATGTCCAGAATCAGGAAGTGTACACAGGACGTGTCATGCAGAAGAGGTCACGTTGAATCACGTGAGATGATTGACAGCTGGTACAGCGAATGATAAATGTTTGAGGTCAAATCTGACGCAAATCAGGAAGTGGAGATACACATCTCGCTCCGTTCGCTGTTTGAGCTCTTCAGATCGCATAATTCAGTGGAAAATGAATAGAAATGGTTATTTTGTATGACTAAAAATTTTACTGGCATGTGATAATTATTTCTCCAAATATGCGCTCCATTGGACTAAGAGCCCTGGCAGATTCTGTTTATTATATGTATTTGAGCACAAATAAACCGGAGAAGACGAGAATGAATGTTTTGTGAGTGATTATTTCTATTCAAAATAACGATCGTTACAGATTAATTATTTTGCACTCCTGGCATAAATTAAGAAATTAATGTCACTGCAAACCAGTTAAATCATAAACAGTGGTCAAATATCGAAGCTGGAGTATTAAACCTTCCTTATGATGCTGAATTTGTCCAGATCAAGTAAGAGTGTGATGTTTTTATGAGTAATGAATTTTGAACATCAAAAATCCGGGATCAGTGATCCCAGACGGGTAAGGGGTTAATACACACAGTTAACAAGGGAACTAAATGGAAGACAGGTGAACATATGAGTAACCAAGAAAATTAACAAGGAGGTCTGGAAAATTAAGCCCAGAAGCCTGGAAGTCCGCGGCGAAACAAGCGCGACGAGAGACCAATGTGGAGCCAGAGATTTTTTTACTCGATGCAGTGAAGAGGGCATAGTTGCACACAGCAAGTGGCCTGACAGAACCAGGGGCCTCATTTATAAAATGTTGCACAGAAAGCTTCCTGATTCAGAGAAATAAACTGCATAATAAAGACATGTGAATGCCTCTCTTCCAGATGTGATATCTAATAATTGCAAATGATCTTGAAATTGTGCGCAGCTGAATAGTTTCAGATCTCTGCCTTGTAAATGCCCCTGATTAGGGGAGAGTGGGGTAAAATGAGCCAGTGGGTAAGTTGACCCACCCCCTGTTTCTAGGCAACTATGCGCATTTGGTGTCATGGGACCATACATTTTGAAGGACTCCATCATTTATATATTGCTGTGAAGAGGAGAAGCACATGGGACAAGAGGGAAGTTGTCTTTTCCACAAAAAACACCTTTTTTGCTTGTTAAAGTAAATTTTCTGCATTTCAGGTATATTAGCCGTTTTGTCAAAGCAAATTGATCTAGGTCTAAAGTTGTGTATGGTACATGTTGGTGATTTGTCAACATTTAAAACCATGTGAATCATTAAGCTAAAGGTTATCCTGAATTGCTAAGCTAGGCCGTTTTTACCAAAATGGTGACTATGGGGCAAAGTGAGCCAGATGATGTGGGGTAAATTGAACCAGTGGTTCAACCTTTTTGAAATGGAGAAAATCGACTGAAATGTGTTGAAATAAAATGTCTTTGTATAAGCAACATATTAAACTGCAATGAACATTTATATGCCTTAATATTTCATAAAATCGATTACAGTCGGCCGAAACATGAAAGACAATATTTTGTTATAGTTTTGGATAAATTCAAAAGTTTTTTTTAAAATGGACTACTGCCACATCAAATAAGCTTTTGTTTAGCCATTTCTGCTCATACATACATATATATATATATATATATATATATATATATATATATATATATATATATATATATATATATATATACATACATACATATGCACAGTATTTTTTTTTTGTCAAAAATAAAGTCATCAGCTAAGATGTTACTATAGTATTTGTTCCAATGTAGGCTACCCTTACAGAAAAAACACATGAACTTCACATGTGCAAAAACTCATGTGATCACATGTGACCACATGCACATGTGATTTTGCACATGTGAAATTTAACATGTAAAAACATGTGACTTTGCACATGTGAAATATGTGGATCACATGTGAAACATGTGTTTTGCACACGGGAAATGTGTGCTTTTGGAACATTTGCACATGTGATTGCATGTGAAACACATGTGAAACACATGTGATCACATGTGAAACCCATGAGCTCACATGTGAAACGTAAAATTCCCATGTGAAACCTATAATCACGTGAAACCCATGAGATCACATGTGAAACCCATGAAATCACATGTGAAACCCATGACATCACATGTGAAACCCATGAAATCACATGTGAAACCTATAATCACATGTGAAACCCATGAGATCACATGTGAAACCTATGATCACATGTGAAACCCATGAGATCACATGTGAAACCTATAATCACATGTGAAACCCATGAGATCACATGTGAAACCCATGACATCACATGTGAAACCCATGAAATCACATGTGAAACCTATAATCACATGTGAAACCCATGAGATCACATGTGAAACCTATGATCACATGTGAAACCCATGAGATCACATGTGAAACCTATAATCACATGTGAAACCCATGAGATCACATGTGAAACCCATGAAATCACATGTGAAACCTATAATCACATGTGAAACCCATGAAATCACATGTGAAACCTATAATCACATGTGAAACCCATGAGATCACATGTGAAACCTATAATCACATGTGAAACCCATGAGATCACATGTGAAACCCATGAAATCACATGTGAAACCCATGAGATCATAAGTGAAACCTGAAATTTCCATGTGAAACCAATAATCACATGTGAAACGTAAAATTTCCATGAGAGACCCATGGAATAACATTTGAAACCCATCAACAATCTATGTTAAACCTACACCCCACGTAAACCTGCAACTTCATGTGAAACCCATGTAAAAATCATTCAGCAATATACCACAGAAAATGGTAGTCCTACCATGTTCTTTTGTAGGGCCTATAGCCATGTTTCCCAACATTAAAACAAATAATTCAAATTTAGCTTTTATTTCATTTCAAAATATGCAGTACAAATTGAATGTTTAAAACAAACAAAGCAAAACCAAATTAAAATTATACATTTAAAAAAAGTGTATTGTCTCAGTCCTCTGTGTCTCCTTCAGCAGGCATCCTGTTTTGGGATAGAAAAACAATCAAAGATTAGGGCAGTGCAATATGTCTTCTCCTCACAGATATCACTGAACTCAGAGTGAAATCTTGGCAGATGAGTCTTTAACGCACCCTTTGGTTTTGAATGTACACACACAATGTATGTAAATGCAGTGAAGTGTTCTGGTCACGTGCCAGTGTTTCAGTAGATCTTGCTGTAGGAGAATTGACTGGCTTTTGTCAGAAAACTTGCAATGACGACAGAGCATCACTTTGGCTACACCCTGATGGAGAAATAAAAGTACAATTGATCATTAATAATAAAATAAATTAATAATAATAATAATTTGACGCTTATAAAATAAAATAATGTAACATCACTATATTAGTTAGGCCTGTTTCCTTAAATTTGTGATGAAACCAGAGTTGCAACCAATTTTACTCCATATTGTAACGTATTTATAATTGAAATACACATACAATGGCTATACAATACAAAGTGTTTGCACATCCCTGGCAGTTGGTTTGTAAAATATCTTCATTGTTTTGTCAGATATCTTTATTTTGTCTGAAGATATGCAGAGAAGTGTGTGTGTGTGTGTTGTTGTTGTTGCTGTTAATTAGGGATGCAACGATACCATTTTTTCAGAACCGATCCGATACCAAAAATTCTGAGTATCGGCCGATACCGATCCGTACCGATACCAGCACAGGTTTTTTTTTAATCAAGTAGAATTTCTATAACTCTGTGTTGAACTGATAATAAGAACTGAAAAAAAGAAAAACAACAACAACAAAAAATATATGATCATAATCTGACATAAATGCTATTATAAACTAGATTAGTGGATAATTCAGTAAAATTTAGTCTAGAAAAATCACGAGTGTACAATAATTGTATAAAATCTGAACATTTTGTAAAAAAAAAAAAAATGTTTAGTGGGGAACAAATTAGAGACAATAAGTGTAACACTAAATCTGGTAAAACTTAGCAATTAATAGCAATTATTTTATATCCTACTATAAAATTGAGACATTTTTTAACTGTATAGCACAGCTGTTTAATGAGGTAGCAACATATGATAGATAGGACAGAACAAGAAAGGCTATTAATAATCTTTCATTGCGTCCCTGTATTATGATATGAAAGGCTCCAATACAGTGCGGCACAAAGCGCTTTTATGCGCATCCCGAGCTCAGAATGATGCGCTTGAAGCAACATGAGTCACAGCGCGCAGCGCGTCGAGTCCGCATTGAAAAGTTTCAAGCACAAAGAAAATACATATTGATGCGTAGTGTATTATACAGTATCTATCTATGCAATAGTCTATTCAGCATTTTCTTTTAACAGTTTTAAATTTCAGTTACTGTGCGTGTGAAGAACAAATAGTGCTCTGACTTTTCTCCAGTGTTGTGATCTAACAGACACCCGGTAGAAAGTAACATGATTAAGGTACAGCAATAAAATCCAGCAAGATAAGAGTTGTTTTATGCGAAACCATAGACCTTTATCTACAGATCAAGTATAATAATAGTAACATTGAATCATCTTGGAGAGAGTTTCATCGTGTTAACTGTCGTAACCGAACGCGACGCGCTGTTTGAATGCTGAATGAAGAATGATTGACAGCCGCAGCTGAGAGAAACATTTACGTGATCTTGAATTTAACGACTTAAATATTCATTTATATCTCACATTATACTATATAATGGCTTCAGAACACTTATAATATTGTGCACAAAAATTTATGGTGCTTTATAATGTTTGTGTGCCTTTTGTGTGGCTTAACAATAACACAGAATAGTATACACACAATATCGGATTTGGATCGGCCTCGTCTGACCGATACCCGATCCGCCAAAAATGGCAGTATCGGAGCCGATATCGATACTGAGTATCGGATCGGTGCATCCCTACTGTTAATAAACTAAAAATAATAGGCCTATAATGTTATTAAACAATTGAAAATATTACATTGTAATTGTATTAAAAAGAAAGAAAAAAAATCCTACAGTTTTTTTTTTTTGATGCTTAATTATGCATTAAATTCAGGTAGGCTACTGAGTCGCTGTCCTCAGTGCCGCAGAAAAGCGCCTACAATCAAAATCCTGATTGCCGCTAGTGCCTATCACATGTAATTTTGTAGCGAACTGTCTTGTGTGATTAAAGTTTTGAGCTTCAGAATTTCCGATAACATAGTGAGTTTTTAGGGAGCAAATGTTTCAGTGCACTGTAAGGATTTTGTGATAAAGACGGCCATTAACCACTGACTACTGATCTAGAGAACTGAGTGATATTTACCCAGAGTTTAGCACCTTGACTAGCTTGTTCAGGTGTGCTGGACTAGGTTGGAGTAAACCTCTGCATGTAAGTGGACCTTGAGAGACGATATTATATCTCCTGCAATATGTTCTGAACTTACAACACTGGTGTCCAGACCAAAGTTCTGCAGAGTTTCTGGTGATCCTGGATCAGCTGCTCAGGTCTGCTTTATTGGGTTTGGGAGCTAAACTCTGTGATCAGGACTAGATGGCAAACAATACTGTAAAGGGGAGAAGACAAACACTATTATTATGTTATAAATAACTTGTTCTGTGTTCATCTGCTAACCTGTACAAAGTATGCATCATGAATAAGTGGTATGAATTTGCTCTTTTAATAACACTGTTTTACTACATTAATACTAACTACAAACCTGATAAAAATGACTGGTGGGCAATGGAGGAAAGGCTTATTTTGCCCTCCAGGTCAAGTACAGCTCGCTGCATCCTGACGTCACTTGATAACTATGAATTAACCATACAGTCCGTACTTTTAGGTTAAATAAATTAGACTATTCCCATTCATCCATTGACCAATTTAGGCCGTGGGCCGGACCCCGAAATTGTGAATTTCAGTGATCCCTGCCAAGGAACTAAGTAATTTGTTTACAGGTGCCATGTAAAAATTCTTATAAGTAGTGTAAGCATTGTTTCCAACTTTGATGTGTGCACATTTGATGATGATATCGATTTAAACTCTTAAATTTTAAACGGGCAAATTTCTAGGACTACTAAATCGTAGCGTCAGAAAACGTAAACAAATCACCCGTATCCTTGACAACCTGTCACGTCTCCCTGACAACCAGCATAGTTGATTCCGTAACGTTGCTCTCTTGATAACGAAATCCTGCTATTAAAATATGCTTTATATACTTTTTGTCTACACGAGCTATACTATACATTGTGCACTTACCGTCAGATAATTATTGATCACCCGTGGGTGGGCTTTTGTCACCTTATTTATTTTAATAGACCGCATAACAACAGAGCGGGACGCGATTGACAGCCGGTATGCGACAATATGAAGTGCTGTATAACGTTAAGTTACATGTTTTTTTGGGCAAAAAGCCCAATAACCTTATTTTCTCAAACAAGATGGGCATAATTTGTTCAGTGTGTGTGTGTGTTTCAGAGAGAGAGGCACGGGCGCGATCGAACAGTGGAAACATAAAAACATACATCGTCATTTTGTTCATACAGGACATCATTAAAACTGCAAAGTTTTTAGCCAACTTATATTTCTGTAAAACACAACATTGTGCTTTTGTCAAACAGTAAACTCTTGTCAAACTGTAACCTACAACTGTCCCCAACCAAAATCACACACACGCACGCTTTTTAAAAGCAAAAATCATCTCATCTTTTGGACATTCATCATATTGCATTGGTTTTCATCTCTTGTTCTCAAACCGAGCACTAATCTGTTTATTTTAAGTTACACATTCTACATTGATTAAATAGAAAATAAAATGGTAGTAGTTTTTAATGGTAGTATTATTTTTTACAGAAAGAAATAATTTTTTCAGATGAGAATAAAGTTAGTTAATTCAAATTTTAAGCAAACAAATATATTGAAATATAGCAAATTAATTTTAAATTAATTCAGGTACAATTACCAAACATATCTCAAGGTCTTTTGAATAAAGGGTGGCAGTCTTTCATTATCAACTGTTTTTGTGGACTATACAGACCATTTCCGAAAAATTAGAATATCATGGAAAAGTTTATTTATTTCCATAATTCCATTCAAAACGTTAAACTTCCATAGATTATAGATTCAGGGCCCACAACTTAAATGATTTCAAGTATTTAGTTGTTTATTTGTACATAATTTGGGCTTCCAGCACATAAAACCCACGAAAACAGGATTTCAAAAAATTAGAATATTACATGAAATCACACAGTAATTACACAGTGATACCATGGTCATTGAACCAGGTTTGGGTTATTTTGGCAGTGTGGGCAGGTGCAAATCCTGCTGGAAAATGAAGGAAGCATGAAGTGCTCTGAAAATGTCCTGGTAGACGGCTGCGTTGACTCTGGATTTAATAAAGCACAGTGGACCAAAGTCCTCTTTTCTGGTGAGCTCATTTGGAAACCAAGGTCCCAGAGTCTGGAGGAAGAATGGAGAGGCACACAATCCAAGATGCTTGAAGTCCAGTGTGAAGTTTCCACAGTCAGTGTTGGTTTGGGGAGCCATGTCATCAGCTGGTGTTGGTCCACTGTGCTGTCCACTCAACGCAGCCGTCTACCAGGACATTTCCAGAGCACTTCATGCTTCCTTCATTTTCCAGCAGGATTTGCACCTGCCCACACTGCCAGAAGAACCCAAAACTGGTTCAATGACCATGGTATCACGTGTAATTACTGTGTGATTTCATGTACCGGTAATATTCTAATTTTTTGAAATCCTGTTTTCGTGGGTTTTATGAGCTGGAAGCCCAAATTATGTACAAATAAACAACTAAACACTTGAAATGTGTGGGCCCTGAATCTATAATCTATGGAAGTTTAACGTTTTGAATGGAATTATGGAAATAAATAAACTTTTTAGATATTCACATTTTTTGGAAAGGGTCTGTATACTGGAGAAGTATTTTGTCTCCATTTGAGTGAGATGTTTTTATGTGGCTAATTGAGCAAAGTGCTTCCATATATTTTATTATTATTAGTTCAAGAATAAAATAAAAATATCGGATTGATATCGGCATCGGCAAATAGCCAAAGCTGCGGCATCGATATCATAAGTGAAAAATTAGTATCGAGACATACCTAATCAAATCCATCAATTCTACTAATTCTCTATTAAGATAATTGTGTATTGGTGCATCATGTAGGCTATGTATGTGTGTATTGTAGTTAGTTTAAAAATGTATGTTAAATAAATCTCACAATACCAGTGAATCTTAATTACACAATGTGATTTTAATTAATGTATATTTTTGAACACTGTAGTTCTTTGTGTAAGATTATAGTGAATAGTGTAAGGCTGACACTGAATTGAACACAAAAGTCATTGTTTTTTAGGAATATTTTATTTGAAACAAAGACATTACATGGTTTTCTTCCATATCTAAACAGTGAGATTACTAGATTAAAAGTAACAAACTTTGATAAACACATTATTTGTCCCCTTTGTTCTGTCCCCTACCTGGTGCCCCATAACAATGAAGATAAAGCCCAACTGCTGCCAGAGGAAGTCAGTGATGACACTGCATGCAAGGTTCGGGTTTTGCGTTCTGCATCAGATGGCCAAGCCTCCCAAAAAGAGCTCCTCCATCTCCTACCAGTTGGATACCTCATATGCAGAAAGAATCAATACATAACTGACACTAAAAACACAAGACACAAAAAGCTGATCCTACCATACTAAATTACTTAAGATGCTAACGCTAGCCAACGTGTATACTACATTTAAAACGACAAATAGCTTAACATTACCCATGTGTGTAGCATTCGGTACTTGGCTTACATTACTTGTACAAATACTGATAGCGGTAACGTTAGCTATTTTGACGGCGTGCATATGCCAAGACCCATTCATTCAGACTTTTTACAATGTTTCGGATAATGCTAGAGCCAGTTACCTACCGTGCACCCATACACTGTAGCCAAAAAACGGAGAAGTTACGTCCAACGGAGAACTGGCCACTGACCGGCCGCCGCGCCCGCGACTTCCGTTCACATCCGGGTCTTCGGGCACCAAATCAAATAATGAAGTGATTGGCCAACTCAAGTTGACAAGGTAACAACACGAGCTTTGATTGGTTCTTACTCCGGCTAACATTTTGTGGTTAGCTAGCGAGATTATATCTACGTTATATTTTTAATGTGCAACAATTGACGTTGGAAACAAGCAGTAATGTGCTCAACAACAATTTATATAGCTAATTATAAAAAATGAACCAGTTTCCTGGAGGAGATCTATCATATCGAAAACTAAAGGAGAAAAACAGACTTGGCCCACGGCCTAATTGTCAGCAAAACCTTTACAAAACTATCAAAATATCTCATCTACACATAATATGTGATTAAACGCCCATACTTACAGCTCAAGTCTATAGTTAACCTAACTTAACGTTAAGTTACCTCAAGTTAGCCTAACGTTAACGGTTGAGATGCTAACGGACTTTTGCGAAGACACTAAGCCATTTCTATAAAGTAAATATTCAACGGAAGCGAGTCATTTACATGAAAGAAAGTCTCAGAAACACTTGTATGTACAATCTGTGTAATTTTATGGACTAAACTTACCTTAAAGTAGTTAAAACAACAGTGAGAGACGGAGTTTCGCTGATTGTCAGTTGAGCTGCTGCCTCGTTTCCATGGTAACGCCCTCCGCTCCAGTTCAAATGCTGCTTGAATATTCAGCGCGCGCGCCCATTAAAACACGTAGAAGTCACGCAGCATTTACATACATTTTGAATTGATGGAGTGAATTATTTGATAATCAGCTAAAATATCCTGAAACTTGATACATTATTAAGTGGATAGTAGGCTTGTGGCCATCGCAAACTGTAAATAGAATGAAAATATAAAAGCATTGAAAACGTACAAGTCTGTCAGTTATATATATATATATATAATAGGCTACATTATAATATAATATATAGGCCTACCTTTAGGAATGGTAAACGCGGTGTGGAAACAAAATAGCAAAAACTACATGATATAATTATGAACGTTTTCTACACAAATTCACAGATGTGACACGAAGAACAAAGCTTTATTCTAAGTATTTTTTTTAATGTATTTCAAATCTATTAAATGTATTTCAATATTTAACAGTGCTTTACATATGTGAATATATTAATATTCACATGTGAATATATTAATAGTGCTGTTGTTTATCGGGGTCTACAGTGTTTAAACTACTTTGATGTTTAATGTTTTTATGGATGCATTATAGGCATATTTAATGTAGTAACTGTTAACAAATGTTCAGATATAGGTGTAATAATATTCAGCACAAGTTTTCAACGAGATACAAACCACTAGGGAGCGCTTTTTACTGGATTTATGCCAAATCATGTAGGTAGATGGTTTACGAACATAGGTGTTCACAAATAATGTATTTCTGGGATGTGCAGTGACACGTAACTTTGAAACTATTTCTACAATCTATTTATTCACTTGCTACAATAGACTTTAATTGTATTTATGCTATATTAGGGCTAAATGTGGTTTAAAACAGATGGACCAAACAAAGCCCAAATGTCAACGTCTATTTTTGGGCTAAATTAAGACTATGACGGGCCGACTTGATTCAGCCCAAAAAACAATGTCTTAATGACGTCTGGTGCTGGGTGGGCTTTCTCTCGACATGATTATGTATAACTTATAAAACATTTCTAATACCAATCACAAATACGTCTCAGGACGTAACAACACACAAAAAAAACATTGAATATGGTTTACATTTTTGTCGTTATTAAGTCTAAAATTGATCATTTATTAACTGGCACTTACTTGAAGTTAAGTATGACTGTGACAAAATGGGACAACTTCCCATTACAAAGAAGCTGAAAATGTACAGTATTTGTGATGTGGAAACATGATTCACATGTTAAAAATTATTTTACAACATGTGCAAATATATTTCACATGAGCTCCACATTATAACCTATAGAAACATGTTTTCCACATGTGCCACATGCTCCATTATGTTCACATGTGGTGAAATGTTGTTCACATGTGGTGACGTTGTTCACATGTGGTGAAATGTTGTTCACATGTGGTGACGTTGTTCACATGTGGTGAAATGTTGTTCACATGTGGTGACATGTTGTTCACATGTGGTGACATGTTGTTCACATGTGGTGAAATGTTGTTCACATGTGGTGACGTTGTTCACATGTGGTGAAATGTTGTTCACATGTGGTGACATGTTGTTCACATGAGAACACATGTGATCACATGAGGTCACATGTAATCACATGTGGAAAACATGTGATAACATGTGAAATTCATGTGTTTTTTCTGTAAGGGTATATTCAAATAAATGAGTACATATAGTAAAATGTAGGCCTTTAATTTATTTTTTTACAAAGAAAGAGTACATTTGAAAAATTGTTGAAATTGTAATTGTTGTTGTAATTGTAATCTTTTTAATAAAATAGCAAAACATATATTTACAAGGTAGATGTAAGCTAAATCTTAAAAGGTCAATATAAGCCTTCTCTTTAAATTATTTGTATTGTGCTTTATATTAGTGACACATTTGGGGAGAAGATTTAGTTTTTTTTAATAACCACGCATAAACATTATTCTCTCAAAAATACAAACATGTACATACGTACATGTTCCTCACATATTATGGTAGCCCTGTTTTGTGCTAAATAGAGTGTAATTACACCTTTGCCATTAATATGTGTATAAGCAACTGAAAAAAGCACAAATGTCAGGGCATTTCAAAACATCCCAAGGGCCCCAAAAATACCTCAGACCCCAGAGGGTTAACATTGTTTAGAAAGGTAAGTGTGTTATTAAATTATTATTTTAAAGAGGCAAGTTTTTTTATTATTATGCTTGCATAAAAAAGTGAAAGACATGATGGTCAATTTACCCCCAGATGGCTCAATTTACCCACTGACTGGGATCAACTTACCCCTAGCCTGGGGTAAGTTGAGTCACATGAACACTTTTTTTTCTGAGGTCATATTTTCAAGGCTCTTTGTCATAGGTGCATTTAAAAAAAAAAAAAAAAATTTTATAGGCAACATCCCAAATTAACAGTGGATGTCTTCATTGTACTTCTGTCTCAATTTCCCTTACCTTGAGATCCACATAAGTAAAAACTGGCTCATCTTACCCCACTCTCCCCTAATGTCATTAGCATATACAAATGCACTATTCAACGTCCAAATCCTTTACTTGAGAGTAGTGAGCGACAAGAATTTCTTAGATTTCTTTGCCACAAGGAAAAGTGTGTACACTTGCTTAGACCCTGACGTGGCACTAAGTGTTTTTTCACGTCAAAGACCATTTTTTATTAATATGAATGTCGGTGTGGATTTAAGCGTATACACACTCTTAAGATCAAATCTATGAAAAACGTTTTTATAAACGTGGCCGAAGGACACCACTTGAACTACAAAACTAGAAAAGCCAGAGACAGTAAAATATCAGTGTGTTATAAACAAGTAAGCCACTCTGTTTGGGTTATAGACTTTCACAACTGAACTGGACATAAAGGTTTGGACCATTTCTGTGTGAACAAGTGCTGATACTAGGCAAAAACAGGATGTGTGGTAAAATGCATTGTGGGTACAGTGTGAACTTTTCTCATGTTCTCATGTTTCTCATGTTTTTTTTCTCAAGACGTTGCACACTTGCAGCAAGGCGCTAATGGTGAGATTTAATCACGGATGTGCCCAGACATCTCTATGAAGTGCATCTGTCACCTTTATGAGTGAATATGAACGTGTGATTTTGTGATATCATTTTGAGTGGTGTACAGTGTTCTTGTCTATTTCATTTGCTAATGTGATTGTAATAATTAATTGAGCCATTTGTTACAGTGAGATGCAGAACTGAATGGGGCCAATCCATGAATGCGAAAATACTCAACTGTACAGTATAGCCACAATATTAACAATCCCAATCTTTTCTGAGTAACATTACATCTAATTTTACAGCTTTTTTTAAAACACGGGAATCAATGTAACAAGTGCTTTTATAAAATTATAAGCTTCACATTTCTGCTTTTAAATCCTTCAGAAATTGGCCCCATTCACTTCCATTATGAGTGCCTCACTATAGCCTCCATGTTTGTCATTTTTAAAAAAAAAGTTGAAATACAGTTTTGTAGCAGTTTTATCCTCCTGAGTTTTTTATTTATTTAATATTTTTCACATTGTTTTAGAGTATAAGAAACAAATGGTAAAAACAAATGTGCTTCGTCCCTCCACCCCTACAGCTACAGCGGGTTCCTCCTTACCCTCGGCATCGCCTCTGTCCTCCGTCGAACCAGCTACGTCTCAGACCTCACGTATTCTGGCTCCGCCTCTGACGATCGTTGCTGCGTCATCGCAGAGGTCTCCAGTTCCAGCAATGTTGTTCGTTTCCATCAGCTCTCTGTGTGCGCCCATGGATCTGCCTGGTCTCCTATGGATCTTCCCTCAGCTGTTGTCAGCCAGTACACCATCTTGGCTCCTCCCTTCCTCGACTCCGCTGGATCTGTCAGCACTGGTGAGCTCTGGGTCTGTGCCAGCGGACTATCGCCACCTTTACCGCCAGGGGATCGTAGTCCACTCACCACCCCATCGCCACTGCCTGCTCTCACCATCCCTTCGCCATCTCCTCGCCCCCCTCCAAAACCCCCTCCATCCCTCCCCCTTGTCCTCATGTGTTACGGCGCCTTGCCAGAGGGGGGTGTACTGCCACAGTTATGTTCAGTTTTTCTTAGTATTCATGGGTGCAACCGCCTGTGACATATATACAGTGAGGAAAATAAGTATTTGAACACCCTGCTATTTCGCAAGTTCTCCCACTTAGAAATCATGGAGGGGTCTGAAATTGTCATCGTAGGTGCATGTCCACTGTGAGAGACATAATCTAAAAAAAAAAATCCAGAAATCACAATGTATGATTTTTTAACTATTTATTTGTATGATACAGCTGCAAATAAGTATTTGAACACCTGAGAAAATCAATGTTAATATTTGGTAGAGTAGCCTTTGTTTGCAATTACAGAGGTCAAACGTTTCCTGTAGTTTTTCACCAGGTTTGCACACACTGCAGGAGGGATTTTGGCCCACTCCTCCACACAGATCTTCTCTAGATCAGTCAGGTTTCTGGGCTGTCGCTGAGAGTTTGAGCTCCCTCCAAAGATTCTCTATTGGGTTTAGGTCTGGAGACTGGCTAGGTCACGCCAGAACCTTGATATGCTTCTTACAGAGCCACTCCTTGGTTATCCTGGCTGTGAGCTTCGGGTCATTGTCATGTTGGAAGACCCAGCCTCGACCCATCTTCAATGCTCTAACTGAGGGAAGGAGGTTGTTCCCCAAAATCTCGCAATACATGACCCCGGTCATCCTCTCCTTAATACAGTGCAGTCGCCCTGTCCCATGTGCAGAAAAACACCCCCAAAGCATGATAATGCGGACTACGGAATATTTAATATTTAAAACTTTATAAAGTAAAATAACTGATCGCTTCGCTTCAGAAGGAATTATTAACCCCTCGGAGCCACGTGGAGCACTTTTATGATGGATGGATGCACTTTTATGGACTTCAAAACAGAAACAGTCATTCACTGCCATTATAAAGCTTGTAAGCTTGTTATTTTTTTTTTATATAATATAACTCTAATTGTATTTGTCTGAAAGATGAATTTCATACACACCTAGGATGACTTGAGGGTGAGTAAATCATGGGCTAATTTTCACTTTTGGGTGAACTATCCTTTTTTTTTTTTTTTTTTTTTTGTTTGCAGGTTATGTCATGATCGGCGTCTTAAGTGCTTTGTCAAGTATCTTAGCAGTTATACATGACTGCTGCATAACTGGTAAATGTGTCTGCTGCCCAAGGGTACTGTTATCATACCCTGGACGAACAGCAAAAATACAGAACAAGGGACAAGGTAGGAGACAATTTCAAGAACAGTGGAGAGAATCAAACAGCAAGTTACTTCCAGTTACTTCTGTTACTTCCAGCTAGGCACAGATATTATGTTTAACAGAAATGAACACATATTTTATCCCTTCAGACCTGCTTCTTCCCAGTGAAGAAAAAAATAAGTAACAAACAAGCAATGCTATAAGAATGTAGGGGAAAAAAAAGGTTGTTGAATTATTAGATTAAGACTAAAAAGACTAGTAGTGTGTAGCCTATCTGTGGGTGTTTATGTGTACTTACTCTGGTTGATTTGATAAATATATTGGTAATTGTAGCATCAAGGCATCTGTTGCATATTTCATATGCTTTTCCATACATTCAAGTGCAATGGAAACTGCAACCCTATCTGCTTTTGTTTGCCTAGATATATAATATAGTAGGCTATATAAATATTATAAAGCCTATAAAATATACTGACCATTTACATCAGACAAATCGATTTTACAAATGTAACAATTGTGGTCTCAGATAAATATAAAAATGTTTATTCCTTCTCTATAGAGGTCAGATATGTCTGAATCTCAGGAGGATATCTTTGATCAGTAGTGTAACGATCACCAGCTGGAGTGCCTCTGAGAGTCACCAGAGGGCACTCCACACCAGACTGATCACATCACAAACTCAACTTCCCATCATGCCGCTTACCTGGGACTGATTGCACATACACCTGCAGCTCATCCACACTCATCTCATACACCTGCAGCTCATTCACATACACCCATATAAACCTCTGTCACTCTTCAGTTCACTGCGAAGTATTGCCCTGCCCTGGTGTACAATTTCTGAGCGTTTTCCCTGTGTTTGCTGAACTGTTACTGACCTTGGATTGTTTATACCGACTTCTGATTCTTTTGCTGCCTGTCTTGACCCGGATTGTTCATTGGACTGTGATTCCTGCCGCCTGCCTCGACCCTTGCCTGTTTTCTGTTTCTGCTCTGAGATTATCTCCATTGTTCTGACTGCCCCTGATTTACCCTGCCTGTTGATTATTCTAATAAAGCTGCAATTGGATCTTACTGCGTCCTCCACATAATTACAAGTAGATATATCTGTAAATGCAAGCAAAAGTGATGTTCATATCATTCGAGATCTTACACACAAATCAGCTTGGTTTCTATGAAAACTGAACATGTGTTTATATTTTATAACCTCGATTAACACATCCAGAGCTGACTATGAAAACTCAGTTTCTAGCAGTTCATGAGAAGTTGAGAACATATTGAAAGTCTTTATCTTAAATGTAAGGTCCACTGTACACTCCTGGAATTGTAATGTTAAACATCAAAGTCGCTATTAACTATAGGTTTATGTTGAACTATTTTAATAAGCTAATAACAAATAAATATTTTCTTGAAGTGTCTTTTAACCATACCTGTAAGGACAACTCCCAATATTTATATTTTTGGCAGCCAACTTTTTTTATTTTTTTATTATTGCTGTAGTTTATATTCCTGACATAAATGTATGGAAGCAGATTAGTCTCAAATATAATTCACGCAAAAAACATGATTCACAAATGCGTAGACAATTTCACATGCATGAAACCTAATTCACGTGCACACAAAAAAAATCCACGTGCGTGAAAAAAATATATATTCACAAAAAGCAATTCACATGCGCAAAATAAAATTATATACTCATAAAATACATTTCACAAATGCAAAACACAATTCGTAGATATACAACTGTGCACAAAAACCTTTGAATGTTTAAAATGTACGAGTGTATTCTTGCATTTGAATGTGCAAATCGTCATTCACGTACGAATCGCCTTAGATATGTGTGTGTGTGTTTTTGAGACTTTGCTGGCAGCATAACACTTGTAACACAGAGCAGTCGTACTCTTTAGCCAATCAGATTTAAGCTTATCAATCGACCAATCAGTATCACGTGAGGGCGGGCCTACCTACATGTTACATCATCAGCTTTTGACCAGTTCATGGCTGAGCAGAGGTAAGTGCAGTTAATCATTCATTTCTGTGTTAACTGAAGTTAAAGAAGTTTGAGATCAGTTGAAGCAATAGTTTATGAACTATTAACTGATGTAAGCAAGTGTTGTTGTAATCAGATGTCCCATATCGTGTCAAAAATGAAGAAGAATGATGCTTGTTTTGTTGTATTTTAGCTGAAGGTACAGACAGCTCTCACAGCTACAATCACGCTAATGATTGCAAAACAATCCTCTGTGGTCAATACCCATCAAGATTGTTCTTTAAATAGTGAATAGACCTATTTTAATGAGCACCCAGTGTTTTTTGCCATTTGTGTATGATGTTAAATTATTATTAACACTAGTGATGGCAAAATGAGGCTTTCTGAACCACTGAGACCTCGCAGGCCATTGCTTCAGCTAAAGGTTCATTACTCGAAGCTTCATTCAGCATTGCTCACTAGTGACACCTAGCTACTGTGCAAAGAAATAGCAGAAAAATTAATTAATTCTGAACCAGTGTCGCGCCCTCCCTCCCTCCCTCATTTTATAAAAAAATATTTTTTTTTATAAAAAAATTATATTTTATAAAAATGCTTTTATAAATAAAAATATTTATTTGTAATGTAAATATATTTATATTTAAATGTATATTTTATAAAAATATTTTTATAACTAAATTTTTTTTAATTTATTTTGTACTCACTGTTGATGTTTGTACCCTTTCATTTGCAATAATAAAAAGACATGATCAGACATTTGTCCATTACTGTGTATAATATATAAAATATGTATCTTTCTCTGTCTGAATTTACTTGTCCAGAGTCACACACATATTAATTAATTATTCATAAATTGTTTGGATAGGGACAGTATGAACAACAACAGTGACACTGTTGAGTGCAGTGCTTATGTTAGAGGGGGTGTAATAAAGTACATTTATTTTTTTTTTTTTTTTTTTTTTTTTTTTTTTTTTTATACTAGCAATATATTTTTTAAGTACATACACAATATATTAACTTCGAATTACATTTATAGTCAGTGCATTAAACTGTTGTCCTACCATAATCTTTCACCATATTTTTTAGTAAGATCCTGGATCCTTATAAAGGCATGGGGGATTAGAGCACCACATACAGAGTAAAACACAAAACACTTCTTTTTCTTCTTTTCCCTCGATGTTGAACCCATTTTTCTTCTTTTACATTGTCCTTCAGTGGTCCTAATACAGAGTGAATCCAGCGGACAGAATGACTCTGAGTCTTGAAGTGGTATTTTAGTGGGTTGCTCCAAAGATTCGGGACCAAGACTGGAGAGAGACCTATAACTTGACTGCTCTGGCTTAAGAAAGACCTGGAGTCGAGACTGCTGGGATGCAGACTGGTAACAGGCTTGTGCTGACTGCAGGCCACTGGGCTGGTCCACAGACTGGTAACAGGATTGTGCTAACTGCAGACTACTGGGCTGGGACACAGACTGAGAGCTGGTTTATACTGACTGCAGGCCACTGGGCTGGTCCACAGACTGGTAACGGGCTTGTGCTGACTGCAGGGCACTGAACTGGTCCACAGACTGGTAACGGACTTATGCTGCCTGCAGACTGCTGGGCCGGAACACAGACTGGTAACTGGATTGTGCTGACTGCAGACTGCTGGGCTGGTCCACAGACTGGTAACGGGCTTATGCTGCCTGCAGACTGCTGGGCCGGAACATAGACTGGTAACTGGATTATGCTGACTGCAGACTGCCGGACTGGTCCACAGACTGGTAACGGGCTTGTGCTGACTGCAAGCCACTGAACTGGTCCACAGACTGATAATGGGCTTGTGTTGACTGCAGACTGATGGGCTGGGACACAAACTGGTAACTGGATTGTGCTGACTGCAGACTGCTGGGCTGGTCCACATACTGGTAACGGGCTTGTGCTGACTACAGGCCACTGAACTGGTCCACAGAATGATAACAGGCTTATGTTAACTGCAGACTGATGGGCCGGGACACAAGCTGGTAACGGGATTGAGCTGACTGCAGAATGCTAGGCTAGTCCACAGACTGGTAACGGGCTTGTGCTGACTGCAGACTGCTGGGCAGGGACACAGACTGGTAACAGGCTTGTGCTGCCTGCAGGCTACTGGGCTGGGACACAGACTGGTAACGGAATTGTGCTGACTACAGGCTGCTGATCTGGGACACAGGCTGAGAGCTAGTTTGTGCTAACTGCAGGCCAGTGGGCTGATCCACAGACTGGTAACAGGCTTGTGCTAAAAGCAGACCACTGGAATGGTCCACAGACTGTGAGCTAGCTTAGGCGGGTTGTTGGATGCCAGATTAATCCACAGATTGTGAGCTGGCTTGAGCTGTTTGTTGGATACCCGACTGGTCCACAGATTGAGAGCTGGTTTGCGCTGGCTGCAGGCCAGTGGGCTGGTCCGCAGACTGGTAGCAGGCTTATGCTAATTGCAGACTGCTTAGCCAGGACACAGACTGGTAACGGGATTGTGCTGACAGCAGACCACTGAGCTGGTCCACAGACTGTGAACTGGCTTGGTCTGGTGGTTGGATGCCAGACTGGTCCACAGACTGTGAGCTGGCTTGGGCTGGTTGTTGGATGCCAGACTGGTCCACAGATTGTGAGCTGGCTTGAGCTGGTTGTTGGATGCCAGACTAGTCCACAGATTAGTCCACAGATTATGAGCTAATTTAGACTGATTATTGGATGCCAGACTGGTCCACAGATTGTGAGCTGACATAGGCTGGTTGTTGGATGCCAGACTGGTCCGCAGATTATGAGCTGGCTTGGGCTAGTTGTTGGATGCCAGATTGGTCCACAGATTGTGAGCTGACTTAGGCTGGTTGTTGGATGCCAGACTGGTCCACAGACTATGAGCTGGCTTGGGCTAACAACAAGCTACCTGACAGTACAACAAACTGTGAGCTGACTTGGGCTGGTTGTTGGATGCCAGACTGGTCCAAAGATTGTGAGCTGGCTTGGGCTGGTTGTTGGATGCCAGACTGGTCCACAGACTGTGAGCTGGCTTGGGCTGGTTGTTGAATGCCAGACTAGTCCACAGATTGTGAGCTGGCTTAGGCTGGTTGTTGGATGCCAGACTGGTCCACAGACTGTGAGCTGGCTTGGGTGAGTTGTTGGATGCCATACTGTGAGCTGGCTTAGGCTGGTTGTTGGATGCCAGACTTGTCCACAGACTGTGAACTCGCTTGGGTGAGTTATCGGATGACAGACTGGTCCACAGGCTGTGAGCTGGCTTGGGTGGGTTATTGAATGCCAGACTAATCCACAGACTGTGAACTGGCTTGAGCGGGTTGTTGGATGCCAGACTGGTCCACAGACTGGTAACGGGATTGTGCTGATTGCAAGACACTGATCTGGGACACAGACTGAGAACTGGTTTGCGCTGACTGCAGACCAGTAAGCTGGTCTACAGACTGGTAAAAGGCTTGTGCCGACTGCAGACTGTTGAATCGGAACACAGACTGGTAACAGGATTTAGCTGACTGCAGGCCGCTGATTTGGAACACAGACTGAGAGCTGGTTTGTGCTGACTGCAGATCACTGGGCTGGTCCACAGGCTGGTAACGGGCTTGTGCTGACTGCAGACTGCTGGGCTGTGACACAGATTGGTAACGGAGTTAGGCTGACTGCAGGCCGCTAAGCGGGGACACAGACTGGTAACGGGATTGAACTGACTGCAGGCCGCTGAGCTGAGACATAGACTGAAAGCTGGTTTGTGCTGACTGCAGGCCACTGAGCTGGGACACAGACTGGTGACAGGCTTGTGCTGACTGCAGACTGCTGGGCTGGGATACAGACTGGTAACGAGATTAGGCTGACTGCAGGCCGCTAAGCTGGGACACAGACTGGTAACGGAATTGTGCTGACTGCAGGCCGCTGATCTGGGACACAAACTGAGAGCTAGTTTGTGCTGACTGCAGGCCACTGGGCTGGTCCACAGACTGGTAACGGACTTGTGCTGACTGCAGACTGCTGGGCTGGGACACAGACTGGTAACGGAACTGGACTGACTGCAGGCTGCTGAGCTGGGACACAGACTGGTAACGGAATTGTGCTGACTGCAGGCCGCTGATCTGGGACATAGACTGAGAGCTAGTTTGTGCTGACTGCAGGCCGCTGAGCTGGGATACAGACTGGTAATGGGCTTGTGCTGACTGCAGACTGCTGGGCTGGGACAGAGACTGGTGACGAGATTAGGCTGACTGCAGGCCGCTGAGCTGGGATACAGACTGGTAACAGGCTTGTGCTAACTGTAGACTGCTGGGCAGGGGCACAGACTGGTCACGGACTTATGCTAACTGTAGACTGCACAGACTGAGAGCTGGTTTGTGCTGACTGCAGATCACTGGGCTGGTCCACAGACTGGTAACGGGCTTGTGCTGACTGCAGACTGCTAGGCTGTGACACAGATTGGTAACGGGGTTAGGCTGACTGCAGGCCGCTAAGCGGGGACACAGACTGGTAACGGGATTGTGCTGACTGCAGGCCGCTGAGCTGAGACATAGACTGAAAGCTGGTTTGTGCTGACTGCAGGCCACTGAGCTGGGACATAGACTGGTAACAGGCTTGTACTGACTGCAGACTGCTGGGCTGGGATACAGACTGGTAACGAGATTAGGCGGACTGCAGGCCGCTAAGCTGGGACACAGACTGGTAACGGAATTGTGCTGACTGCAGGCCGCTGATCTGGGACACAGACTGAGAGCTAGTTTGTGCTGACTGCAGGCCACTGGGCTGGTCCACAGACTGGTAACGGACTTGTGCTGACTGCAGACTGCTGGGCTGGGACACAGACTGGTAACGGGACTGGACTGACTGCAGGCCGCTGAGCTGGGACACAGACTGGTAACGGAATTGTGCTGACTGCAGGCCGCTGATCTGGGACACAGACTGAGAGCTAGTTTGTGCTGACTGCAGGCCACTGGGCTGGTCCACAGACTGGTAACGGACTTGTGCTGACTGCAGACTATTGGGCTGGGATACAGACTGGTAACGGGACTGGACTGACTGCAGGCCGCTGAGCTGGGACACAGACTGGTAACGGAATTGTGCTGACTGCAGGCCGCTGATCTGGGACACAGACTGAGAGCTAGTTTGTGCTGACTGCAGGCCACTGGGCTGGTCCACAGACTGGTAACGGACTTGTGCTGACTGCAGACTGCTGGGCTGGGACACAGACTGGTAACGGGATTAGGCTGACTGCAGGCCGCTGAGCTGGGACACAGACTGGTAACGGGATTGTGCTGGCTGCAGCCCGCTGATCTAGGACACAGACTGAGAGCTGGTTTGTACTGACTGCAGGCCACTGGACTGGTCCACAAACTGGTAACGGGCTTGTGCTGACTGCAGACTGCTGGGCTGGGACACAGACTGGTAACGAGATTGGGCTGACTGCATGCCGCTGAGCTGGGACACAGACTGGTAACGGAATTGTGCTGACTGCAGGTCGCTGAGCTGGGACACAGACTGAGAGCTAGTTTGTGCTGACTGCAGGCCGCTGAGCTGGGATACAGACTGGTAATGGGCTTGTGCTGACTGCAGACTGCTGGGCTGGGACACAGACTGGTGACGAGATTAGGCTGACTGCAGGCCGCTAAGCTGGGACACAGACTGGTAACAGGCTTGTGCTAACTGTAGACTGCTGGGCAGGGGCACAGACTGGTCACGGACTTATGCTAACTGTAGACTGCTGGGCAGAGGCACAGACTGGTCACGGGATTGTGCTGGCTGCAGTCCGCTGATCTAGGACACAGACTGAGAGCTGGTTTGTACTGACTGCAGGCCACTGGACTGGTCCACAAACTGGTAACGGGCTTGTGCTGACTGCAGACTGCTGGGCTGGGACACAGACTGGTAACGGGATTGTGCTGGCTGCAGTCCTCTGATCTAGGACACAGACTGAGAGCTGGTTAGTGCTGACTGCAGGCCACTGGACTGGTCCACAAACTGGTAACGGGCTTGTGCTGACTGCAGACTGCTGGGCTGGGACACAGACTGGTAACGAGATTGTGCTGACTGCAGGCCGCTGAGCTGGGACACATACTGGTAACGGAATTGTGCTGACTGCAGGCCGCTGAGCTGGGACACAGACTGAGAGCTAGTTTGTGCTGACTGCAGGCCGCTGAGCTGGGATACAGACTGGTAATGGGCTTGTGCTGACTGCAGACTGCTGAGCTGGGACACAGACTGGTGACGAGATTAGGCTGACTGCAGGCCGCTAAGCAGGGACACAGACTGGTAACAGGCTTGTACTAACTGTAGACTGCTGGGCAGAGGCACAGACTGGTCACGGGCTTGCGTTGATCATACAGCAGACCCCCATTGCCCCCAGGAGGGCAGAACACATATCCCTTCCCTCCCACTACGTAACATAACTAATCAGCGGGGCCCAGAGAGAATTGAAGTCAGCTGATTGAAGTTTGTTAAAGGCAAACATGGACTCCATACTGATATGGTCCGACAGGAGATTTCTATACTGATTAATGCTAAGATTATTTTTAGTTTTCCAATTCAAAAGGATAATTTTCTTTGCGACAGTTAGTGTGGTGAGGACCATGTGTGCTTTGTCGATCTCCATATTAATATCATTTAGGTCACCTAATATACATAATTTTGGGCAAGCAGGTATATTACACTTAAGCCATATTGATAAGTCCTCGCAAACCTTAGTCCAAAATCTTTGGACTGGAGTGCAGAGCCACAAGGCATGTATGTAATCGTCTGCTGTGTTACTTGTGCACTGCGTGCAAATGTTTGATTGATTAAAACCCATCTTGAACATCCTTTGTCCTGTGTAATAAGTTCTATGGAGGATTTTGTATTGTGTAAGTTGTAGATTTAAGCTGTCAGTCATATTAAAGTTATTTAGTATTATTTCTGACCAGAACTGATTGGTGGGATTCAGTGATAGATCTAACTCCCATTTTACAATTGGAAATGAAATTGTATCATCTATTTTAGAAATTAATCTATATATTTTCGATAGTAGCTTTGGAGTACCAAGGCTCCTGAATTCTGTCAAACTTGGTGGGAGTTCCAGGTTTGTTTGCTTAAGGGGGAATTTTTTACTTATTACTGATTTGAGTTGTTGATATTCTAGATATCTGTTATTACTTATCCCGTACTGTGAGGTGAGTGTTTGAAAAGGTAAAAAGATACTGTTATGGATTAAATGCTCTAAGTGTTTAATTCCTTTGTTTTTCCATTGGATAAAATTAATCATATTTTTGTTTAATATAATATCAGGATTATTCCATATAGGGGTGAGCCTACATGGGATCATTGAAGAGTCTGTTTTTTTAAGAAATTCCCACCAGGCTGTCAAACAGGTGCTGATGTTAATGCTCTTAAAGCACTTATGAGACTTAATATTTGAGCTAAAATACGGCAGGTTAGAAATTTCCAGGTTGTCGCATAGTGCTTGCTCTATATCCATCCATGTTTCATCTAATGCACTAGGTTTGAGCCATTTAGATATATACTGTAACTTATTTGCTAAGAAGTAATGATGGAAATTAGGTAAGTCTAGTCCACCCCTGTCTTTAGTTTTCTGTAGAGTTTTCAGGCTGATTCGAGAGGGTTTATTCTTCCAGAGAAATTGGGATATATGTGATTCCAGTGATCTAAACCACGTATAGGGAGGTTTCGTAGGAACCATAGAGAACAAGTAATTGATTTTAGGCAAGATCGTCATTTTTATGGTGGCAACTCTACCCATGAGTGAGATGGGTAAAGATTTCCACCGAGCAAGATCGTCCTCTATGGTCTTCAGTAGTTGAGTGTGATTTAACTTCAATAAATCTGACAATCTGGAAGAGATGTTTATGCCGAGATATCTTATATTACCTGACTGTAATGCTATACTGGATGGCCCTTGAAACCTACAGTTGATCGGTAGGACTGTACTCTTTGACCAGTTAATAGAGTAGTCAGACAGAGATGAGAACTTATTGATTAATGACATTGTTTCAGAAAAAGATGTACGTGAGTTCTGAAGAAATAATAAAACGTCGTCGGCATATAGGCTTATCTTATGTTCATTCTTTAAGGACCAAACACCTTTAATATTCTGATTTTGCCTGATTGCCATTGCTAAAGGTTCTATAAAGATGGCAAAAAGCGATGGGGAAAGAGGACATCCCTGCCTAGTGCCTCTCTGCAGATTGAAGCTAGAAGAGGTTTGATCATTTGTCCTAACTCTTGCATTAGGGGATTTATATAAGATCTTAATCCAGTTAATAAAGGTTGGTCCAAAGCCGAATTTACTTAAAGTAGCTAGTAGAAATTTCCAATTAACTCTGTCAAAGGCTTTTTCCGCATCCAGAGATACTATAATTGTTTCTAAATTATTAATGTTAGAATAATCTATTAAATTGATAAATCTACGCATATTGGTAGAGGAATGTCTGCCTTTTATAAAACCCGTTTGGTCAGGGTGAATTATAAGAGGAGTTATTTTCTCTAACCTTCCTGCTAAGGTTTTGCAGATTATTTTAAGGTCAGCATTTATCAATGATATGGGGCGATAACTAGATGGTAATGTAGGGTCTTTGCCTGTTTTTAACAGTACGATAATGTTTGCAGAGTTCATGGTTGATGTTAAATAGTTTTCTTCTTTAATTTGTGTAACCATTTTAAAAAAAGTTGGTGCCAGTGTTGTCCAAAATTCTTTATAAAATTCTATTGGGAAGCCATCTGGTCCAGGAGCTTTATTGCAGGACATATGTTTAAGGGCTTCATGTAGCTCTTCCACTGTAAGGGGAGAATCTAAGGCCATGACTTGTTCTTCATTTAATTTTGGAAGGTTTATGTTATTCAAGAATTTCTGGATATCGCTATCTAATGGATCTAGTTGGGATGAATATAGGGTTCTATAGAAATTTCTAAAAGTATCATTTATTGCATTGGGCTCGTGTATGATATTACCTACTGAATCTTTAACTGAATTAATTGTTGATTTTTCTTTGTTAGTTTTTAATTGGTTAGCTAAAAATTTTCCAGATTTGTTGCTATGTTCGAACTGCTCCAAGCGTAATCGTTGTACCATAAACTGTGTTTTCTTATTAATTATTTCATTTAATTCAAGTTTAGCTTTCCTTATTTGCTTAAGCGTCTGTTCTTCCGGTGATATATTGTAGATGTCCTCTAATGCTTTAATTCTTAATTCTAATTCTGACATATTTGCATTTTCCTTCTTTTTTTTATATGATGCAAAAGAAATTATTTTTCCTCTCATCACTGCCTTCCCTGCTTCCCATAGGATGCCTGCTGAGACTCCTGGTGTATCATTGTTTTCTAAATAGTTAGACCATTCTCTTTTGAAATAGCTGATAAAATCAGGGTCTTTAAGCAATGCCGTATTGAATCTCCAGTTCCTAGATGGTGGAGTAATTGATTTATTCCTCAGGTTGAAGGAAACTGGGGCATGGTCACTCACAGTGATGGGGTGAATCTGAATATCAGATAACTCACTCACTAAAGAGCTGCTAACTAGAAAGTAATCTAATCTAGAGTATGAATGATGAACTGAAGAAAAAAAAGTATATTCTTTAAGATTAGGGTGGTAAGAACGCCAAACGTCACACAGTCCCAGGTCCTCCATGTATTGTTTAACAGTATTAACAGATTGCCAGTTACGATAGTTACCTGCATTACTAAGCCTGTCAGCTGTGGGGTCCATTACCATGTTGAAGTCCCCTCCAATAATCAATACACTGTCTGTATGCTCAGACAGTGAGGTGAAGAAGGAATGAAAAAAGGAAGGGTCATCAACATTTGGGCCATATAAGTTGGCTAAGCACAGTTTCATGTTCTGAACTGATAAATTAACTACTATAAATCTCCCTTCAGGATCTGTAACTATGCTGAATACTGTGAATTTGACCTTTCTATTAATCAAAATAGCAACACCTCTCTGTTTAGAATTATAACTGGAAGAAAAAATGTGCGGAAACTGTACTGTAGAAAGAATATCAACTGACGTATTTGACATATGAATCTCCTGTAAAAACACAATATCAGCATGTAAGTCTTTTAATTGATTGTGAATTTTTAGCCTCTTCTCTCTGGTCCCGGCTCCGTGTACATTCCACGTGATAAATCTAAATGTGTTCATGCTCATAGTGGTGGTATGTGTTGAATACTATCTACAAATGTGTGTGTGTGTGTGTGTGTGTGTGTGTGTGTGTGTGTGTGTGTGTGTGTGTGTGTGTGTGTATAAGTGCGTATATGTAAGAGCGAATACATGGTGTGTGTAATTGTGTGTGTATCTTTACATTTGTGTGACTCTATGTGTGTAATATGACTGTGTATATGGATCTTATACAGATACCAGTATATTTCTATGTGTATGTTGTTTGTATTAATGAAGTGACCGCCTGGGGGGTGAAAGCAGGGAATAGTGTGCAGAAATAAAGAAAAAACAGTGCAAGAAAAGAGAATAGAAAAAAAAGAGAAAAAGAATATAAATGCAGAAACCATTTTAAAAAAAACACAAAAGAAAAGAAAAGAAAAAACAAAGAAAAAACCTAGCTATTGACATAGACTAGAGACTGGCAGTGTTATAGTGAGTAAATATCACCATCAATTAGCAGATCTTATGTATTAAAACCAGTGAGTCAGATTAACATATCTCTCTCATGTAAACTGAATGAAAAAAGAGAATACATATCTAGTTTCAGTAGAGCCAAGGGGTAGATTTCTGGTCTCGATGTAGGTGCCCATTTACATACAGTTTGTCCACCGAGATGACAGCGCGGGCTCCTTCCTCCAGGAATCTCCTCCTAATGGGGAACAAGATCTTACGACGCTCCAGGATTTCTTTTGGGAACTGATCATTCATGCTGTAGTCAGTTCCCCGGAGCTGTCTACCACAGCGCTTCACCTCTTCTTTTTCTTTATGAAGCACAAATTTAGCAACTATGGGACGCGGTCTTTGCCCTGCTGATCTTTTTGCGCCTAGACGATGTACGCGATCAAATTGAATAGCCTTAACGTTAACTTCTGGAAGTTTCAGTTGTATTTGCAGAAAGTTTTTGACAGTTACCTCCGCATCTTCCTCGGGTTGCTCTGGCAGACCAGCGAAAACCAGATTATCCCTCATGCTCCTACCCTGCACGTCTAGAACTGTTTCTTTCATTTTCTTATTTTCTACCGAGAGTCGTGTTACCTCTTCGTTTAAGTATTTCACGGACTCCCGGAAGGTGCTATTCTCCGCGGCCAGATCTTCTACCTGCTTTTGGCTGTATTCCAGAGACTCACGTAGTGCCTGGATTTCCCGGTGAAGAACCTCCAGCAAGCCCAACCGCGCATCAAAGCTGGATAATTTCCCTTCTATGGAGAGCAATATATCCGCCGTGTCGCTCCCGGTTGGTGATGTCGGAGAGGATTCCCCGGGGGAGTCTTTCCGACTCCTCTTGGATTTTCCCATAACGACCCACTGGTAGCTCTCGTCAATAAAGCTCGTCAAGCTGGCTAAATCCTCCTCCCTATGATCCAGGATTGCCAAGTTTAATGTGTTTTTTATTTAATTTTTTATAAATTACTTACTTGACTTGATATATTATTATTTTTATCCTTTCGTTAATTAAGCATTTGTTTGTTTGCTTGCTTCAGAAGCACGCCATGTTAGATTCTGCCAAGTCTCGCCGTGTCTCGCGTTACAGCATACTTCCGGTTGACTCTATCCTATAAAGTACATTTATTAATTTAACAGATTATAGATAACAGATTAAAGTAAACTGCAACAGAATAGTCCGGAAGGAAGGAAAATAAAAATAGTTTTTTTTTTTGAGAAACAGAATTATTTCAAGTGAGTTGGGGTTTAGACGATTCCTCTTCTTGGACAAAATCTCTCTAGCCTGGGAAAAGATCCTTTCACAAGGATGCAGGGGAACGTAAAAATGGCAGTGGTACAAATGAGGACACTGATGCTTCTGTTGAGCCCAGACAGGGGAGGATTCCCTCTTTCTTGCTGGCTCCATTACCAGGAAAAAGGAAGAGTCACAAAAAGCAAACAAATCCAAAAGGGCAATCCAAATCAAAAAGCAGTCCAGTCCAGATCCAAAAATCCAGAGCAATCCAAATAATCTTATCTAATTAATATAACAAGACTATAATTTAGGCCTACTATAATAATAATATACTAACTATTCTAACCTGATAATGTAATAATATACAGCCCTCACATATGACACAATAACGACAATGACAATGATAGTTTTCTAACTCTCTGACTCTCTGACACTACTACAACTGCTTCTACTACTGCTGACAACACCAACAAGGTGGCGCGAGTTTCGAATCGCCTTTTATCCGGAAGCGACACTCAGACCGAACCGATGACGTAGCCACACAAACCGAGGCCTCATTTGTCATTAGTCACGTGATTTTCACGTTAACGACACAAGCCTCGAATTGCGGCTTCATCTGGCACTCCCACTTTTTCTCGACACACGCTCCGACGCCTCGGTTCAAATGTCACATCACTAATTAACACTTGTTTCCCTGCATTTTATCAGGATTACTCACCTTTGGTGTGACATCTGGATAGCAGTCACAAACATCTTAATTCATGTTGTTTCTTAATTCTCTTTTATACTTTTTTTTTTTTTGTATTTATGTCTTAATTGGTAACACTTTATTAAAACATTTCATTAGTTAACATGAACTAATAATGAACTGCACGTGAACAGCCTTTATTATTTTTTGTTAATGTTAACATTTACTAATACTTCATTAAAATCTTGTTAACATTAGTAAATGCACTGTAAATTAACAATGAACAGCTGTATTTTTAACTAACGTTAATAAAGATTAACAAACACAGCAACAAATGTATTGGTCATGGTTAATACATGAACTAATGTTAACTAAGTTATTGTACCTTATTGTAGAGTGTTAGCAATATATTCAACATGCATTTCCTTATGTTTTGTGCTGTATTGTCATCGCAAGGTTTTTAAATAAGGTTTTTTATTGTCATCTTAAGGTCTCAGGACAATATTGTGAAGCATTCATTTTACTTTGCCTAGTAAAATAGGCAAATCTGATTTTATGCTGATGAGACAAAGGTACTTATCATAGAGAGGCAATTAAGATTATGCGACTAAGATTACTCAGTAAACTCTATTCAAATACCATCACTTAATTTCCCACGTCCTCTGTCTGCAACTCTTGTACTATAGGGTTTTAGTACTTTAAATATCAGGACAAAATCTTATATGTCCTAACAGAGAGGTCTACTGATGACCGGACTGAACACAATTCATTTTTTAACTTTTCACATGATGTATTGCACTTATATTTACACTCTTAAAACGGATGTGTTAAAAACAACACAACCTGTGTTATATCTTAACACACCTGTGTGTCTAGTTAAGGACAACACATTTTGTGTTACTTTTAACTCAACTAGTGTGTTATTGTTCTTAACACAGGGAGTGTGTTAAAATAATTAACACACTAATGTGTCATAAATCACACAATTTGTGTCATAGATGTGCTATTTTTGACCAGTTAAAATGAACACAAAACAAAAAAAGCATTTTTAAAATATATATATATTTATTCAAACTTAACTGCTACATTTTCACAAAGTCAGCATTCACATGTCATTTGAATTTCATAAAGACATTTTTAAACAATTTTATATCTTGGATTTACAAAAAAGGTTTTCTTTGTAGGAAATCATGTGAAGAGGTTTTACATCAGCAGCATTTCTCAAATTAATCACTTTGTATTCATTTGTTCTTTGGACTGCATAAGCATACACGTGTGGGTGAAAGTACATTTGTGAAAAACTAAAACAATTTCTTTTTCACATTGTGGAACTATGTGTAAAACTTCACCAAATAGACGCTCTTCTCTTAAGTCACAGTTTAAAGCAAGTACACAACCAGTTTGAAAAGTCAGACTGAACACACTAACAGAGTGAGAAAAATGAACAGTACCAATTTGTAATTTTTAAAATGTGAGCCATCACAGAAGACACGCAATTTACCATCACTTTCGGTTGAATCCACAAAGAGCTTTTGCATTTGTTCATTGCCTTGCTTTCTTGCAGTGTCTGACTGTTTCCAAGGAAGATTTCTGTTGGCTTGATTAAAAGAGTGGTTTTCAGCAAAATACTTGATCATTTTGTACGGGGTATCAACTTCCTCAAACATATTTCGTCCTCTTTCAAAATCTTTCATCAAAGTCTGCAATTCATCATTGGGTATAGATAGAGTAACGATTAAGCAGAGATGTGGTTCTCTCTTGCAAACAGTCCAGGGTTTCACAGAGTAGTTCTTTTGTGCATGCGATGCTTCTTTGCACATCGGTCAGGGTACAATTTGAAGAGGAGTACATTTTTGCAACAAATGCTGCTGCACAGCTTTGGTAGTCAGAAGTGCTGCAATTACGGTACTGGAGCCATCAAATTTAGTCTCTAGAATATCAACAGCAGCAGAGCAAGATGCAGCTGAGAAGTTCTCACTCATGCTAGAATCAGAGTCTTCAGATGGAATCATCCAGGAGGCTGGAGATGCTGGTTCCAGTCTGTAGAAATAAAAGTACATTTTATAAAATCCATTTTTTGCAACCGGAATATCGCAAAAGGAGTAGCAAAAGTCAGAGCGCTAGGATTTGAACTTGTACTGCCAGATCTGAGAGGTTGTAAGTGCTGACTTGACATTGTGCAGTAAAACTGAAGTAACTGAACTGAACACGGATGTTTTGATCATTGTCTGTGTGTACAAATTGAAAGATTCAGCTTTTCACATCAGAGCTGTGAGTGTAAATTTCAACTTACAAATACGAATGTTAAAATGACAAGTTCTCACATTCAGATTTTCAACCTCTCGAGTTAAGCTACTGATTTACCTCCATAGTTTTGGATCACTGCATTTAATTTGAGAATGTACATACAGAATGAAACATCCAGCATGATAGAGTAAACAGTCACTACCGTGAGCAGCAAAAACAGCCTCCCCTGGGTCTTAATGCCCATTCGGTAATAAATAAAATGAATACAAACAAATAACCTTAAGACACTTGGCCAAAATTAGTTTAAAAATATCTGCAAAAATCTAATATCATGCATACCTAAACAACAAAACAAAATTAAAACAGTTTATTACATGGCTTGGCTGAATTCCAATGTAGAATGCGGTCTGTTATGTAAGGGTTAATGTATAGAGAGGCGTCGTTTTTAGCGAATAACAACCCCGACAGGCTGAACGGGACCCCGACGCGAAGCGGAGGACTCTTGATTCAGCCTGAAGGGGTTGTTATTCGCTATAACGACCGCCTCTTTATACATTATCCCGCTTATTACATGGCTACCTACAAAATAAATAAATAATTTGACACGAATTATTGATTTAAAAACAATTGTATTGCTAGAATATTCTATGTATATTCTTGATAACAGACCGCTGCGAAGTATAACACACCGTTGCCATGAAAAACAGCGCGTTGCTATGGACGCGGAGCGGACTATTTTCTTTGGCGGAAGCAATACAATAGTTTTTAAACCAATAAACTCCTTTTTAAATCAATAATTCGTGTCAAATTATTTATTTATTTTGTAGGTAGCCATGTAATAAGCGGGATAATGTATAGAGAGGCGGTCGTTATAGCAAATAACAACCCCTTCAGGCTGATTCAAGACCCCGACCGTTCAGCTTGTCGGGGTTGTTATTCGCTATAACGACCGCCTCTCTATACATTATCCCTTACATAGTTTTATGCAAATCAGAGTCATATAATTTAATAACATCACAAAATGCTTGTACAGAAAACTGACAAACAAAAATAAAGCTAACATAAAAACACAATTAAGTCGCTTACCGGCTTAATGTCCAAGAGATAAGCAAGGGCTGACTTTGTACTGCATTTGGCCCACCCTTTGCTCCTTCCTGATGCAGTAGGGGGAAGCAATGTAATAGGAACTCTGTAACATGAATCTGTAGTATGATAGAAAAACACAAAATATAATGACATTTTTCATGGCTGGTATAATGGCTGACTTTAAACTCTTTGAACTACTAAAACTACTAAAAACTACTGTCCACTGAAAGAAAAACAACATTTTGACAGAACGAGCAAAGTAGCCTACCTTCACTCTCATTATCAGTTGGCATGACCAGAGGATTTTTCACTGTGGACATCTTTTGCAATTTTGGAACAATATTTCCTTCCCATTTTCGAAGAAAGAGGTCAGCCTTCCCAGGAAACATTTTTCCAAACTCAGTGTCAAGCTACAACACAAGATAGAATACACAATTACAACACTACTGTGTTTCCTCAGTATGTTTACAAAATATTGAGTCTTTTCGAGTCAAGTTTATGCAATCTTAACCTCAGAGAGGCATTGTGGGCCATTCCAGGTTATGAATAACTGTAGAATATATACATATATATATATATATATATATATATATATATATATATATATATATATATATATATATATATAGTGTGTTTACTATTGACATGTTAATATGAGTTTTTAATTGCTACCATTAAGTACCATGCAAATGAAAAAGAAAGTGTAGATAAATACTGTACTACTTTACATTATCATTTGTAATCATCATCCCACACCATGTTTGAATGGAAATGCCACTTGAACGGTTTCTTACCACGCTCAAAATTGAAAAGCAATATTAATATTTAATGCTTAAGAAAAGTACAATAATACTGGAATCTGTATGCATGACACACAGGTCACTTATTATAAGTTATGTTACTGAAAAGGGAAATTACATACCAATGCATGTGATCCACTTCTCTTAATCGACTTAAACAAAACTTGAAACTTGTCCAAGGCTTCCACTTTCTCCTTTAGGTTGTGTTAGGTTTAATGTGTCAATAAATTCATTAAAATCAAAGTACAATTTTTAAATTGGGTGGTACTCTGCAGCACAGGGGAGGAGACATTCGGAAGCATCAGTTATTTCTGCTGCACTCTTGAGATGCTGCAATTTTTTGCACATCTCCTTTTCATCAAGTAGTACAGCCACTAGTGTTTCCAGAGTGTCCTCCATTTGAAGCTGCAAAAGGGCAAACAAAAACACCAATCTGTTATATATAATGTTATACTGATTAAGCATAGTATTCACATTCATAATGTAAAAGAGTAGTTAACAAGCAGTTAGAATGAACAATATCTATTTATTTACGAAAACATCAAGCTAGCATAATAAACTTCCGAGATAAACCTAAAGCAATCTTTTGATCTCTGAAAACCAGTCGTCCATTTTCAATGAAGAGTCTTCTTGAATTGGTACTTCATACTACTTTTACTATTTCTGCCATATATTATGGTAAAAAATATTAAAAGAAGTGTGCTAGTACGCGGTTCCGAATTCCGAATCTGTTTGTCTCGTATTACAATGCACTCTCAATTTTTTTTATCTTTTAAGATAAGTTAATCGGCGCTTCTCTTAAAAGGATGTTGAAAACAACACAACCTGTGTTGAGGACAACACATTTTGTGTTACTTTTAACTCAACAGTGTGTTATTCCTGCTAATTTTATGCACACTAATGTGTTATTATTACACAATTTGTGTCAATTACGTACACGAAATGCGCAAACTGTGTTAAAATAGTCACATTAACACATCCTTTTTGAGATGGAGATCAAGTTCAAATTTTTACCGTTACCTTGATAAATCATGTTATTATTTAAGGGCATTTAACAAAACATCAATACATGCTGTTGTTTAATGAAAGAGAGGCGACAGATAGCAAAGTGGTAACGTTAGCTGCTAAGTTAGCAGCTACCACTTTGTCAAACTCGTTAACGAGCTGTAGCGTTTTATCAGACATCATGCCATTTGCAACAAATCAAACAAAGAAAAACAAAACTCGTTAAAAATTAGTTCTCTCTAGAAAGCGAGGGACAAACCTACCAAAGTAGGCCTATATGAGGAGAAATAAAAATGTGAAGCACTAGCAGCTAACGTTAACTAACTTACTGTTATCAGATGCGGTTGCTGCCTCAACTGCCTCTCGCGTCTACGGAAAATACCCGTACACAGAAGAGGTCGCTAACTAAATGCGCATTTGACCGTCTAAAAAAATTAAATAATAATAAAATACATTTGATAATTTGTATTTGACCATTTCTAATAAAAAATGAATCCAAATACCTGGCGTGTGCATCCAAGTCATCCATCGATGGAAAAAGAGGCGCGAACTTGCTTCTTGAGGCGCTGAGTGACGTTGCAACGATGTGATTGGATGATAGTTAACACATAGTGTGTTGGACACACTGTGTTGTTTCTCTCTCTCTCTTTCTTTTTCTTTTTACACATGATCAACTTAAAATGACACAAAATGTGTTAAAATAGCCATAACACAAAAAATGTGTTATTAATTAACACATCCTTTTTGAGAGTGTATATACTCTAAAAGCAAAGTACACTCTGACTCGATCTCACAACTCCTGAAGAGACGTATATTTCTCTGTACTGAATATTGTGCTTCACAGTTTAGACTGTCAGTTCATGATCTTCGTATGTAACAGGAACATTAATCATGATCAAGTCATTTTATATATTTTATTCCCAAAGGATTCAGAAACTTTCAAATGAATAAAACATGTACATCAAATTGAACTATGTCTGAATCTTTTAATTCTTACAAGAACATTTAATAATGCATGCATAGCAAGGCTTTATTCCTAAAGCGTGTACATATAGTTTGCAGGAGACAAATGAATACAGTAACAATGCATCACTTTCAACCACTTGTTGAAACAACTGTCAAAATGGATGGCTTGGTACATGACTGTTTTAAAAGAATTACAGTAGAAATGGTAAGATCACAGTACTGGTCGTCTGCAACTTCATACATCATCTGTCTTGGAAATCTGAAACAATAAAACTACATAATATATGCAGATCAAAACATGTCTCCTATATATGCACGTCATTACATACATTATCATAGGTTGAATGTGTGGTGGACAGGACATGAAAATCCATCTATACTAAAAATAAATGTTTATATTCACAGGTGGACTAAACAGCAGTTAATAAACTATTGCTTCAACTGATCTCAAACCTCTTTAACTTCAGTTAACACAGAAATGAATGATTAACTGCACTTACCTCTGCTCAGCCATGAACTGGTCGAAAGCTGATGACGTAACATGTAGGTAGGCCCGCCCTCACGTGATACTGATTGGTCGATTGATAAGCTTAAATCTGATTGGCTAAAGAGTACGACTGCTCTGTGTTATGAGTGTTATGCTGCCAGCAAAGTCTCAAAAACACACACACACACATATCTAAGGCGATTCGTACGTGAATGACGATTTGCACATTCAAATGCAAGAATACACTCGTACATTTTAAACATTCAAAGGTTTTTGTGCACAGTTGTATATCTACGAATTGTGTTTTGCATTTGTGAAATGTATTTTATGAGTATATAATTTTATTTTGCGCATGTGAATTGCTTTTTGTGAATATATATTTTTTTCACGCACGTGGATTTTTTTTGTGTGCACGTGAATTAGGTTTCATGCATGTGAAATTGTCTACGCATTTGTGAATCATGTTTTTTGCGTGAATTATATTTGAGACTAATCTGCTTCCATATAAATGTTCTCAATATGACAGTATGTACTTTTTTAGGACTTGCAACATTAGTTGGAAAAGTAAATTATTTAATTATGTTATATAAAACTTTCAATAACAATATTCATATTAAAGTAAAGTGTAGTAGCTTTTTTTTTTTAAGTTTCTGGAATATCCTATGGAGCACTAGGAGGTGCTCTACAATTCAATCCACTACAATTCACAGGTGACCTCCAAAACTCCAACACAGCTTATAACTCTTATTCTCAATATAACAGAACATTATTTACAAACAAACACAAACAACGAAGATGCATAAATAGGTCTTAAATTCATAACATTTATTATCTGCAAATATTTTAAACTGTAGATTCACAGGTCACAATTTCACATATAAATGTAGACATATGCATGCATATATATAAATATATATATGCATGCATATGTCTACATTTATATGTGAAATTGTGACCTGTGAATTGAGACCTTCTCACACATTCTCCTTTCACATTTCTACTCTCACACACATACATTCTCCTTTCACATACATACATTTCTATACGCACACACACACACATTCTCCTTTCACATACATTTCTATACGCACACACACAAACATTCTCCTTTCACATACATACATTTCTATATGCATACACATACATTCTCCTTTCACATACATACATTTCTACTCTCACACACATACATTCTCCTTTCACATACATACATTTCTATATGCACACACACATTCTCCTTTCACATACATACATTTCTACTGTCACACACATACATACTCATTTCACATACATACATTTCTATACGCACACACACATACATACTCCTTTCACATACAGTACATACATTTCTATACACACACACACACACACAAGTTTTCTTTTCAAGTACAGTTTTTACTTTTGGAGTAAGTAGCAATGAACATGAAATCAGACTTTTTTTTTTTTTTTATGTGCTGACCAATGTATTGACTAAATGCAAAGAGAAACAGATTATTTTGTGCATGATAGGCTGCATTGAGATATCTGTGATCACATTCAAACCCTATATGTGGATTTCTGTCAGTCTCAAGATTTGAGGATTCAAGAAATAGAGCAGCAGTAAATACATTGCAGTCCTTAAATGGATGTCTAAATTTAGTGTGGACTGCTTATGAATTCAGACAAAGAATCAGGTCTGAGAACAGTTATGTCCTGTTGCACACACAGAAAAGGCTGTTTTTCTGGTGGCACATGTCATTTTTATTTCTGTCACACACTGTACAATCTGCAAATTCAACTAAGACAACAATAAATTCGTTTTTGTTTCACAGTGTTGAAATAGCTGGCAGTGTGACTTCTTCATGTCAAAAAATGAAACGCTCTTTCAATAAACTCACATTATACATTTATCTGATACTGTATAGGCCTAGTCACAGAAAATGAACCGGTGTAGCCTATTCCAGCAAATAAAACAATACTGATATTTCAATAATCAGAATCAGATGAAGCCCAATTAACATACACCAACTCTATACAAGCAACTTTATAATTGTAAACTCTCTTTACAAAAACATTGAGTGCACTGAAAACGAATCTCTTTTAAACATTGTCAAGTCGCGATCTCCTGCATGAGTCACGACATCCGACAGGGCGGCCATCCAGTAGCTAGTCGGATGAAAAAAAGTTCTCTCGCTGCAGTTCCTGAATTTACCGTAATCATAGCAAAGCCGCTTTTCCACTGAACACGACATTCGCATATGATCGGAACTCCCGTACGGCTCTCCATTGGAAATTAATGACATCCAGTCAGACAGCTGTCGTGTGCAGTGGAAAGGCGGCTTAATAGGTGCACACCCATTTTTTTGGTGACTGGCTTGACCGTGTATTTTCAAACCGCGGCTCGCTGACTTGACCATAGTCCGGTGACCCCGATCGCGCCAGACCTGCCTTCCGTTTCCATTACGCCTTCCGTTTCCATTATACGCCTTCCGTTTCCACTGTACGCCTTCCGTTTCAGAATGTAGCCTATGTGTGTGTGAGAGTAGAAATGTATGTAGGCCTATGTGAAAGGTGAATGTATGTGTGTGAGAGTAGAAATGTATGTATGTGAAAGAAGAATGTATATGTGTGTAGTTCGTACATCGCACATATGACCCGGAGGGGCTGCATATGGAGTATCACTGGGGTGTCCAGCCGCAGGTGGAATATTTCAACCCCAGGGGTGGCAAGGTGGCTTGTCAAGGGAAAGACACATGCTCAAAGAGGCTTACAGTGGAATACACATGTGGGGGTCGCCCAGAGGGGGAACCATGCACATGGAGGCACCTAACCAAGTGCGAAAGCTGCCGGTGGCATAACTCTCCATTGACGTCGACAGTGCTGGAGGAACTCAGGGCCTGCGGGGAGGCTCACCTGAGGAGAATATCCCACGTATCCCATCCGTGGAGAGGAATGGCGAGCAAGCGAAGACACCTGAGCAGAATCTAGTACCGGCTGGTTGAAGCGAGTACATGAGAAGAAACTGGCTCCACTCGGAGATTGTAGAATCTCGCGAATGCGTTAGGTGTCGCCTCGCCTGCAGCTCTGCAGATGTCTGTTAGCATGGCGCCATGCGCTAGAGCCCAAGAGGATGCCACACTCCGGGTGGAGTGGGCCGTCACACCAAGGGGGCACGGTCGACCTTGTTGCTGGTAAGCCAAAGCAATGGCGTCCACAATCCAGTGAGACAACCTTTGCTTGGATAGAGCCTTTCCCTTCAGCTAACCACCATAACAGACAAAGAGCTGGTCTGAGGTCCTGAAACACTGCGTTCTGTCTACGTAAGCACGGAGGGCGCGTACTGGACAGAGCAGTGCCAAGGCTGGGTCTGCCTCCTCTGAGGGCAGCGCTTGCAGGTTCACCACCTGGTCTCGAAAGGGTGTGGTGGGAACCTTGGGCACATATCCAGGCCGGGGTCTCAGGATCACGTGAGAGTTAGCCGGCCCGAATTCCAGGCATGCTTCGTCAACCGAAAATGCCTGCAGGTCCCCTACCCTCTTGATGGAGGCCAATGCAACCAGGAGCGCTGTCTTAATTGACAGGAACTTAAGCTCCACTCATTCCAGAGGCTCAAAGGGAGCACTCTGCAGGGCAGTAAAAACCACTGAGAGGTCCCAAGAGGGAACGAGAGGAGGGTGAGGAGGATTCAGTCTTCTCGCTCCTCTCAGGAACCTGATGATCAGGTCGTGCTTTCCCAGAGACTTACCTTCAATTGCACTGTGATGTGTGGCAATAGCGGAAACATACACTTTCAGGGTGGAGGGAGACAGCCTTCGCTCCAACCCTTCTTGCAGGAAGGAAAGGACAACACTGATCAGGCATTTTGTGGGGTCTTCACGACGGGAAGAATACCAGTTGATGAAGAGGTTCCACTTCAACGCATAGGCATGTCTCGTGGACAATGCTCTAGCGGGAGGGGTGGTAGCCACCATCACTGGTGGTAGGGTACTCAAACCTGCCTTGTCCCATCCAGGAGCCATACATGGAGGTTCCAAAGATCGGGACGAGGTTGGGGGAAACGCATACTTGCGGAGGCCTCGCAGCCAGCTGTGCACCAGTGCATCCGTGTTGAGCGTGCCCTCGGTCAGGGAATAAAACAGGTCACAGTGGGACGAGTCGTGGGAGGCAAACAGATCTACCTGTGCATCCCCGAACTGATCCCAAATCAGCTGAACCGACTGGGGATGGAGTTTTCATTCTCCAGGGAGAAGGCCGAAGCCAAGACAGCTCGTCGGCCGCACGGTTCAGGTCTCCCGAGATATAAATGGCTCGAAGCGACCTCAGATGCTTCTGACTCCAAATGAGAAGGTGGCGGGCGAGTTGCGACATACGCGGGAGCGCAGACCACCTTGTCGGTTGATGTACGCTACTGTCATGGTATTGTCTGATCGGACTAGTACGTGCTGACCCCTGAGCAACGCACGGAAGCAGTGCAGGGCGAGACGTACAGCCAGCAACTCGAGGCAATTGACATGCCAAAGGCGCTGGGGTCCTGTCCAGGAGCCCGCGGCAGCATGTCCATTGCACATGGCACCCCAGCCCGTGGTGGAGGCATCAGTTGATACAACAACATGCTGAGAAACTTGTTCTAAGGGCACTCCAGCCCGTAGAAAACTGAGGTTCTTCCACGGGGTGAAGGTCTGATGGCAGGTCGGAGTCACTGGAACTCGGAGCGTTCCATGTTGCCATGTTGCCATGTTGCCATGCCCATCTCGGGATTCGATCGCGAAGCCAAAGCTGAAACGGTCTCATATGTAGCAATCCGAGCGGCGTTACTGCGGCTGTGGATGCCATATGCCCCAGGAGCCTCTGAAACAATTGACGGAGGCAAGTCAGCAGTGACTGCGCACGCTCGCTCGTAAGCTGCACGCATATGGTGACCGAGTCGATTTCCATACAGAGAAAAGAGATCCTCTGCACGGGGCAGAGTTTGCTCTTCTCCCAGTTGACCCGAAGGCCCATACAAGCTAGTTGCCGGAGCACTAGGTCCCTGTGTTCGCAAACCTGGTCTCGAGAGTGAGCTAGGATCAGCAAGTCGTCGAGATAGTTCAGGATGCTAACCCTGTGTTCCCGTAGAGGAACAAGGGCTTCCTCGACGACCTTCGTGAAGACGCGAGGAGACAGGGATAGCCCTAATGGAAGAACTGCGTACTGGTATGCCTGCCCCTCAAAAGAAAGCCGTAGAAACGGTCTGTGTCGAGGAAGAATGGAGACATGGAAGTAGGCGTCCTTCAGGTCGATCGCTGCAAACCAATCCTGCGGCCACACGCGTTCGAAAATGCGTTTGGCCGTGAGCATCTTGAACGGCATCCTGTGAAGGGAGCGGTTCAAGACGCACAGGTTCCAGGATTGGTCGTAAACCGCCGGATTTCTTCGGTACAATGAAGTAGGGGCTGTAGAACCTGGACTTCATTTCGGCTGGAGAGACAGTCTCGATCACACCCTTCGCCAGTAGGGTGGCGACCTCCGCTGTCATGACAGGGGCATTGCCACCGACCATAGTGAAGTGGACTCCCCTGAAGCGGGGAGGAGACCGCACAAACTGAATCACGTAGCTGAGCCTGATGGTTCTCGCAACCATCTCGCGGTTCTCTGATGGTTCCGAGCTCGTAGATCGGGGTGTGGATGAGGGGACTCCACTCTCATGACAGGGGCATTCCCACCGACCATAGTGAAGTGGACTCCCCAGAAGCGGGGAGGAGACCGCACAAACTGAATCATGTAGCTGAGCCTGATGGTTCTCGCGACCATCTCGCGGTTCTCTGATGGTTCCGAGCTCGTAGATCGGGGTGTGGATGAGGGGACTCTCCCTCTAACGAGATCACTGAGTCTAGACCGTAACAGCGCGATGGTCATGTTCCCGCAATGGGAATATGATTCATCCACAAACGCTGCCTTAGCGTGGTCAATGCCCAGACACGCAAGACAGCGATTGTGCCCATCAGAATCTGACAGAACGCGACCGCAACCAGAAGTGCACGGGCGAGGCATCTTTAAAAAGACGTGCCACGTGCAAGCTCTTTTGTGAAAGGAGAAGTCTCCACAGAGTGTTGAAGCGACCAGGGAGATGAACACACAAACACTGGCAGATTACTGCACAGATCAGCAGGGAACGTGCACTCGCTGGAACTCACTGTCACACCAACACCTGGAGAGAAGCTCGTCTCGAAGAGTGTAGAGATGAATCTCAGATTTGGCTTGTGGAGTGAAGTGAATACTTGGCTCCGAAGCGAAAACATATCTGCATGTTGCCAGCGTACTTCCTTATATACCCACAAAGTGGGGCGGAGTTGAAATGGTGAAAGACATTCATGTACCTGATCAGAAGTTTTATGCATTGGAGTGTATTATTCCTACTTCACTCCAATGCACTTACTGTAGCTACACTTTTCATTTTACTTGAATAGCTCGTTAAACTTTGAAAAGCCCTTTGGCCTGTCAAAATATTATGAATTATTAAATGTATTATTAAAATGATCCCGACCAGCCCTCAGAAAATACACAAAAAGTTCTCAAATAAATTCAGAAACGTTAACTGCAAAGCAACACCATAAAATGCATTAAAATAATTTCAATTCATACGTCACATTTAAATCCGCACTTCTGTAGCGTAATGCGATGCCGTTAAAATCGTTTCATTGCGTTTTACATCAGGAGTAGGCCTAGACAGTTCTTTAGGTTTAGGTTTAGGTCAACTTTATTATCCCCAGGGGGCAATTTGTTTCACAGCCAGCAGTAATCCATACAATCAACAAAACAAAAACAACAAACACACAACAACAACAACAACAACAACAACAAAAACCTACTTCCTTAACTCAGCCTTCCTCAGAGTCCTGGCTTTGTACAAACTATTCAAATCATTCAGGGTGGTGCCAACAAAATTACCACACACTTGAACAATACCCTGTAATCTATTTCTGTTTTTAAGATTAAGTGATCCATACCAACACACACATGAAAAGATAATAACAGACTCAATTAAACAAGAATAAAAGATTGTTGAATGTACAACAGTTCTGCAGTACATTGAGAGTTGAAGCATGCAGAGACAATCAGCAGAAAAATGTTACGGATGATTTTATTTCATTCGCACGCACTGAAACTCAAGCAGTTCTGCACGTTCACATTCTTCCACCAACGAACGGAACTGTCTGTGTTTTAGTGCGTTCACAAGAATAAAACTAATGTTATGCCAGTTATTTTGTGCAGTGTTAATGAAAGATAATGTCAGGAGGCAAGCAAAACATTCTGCAGATGACATTTAATATTTAATATTGTCTGCTGGGTTTATTTCCTTAACAGCTTAAGTTTAACGCCCTTTCGTGTTCTATACAGGCCGTTACACATTTATTTTCACACACCTTACTGCGCCTTTATTGAGACTTTGATTAATTCTCTAGTCTCCTCCAGAACAACCACTCACGTTACACAAAACACCAGTGAGGGCGGGATTAATTCACATAACCTACCATGCAAAATTACAGACATTTCAAGTACAATGCAACAAAAAACAAGATGAATACAATGCATTGTAAATAGAATTCAAAATGTATAAACCAAAGAATAACAACAACAACAACAACAACTAAAGTATAAATGTACATAATAATAATACAAAAATAATACTAATAAAAATAATACTAATAAATACAGAAATTAAAGTTTATAATATCAGGACACTTACATGTATTTGAAAAGCTTTAAAATTTGTATAGTTTTTATAAGCTTTTTGTTTTGTGATCTCATGTTTGAAAGAGTTTCTAAGTATTGTGAGATCAGTGTTATAAAAGGTAATATAGGAGAGTTTCTTTCGAGTTATTTTTGTTGTATGAATATAAAAGTTGGAAACAAAGTAAAATGTCATGAGGTTCTAAATTAAGACATCTGTTTATTTTTTTGTCATGTCTATTTTAAAGTCAGTCCAAAAAGAAATAGAAAAAGGGCAATACAAAAATAAATGTTCAATATCTTCAAGTGATGTGTTACAAAAAGTGCATTTATCACAAACAGTATGAATATATCTACTAATGGCTGCATTTACAGGATAACATCTGAATAATTTTGTACATTACTTCTTTTACTTTATTAGAAATAAACATAGGCTACTTATAGGGTAATGTCCAAATGCTGTGCCAAGATATGCAATAAGGTTTAAGCCATTTTGATTTACATGGAGGACTGGAACCGACATTAAAGGATTTTTTTATAAAATTGTTATTAAATCCTTTATCAAATAAGGAGAGACCAATTACAAAAAGTTGAGGATTTTGTAAGGTTGTATTATTAATATCTACATCTGAGAATTTGGTTACTATTATTATGCAATTAGGGATAGTTTTAATTACATTGTTAAATTCTTTTTCATTTACAAATAAACCATATTTTGAAATAAAATTAGGGTATGTGTAAAAGCTGGTTTACAATTAAAATGTTGTCAAACCCAATTCTCCATGTACAATGATCTCTTATCATAAATAATATTACCATTGTTCCATATAAAACACCTGCTAGGAAAAAAATTATGTTTGTACAAAAGTGACCAGAACAGTAATGCTCTTTGTGATAATTGGCCAAAGCAATTGGAAGTTTACCAGTTACATAAGGACACTGCAACAGAAACTTGAACTGATGAAAAGTGAAAGTTGAGTGAGTGTGTGCGTGCGTGCATGCATATTTGCGTGCATGAAAACAAACAAAATAACAAAAACAAAAACAAAACAGATTTGCATGAGAGATTTTCTCTGATTTGCACAGATTTGCTCTGACAAAGCATGACACTTCGGTACACATCGGATGAGGCACTGAAATTTGTGTTTGCTTCCATTGGTGGAAAGTGAAGCTGCCAAAATCCTAATATGGCGCTGACATTTTGCTCTAATTTGGGACCTGCTTTTGCACAGTATGAACATGGGACCCGAGTCTGCGCAGTAGTGAGCAGGAAGTAAAGACGCAATATCAAGGTCCCGCCCTCACTCCTTCAAAAATGGTTACTACAAAGTTTACTGCAGAGCAACTCATTGTGTCAGTATGAAATAAACAGTTATGGACATAATTAGAAATTAAAGTTGAAGCTCCAATCTCATACCGAAAATCCCCCCAAAAAGTCTGTTGGTGCCTCAGTGACTACTTCATTTAGAGAAGCTGTCAATCACACAGCTGTCAATCATGATGTCACAGTCCCGTTTTTATAGCATTAAATAACTAAGACCAAACACTTAAACTTACATCAGTGTGATAAAACTACCTAACAGAAAACATATTTGGAAAAAAAATTATTTTAAGTGTAATTTGATTGTTTAGTTTCCATCAAGTTCTGGACGGCCGAGAACTTTTGGACGAAGTCCTCGACTGCGCCACCAAAAAGGCCCACCAGGGAGATAGGAGAGTCGAGGAAACGGGTTCACTCGGACTCTCTCATGTCAGCCAGGTTGAGCCACAGGTGTCTTTCCTGGACCATGGCTGTGGACATCACTTGACCAAGGGAGCTCATTGAAGAGCCATTGGTCAGCTCTACCCTCGTGCATGTCCCTGAGCATCCTGGCCTGGTAGACCTGGAGGATGGCCATGGCATGCAGCGAGGTGGCTGCCTGCCCGGCAGGCCTGTAGGACTTAGCCACCAGGGTAGACAAACCCTAACCCTAACCCTAACCCTAACCTACAGGCCTTGGAGGGGTACTTTGGATCACCACGCCACGTTGAAGCGATCTGCGGACACAATTGCATCGCAACAGAGCACTCAACAGGGGGATTTCCAATGTACCCTTTGACCGCGGCCCCATGAAGGGTAGAGAAGGCGGTGGAGGCCGCCGAACGATCGTGGGAAGACAACGGTGTCTTCCAGGATCTCGTGACCTCCTCATTCACCTCCAGGAAGAAAGGAACTGAGGGGGTGTGCTGACGGGAGTCAGCGCGTGCAGCCCCCAAGAATCAATCATCCAGCCGTGAGTGCTCAGGACAGGGCGGAGGGTTCCACTCTAGACCGATGTTCGCAGCGGCCCGGGAGAGCATGGCTATGTAAGGATGGATTTCTACTAAGACTGAATTCAAGAATTCGAACCTGCAATAAAACAATTAAACTCACTAATCTGAAGAAGAGATCTATGGGACAGAGAGCACAACTGGCCCAATCTCGTCTCTTCCCCCCATGCTGAGTTCCTGACCCCTCACACTGTCTTCTCCCCTCCAGGTTTCATTCAGTCATGCAAAACACACAAACCTACTGCCTCCAGCTGTTTTATGTGAGGGCAAAACAAATACTTCTGGTGCGAATGGTAAAGGAGTTTCATTCCCGCAGCAGTAGAACAGTCAGAAAAAAGAAAGCAATGCCTGTCCTTTGTGTGGGAGATGCCCAATAATGATCGTTGATAACCATTTGTCTTTATCCCCCAAACTCAGGCGTGACCACTTGGGTTATGAGAATGGGTCCAACGAAAGCTGAATAAATATTTAGGTGCTAGATGTTTATTGTTCTTTTGTTCCACTTTGGTATTTAAAGGGAATTGGCAAACCACTCAAGGAAACATCTGTAAACAGAACTTCCCACACTGTTGCTGTGTGTCTCTATTGCCAGGTATGCTGACTCTTTGAAACTATTTTGATATTGCATTTTGAATGATGTCTCTATTATATGCTGATCAGTTATGTACTATGTATTTTTTATTCTTTTTATTTGATGTTTAATTCTGCCTGGCAAAAATAAATGTTAACCTTGATTTATTCTGCATTCTTCTTAAATCAGTATTTCCAGTAGATTAATGTGTAGTCTGGTGTTTCCGCAAATCTCTGTCCAGGATAGATCAATCTGAAGGCACTATGAATGGAGCATGGGGCACATCAAGGAGACCGTCTCGGTTACGTATGTAACCCTCGTTCCCTGAGTAGGGAACGGAGACGTTACGTCGGATGACGACGAATGGGGTTTCGCTTAGAAATCCTATCATCTTCGAGTATTAAAACACGAGCCAATGGCAATGAAATGCCATGGGTCTGCGGAATTTGCATAGCGTAACTCCGCCCCACGCAGGGGGTATATAAGGAAGTGCGCGAGCAACATGCAGACTATGTCTTCGCTGAGGAGCCGAGACTGAACTCAGGCGTTCCAGCGGTACAGCGGAAGTGGCAGGGAGACGTAACGTCTCCGTTCCCTACTCAGGGAACGAGGGTTACATACGTAACCGAGACGTTCCCTTTCGTTGTCACTCCGAGTTACGTCGGATGACGACGAATGGGGTTCCCGTAAAATCACGCCACCTCTCGACTGTCTACCAGTGCCCTGCGTAAGTCTGATCTCCCTGTCGTGAAACTAGCACGGACGAAGGAGTCCTACTTAACACAGGAATACCAAGGTACACTGGGAAGCATATCCAGTGGAAATATGCAATCATGCCCAACCCGAAGGGGGGGACTTGGAATACACATATGACCCCGAAGGGCTGCATACGGAGTAACACTGGGGTGTCCAGCCGCAGGTGGAATATTTCAACCCCAGGGGTGGCAAGGTGGCTTGCCAAGGGAAAGACACATGCTCAAGGAGGCTTACAGTGGAAATACACATGTGGGGGTCACCGAAGGGAACCATGCACATGGAGGCACCTAGCCAAGCGCGAAAGCTGCCCGTGGCATAACTCTGGCGCTGACGTCGTCAGTGCTGGAGGAGACTCAGGGCTTATGAGGCTCACCTGAGGAGAATATCGCACGTATCCCGTCCGTGGAGAGGAATGGCGAGCAAGCGAAGACACCTGAGCAGAATCTAGTACCGGCTAGTTGAAGCGAGTACATGAGAAGAAACTGGCTCTACTCGGAGATTGTAAAATCTCGCAAACGTGTTAGGTGTCGCCCAGCCTGCAGCTCTGCAGATGTCTGTTAGCGAGGCGCCATGCGCTAGAGCCCAAGAGGAGGCCACACTCCGAGTGGAGTGGGCCGTCACACCAAGGGGGCACGGTCGACCTTGCTGCTGGTATGCCAAAGCAATGGCGTCCACTATCCAGTGAGACAACCTTTGTTTGGAGAGAGCCTTTCCCTTCAGCTTCCCACCATAACAGACAAAGAGCTGGTCTGAGGTCCTGAAACACTGCGTTCTGTCTACGTAAGCACGAAGGGCGCGTACTGGACAGAGCAGTGCCAAGGCTGGGTCTGCCTCCTCCAAGGGCAGCGCTTGCAGGTTCACTACCTGATCTCGAAAGGGTGTGGTAGGAACCTTGGGCACATATCCAAGCCGGGGTCTCAGGATCACGTGAGAGTTAGCCGGCCCGAATTCCAGGCACGCTTCGTCAACCGAAAATGCCTGCAGGTCCCCTACCCTCTTGATGGAGGCCAATGCAACCAGGAGCGCTGTCTTCATAGACAGGAACTTAAGCTCCACGGATTGCAAAGGCTCAAATGGAGCGCTCTGCAGGGCAGTTAGAACCACTGAGAGGTCCCAAGAGGGTACGAGGGGAGGACGAGAAGGATTTAGTCTCCTCGCTCCCCTCAGGAACCTGATGATCAGGTCATGCTTCCCCAGAGACTTACCTTCAACTGCATCGTGATGTGCGGCAATGGCGGCAACATACACTTTCAGGGTGGAGGGAGACAGCCTTCGCTCCAACCCTTCTTGCAGGAAGGAAAGCACGACACTGATCGGGCATTTCGTGGGTTCTTGCTGTTTGGAAGAACACCAGTTGACGAAGAGGTTCCACTTCAACGCATAGGCATGTCTCGTGGACGATGCTCTAGCGGAAGTGATGGTAGCCACCACCGCTGGTGGTAGGGTACTCAAACCTACCTCGTCCCGTCCAGAAGCCACACGTGGAGGTTCCAAAGACCGGGACGAGGGTGCCAAAGGGTGCCCCGTCCCTGAGAAAGGAGGTCCTTCCTCAGAGGAATTGGCCAGGGAGGTGCTGTCGCAAGGAGTACGAGTTCTGAGAACCAGGTGTGGCTGGGCCAGTATGGGGCAACCAATATAACCTGCTCCTTGTCCTCCCTGATCTTGCGCAGGGTCCGCGCAAGAAGGCTCACTGGGGGAAACGCATACTTGCGTAGGCCCCTCGGCCAGCTGTGCGCCAGTGCATCCGTGCCGAGCGTGCCCTCGGTCAGGGAATAAAACAGGTCGCAGTGGGACGAGTCGTGGGAGGCAACAGGTCTACCTGTGCGTCGCCGAACTGATCCCAAATCAGCTGAACCGTCCGGGGATGGAGTCGCCATTCTCCAGCGAGAGGCTGAACTCGAGACAGCTCGTCGGCCGCCTGGTTCAGGTGTCCCGGGATATAAATGGCTCGAAGCGACCTCAGATGCTTCTGACTCCATATAAGGAGGTGGCGGGCGAGTTGCGACATACGGCGGGAGCGTAGACCACCCTGATGGTTGATGTACGCTACTGTTGCGGTATTGTCTGATCGGACTAGTACGTGCTGACCCCTGAGCAACGCATGGAAGCGGTGCAGGGCGAGACGTACAGCCAGCAACTCGAGGCAATTGACATGCCAAAGGCGCTGGGGTCCTGTCCAGGAGCCCGCGGCAGCATGACCATTGCACATGGCGCCCCAGCCCGTGGTGGAGGCATCTGTTGTAACAACAACATGCCGGGAAACTCGTTCCAGGGGCACTCCGGCCCGTAGAAAGCTGAGGTTCGTCCACGGGGTGAAGGTCTGACGGCAGGACGGAGTCACTGGGACCCGGAGCTTGCCGTGTTGCCATGCCCACCTCGGGACTCGATCGCGAAGCCAAAGCTGAAGCGGTCTCATATGAAGCAATCCGAGCGGCGTTACTGCGGCTGCGGATGCCATATGCCCCAGGAGCCTCTGAAAAAGTTTCAGTGGGACCGCACTCTTGCCCTCGAACTGGCGAAGACAAGTCAGCAGTGACTGCGCGCGCTCGCTCGTAAGCTGCGCGCACATGGCGACCGAGTCGATTTCCATACCGAGAAAAGAGATCCTCTGCACTGGGCAGAGTTTGCTCTTCTCCCAGTTGACCCGAAGGCCCAGACGAGCTAGGTGCCGGAGCACAAGATCCCTGTGTTCGCAAACCTGGACTCGAGAGTGAGCTAGGATCAGCCAGTCGTCGAGATAGTTCAGGATGCGAACCCCGTGTTCCCGGAGGGGAACAAGGGCTGCCTCGACGACCTTCGTAAAGACGCGAGGAGACAGGGCTAGCCCGAAAGGGAGAACCGCGTACTGGTATGCCCGCCCCTCGAAAGCAAACCGTAGAAACGGTCTGTGTCGAGGTAAAATGGAGACATGGAAGTAGGCGTCCTTCAGGTCGATCGCTGCAAACCAATCCTGTGGCCGCACACACTCGAAAATGCGTTTGGCCGTGAGCATCTTGAACGGCAGCCTGTGAAGGGAGCGGTTCAGGACGCGCAGGTCCAGGATCGGTCGTAACCCACCCGATTTCTTCGGAACAATGAAGTAAGGGCTGTAGAAGCCGGACCTCATTTCGGCTGGAGGGACAATCTCGATCGCACCCTTCGCCAGTAGGGTGGCGACCTCCGCTCTCATGACAGGGGCATTGCCACCGACCATAGTGAAGCGAACTCCTCTGTAGCGGGGAGGAGATCGCGCGAACTGAATCGCGTAGCCGAGCCTGATGGTTCTCGCGACCCAGCGGGACAGTCTGGGAAGCTCTAGCCAGGCTTCCAGAAAGTGCACCAGCGGGGTCATACGAACCACAGACGTTCCGTCGGGGGTGCAGCGAAGCGGAATGACCGGCCCAGACGTGGGTGGCATAGCGGCCCGGTGCGGGGGCACGGTCATTATCCGCGTCCTGCCAGAGGAGGCCAGGGGAGGACCAGCGTCCCACGGGGGCGTGCTCTGGCAGGGGTCTGGCGACAGAGGGGGATGAGAGGAGCGTGGCCCGTGGGCGGCGCGTGCTGTCATCCATAGCCTCTTGGGGCTCAGAGAAAGAGCATCAGTTCTTTTGTAGAGATTCTGCCCCGACCCTCCAGCGGGGGAAGGAGTGGTCCTGCTACCAGCTCCTGAAGAACTGAGCCCTAACTCCAAGCTGCCTGTCTCAGGTTTGTGCTGCTCAGCCAGGTGTTAGCCGGCTAAGGGGCAGAGACAGGCGGTGCCAGCCTCCAGCGACCTCCTTGTGCTCAGGCCAGTGAAGGCTCGAGGGGAGGAGTCGCAAGGAGGCGGCGTCGGCGGAAAGCAGACTAAGCAGACCACACCGACGGATGACCGTCAGTGCAGAAGCCTCAGTCCGCTTCTGGATTGATCGAAGACTGTTGGGCCCAGCCCACCGACCAGGCTGCCCGCCTCAAGGTGCTGCTTAGGCTGCCGTGGCAGTCTAAGGGGCGGAGACGGGCAGCGCCGCCCTCCTGCGGCTTCCTCCTGCTCAGGTCCATTTTTTGCAGGCCCGAGGGGAGCAGCCGCATGGAGGGGGGCTTGGCGGGAAGCAGACTGAGGAGGCCGCACGGATGGATGACCATCGGTGCCGGACCCGAGTCTGCTTCAGGTGGTCGAAGCCACACCGCCAAAGAGCCCAGCCCGGGACATGGGGAATTTGAGAAAATTCATTCTCAGACCGCCCCACATCAACCTGGCTAAACCCATGTCTGGACCACATTAGTGGGCATCACCTGACCCAGGATCACGCAGGTACCGATGTCGCCTGAGCGAGGTCAGTAGTGTGCGTGGCGGAACAACCAGGCCTGGCATGGGAGGCATAGCGTCCCAGGATGGGGGCGTGGTTAGAGTTTCCGCGTTCTGTCAGGGTTGGCCAGGGAAGGACTAGCGTTCCACTGCGGCCGGTTCGACAGAACTCCCGGGACAGCACTGCATCGAAGGCGCAGGCGACACACAGCACTGCATGACCGTGCCACTATAGTGACAGGGAGCATACAGACCATGATCGCCGTGCGATCGAAAGCAGCGAAGGCGGAGGACACCCGCGGGCCGCGAAAGTCACGTGGAGTCTCGCGCAGCGCAGGCGTCCTGATGCACGTCCGGGAGAAGCTTACAGCGTTCGGGGGGAGGGCGGGGCCACTCCAGCCGATGCTTTCAGCTGCCCGGGAAAGCATGGCTGACAGCTCTGGATCGGTCCCGGCAACGATGGCACTCCCGTGGGAGGCAACGCAGTCGAAACTTCATTTCCAGAGGAATCAAGCCCGCCTTGTGATGCTGTGAGTGCATGGTCTGCGATGTGGAGGGGGGTGTGGCCCGAGGAATTGAATCGTCGGTTGTTGTGCCACACCAACCCTCAGATCACCCTGGCCACCAGCCAAAGTATCCCTTCACGAGGAAGAGATAAATTGGGGTGTGGCAGAGGGGACTCTACTCACATGGAGATCATTGAGTCTCGATCTATAAACATCGCGATGGTCATGTTCCCGCAATGAAAACATGACTCATCAACGAGCGCTGCCAAGCGTGATAAAGCCCAACACGCAAAACAGCGCTCGCGACCGTTAGGCAGATGACTGACGCACACACATCCAGAAAATACACGGGCGAACCGTCTTGAAAAAGACGTGCCGCATGCAGCTCTTTTTAGAGAGTGGAAAAGCTCAGCAGAGTGCTGAAGCACCCAGGGAGAAACACACTCACTGTCGGCAGATTACTGCACAAATCAGCAGCAGGAAATGCGATCTCGCTGGAAGCGCCGTCACACCAACACACTGAAGAGCCGCTCGTCTCGAAGAGATTTGAGATGACACTCAAAAGGCTTGTGGAGTGAAGTACTGAACTTGGCTCCGAAGCGAAAACATAGTCTGCATGTTGCTCGCGCACTTCCTTATATACCCCCTGCGTGGGGCGGAGTTACGCTATGCAAATTCCGCAGACCCATGGCATTTCATTGCCATTGGCTCGTGTTTTAATACTCGAAGATGATAGGATTTCTAAGCGAAACCCCATTCGTCGTCATCCGACGTAACTCGGAGTGACAACGAAAGGGAACTTCCGATTTCTGACTATAACTGACTTAGCATGTTGCAAGCTCGCAACTATTAAAAAAATTACACCTTTGTTATGAGTCAGCAGTGGGTAAAATTAAGCAGTCGCTTAGGGTAAAATAGTTGCACTGCACCCTCTGACTATTTCAGGACTCGCTAGTTTGTGATCGTGAGCGCACATTCGCGACGTGACGTCTCAAAGTTACACCGGGTCCTTAATGAACGAATATTTGAAATTATGAGATGCCCAGAATAATCCTTGGTCTAAATTAAATCACAACTAATCCGAGGATCAGCTGTTAAGTTTCACTTAAATTTGGAGTCAGATTAAATTATTCATGGAGTCAGAATTAAAATTAGAAATCAACTGTTTAATAAATTAAAGTGATTTTTCCAGAAGCGCCCGAAAAGACATACACGCTGAATTACCTTCGACCACGACACCGGATACCGTTTTTGGGCCAGTGGGTGGAGTTTACAGCTGTCTATTCTGGGTCGGACTCGGGCAGTGCTGGTACACCCGAAGGTGGCAGCACGGCTGAGTCTTCATCCCCAGAAGACTCCAGCCCACCTTGTGATGGCCTCACTACTGCACTCAGGAAGCTCACAGGTTGCTGAGTGGAAGAGGGAGGTGTGGCCCAAGGAAGCATCGCAGGGGCAGTAACCCTCAGGTCACTCTGGCCACCAGCCAAAGTATCGCCTCTCGTGGAGGGGATAGATTGGGGTGTGGCAGAGGGGACTCTACCTCTGGTGAGGTCACAGAGTCTTGACCGCAAGTCAGCGATGGTCATGCAGGCGAGACATCTTTAAAAAGACGTGCCATGTGCAAGCTCTTTTTGTGAGAGGAAGCCCAGCAGCCTTTGCCCCGTTACGGTGCGTGTCCACTACAGTGTTAAAGGGGTCATATAATGGTACATGCACTTTTACAAGTTGATTGTACTGAAATGTGTGTTGGCAGTGCCTGTACACAACCATCATAAAATGATAAAAATCCATCCAGTGTTTTTTTTTTTTTTTTTATCTCCTTATATGTTTTCCCCTGTCTCAAATCAAGACGTTCGATCTTGTGACGTCACAAGTTCGGACACCCCTCCCACGATTGTTGATTGACAGCAGCGTTTCAACACAGACACGCCACCCCCCTGTCATCATAGTCCATGCAGTCATTGTTGATACGCTGGAGCAGCGTTGATACGCTGTTCTTGGGTGCAATACGGAACACAGCAGTCATTTCGCTGAAGACGCAGTGGCTGAGTTCTGTTTTCGAAGGGAATATTCCCCACAATCATGCAAATGTCAATGCTTTCATGTTTGCGCGAATCATTTCACACACCAGACTGCTTTACAAACGAGGGTCAAAGCTGGTTTTCTTACAATACTAATGAGAATTTTTAATTAAAGTATATTACAAACTTTTAATTTAGACCCTAAAGAATCATATTAGCTTGTACAAAAATGTCATTATATGACCCCTTTAAAACTCCGCTCAGTGCCGCTGGCAACACAATAACCCCGCCGCTTTGGGCTGTGTCTGTTGCGAGTGTGTTTAATCAATGTTTTTTTCAACACACACAGTATAATCATTAGAGATGCATGCGATTACATTTAGAAATAGACAAGCTTTGTTTCCAAATGCACCAAGCAAATATATCCTTTCAATTGTATAAACTTTTATAAAACCAGCCAATATGATCACAACACATCCAAAATGAAATATTTAACATGTATAGCAACTGCAAGCATCTTATTTGTAAACAAAATGATTTACGCACTAAATCCAGCATAAACTCCGGCAAAATTTGCATATTTTTAAACTCTCAAGACAGACGGCACATCCCAAACCTCACAGCAATTGGCTGCCGACCGCGTGAGAACTGCCCAACCTTTTGACGCTCTCAACGCTTACTCCGGTCCGCTGTCAATCCCACAATGCACTGTGCGAGCGTGAAGCTCGACTTCCATAGGAATGAATTGAAAACGTCCAGTCCTCCACCTTCCTTACTGATTGCTTACATCATCACCCTCCTGACAGGAAAGGCCCGATCTTGGGCTACCGCCATTTGGAGCAGCAAGGTCCTTTCTGTAACAGCTACCAGAACTTTACTGATGAGATGCGGTGAGTGTTTGACCATCCAGTAGGAGGAAGGGAGGCAGCCAACTAGCAGGTGGAATATGGAAGCGCTTATTGCCGCGTTCCATCACGGCCTGTCTAATTGCACTAGAGACGAACTGGTGACAAAGGATCCGGCCACAGATCTTGAGTCCCTGATCGACCAGACTATTTGGCTTGACAACCATATCGCGAGAGAGGCGACGTGAACGACAACTGGAGCTTCAATCCACCCACGGAGCCAGTGCCCCAGCCTCGAGTCCACAAGAGATCCAGTGCAGTGGTCAAAAGAGATCCGGAACATGTCCCCTTGTCCTGAGGAACCTATGCAGCTAGGAGACACCCGACTTTCTCAAACCGAACGAACCCGCAGGATGAGGGAGAGTTGCTGTCTCTAGAAGGCGGGACACTTTTGCTCGTCTTGTCCTGAGCTGTCGGGAAAAGAAAGATTACGTTGCAGTTACTTAACAGTCACGTATTTTTGGGCAGTCATAAACTTTAGGTGAGGAATCCACTCCAAATAAGTTGAGAAATTCAGTGTAGGAATAAAAGCTGCCATCCTTCAACAAATCCAAAATAAAAATTACACATTTGTCAAGCCATTCTTAATAAAGATATATATATTTTTTTCCATGCATCACATTCTGATTGTTCCATATAATACTCCTATGAGGGGAAAAAATTTGGCAAAAGGCAAGCTTACAGGCCTCCAAGGCTTGCTTATGAAAATTAGCAAGCTTGACCGGGAGCTTGTTGCTTAACAAATTAGGATCAGCATTCAGGGAGCGTTTAATCCATCTGATCTTGAAGACCTGATTGAGAGTACTGAATTTCTTAAAAGTATTTCTTATCACAGTATTCCTTTTAACATATTCAGTTTTATTTTTCCATAAGAATTTAAATAGTATGGAGTTGATATGAGCAGGTGTTTGGGTTGACATATAAGGACAAAGCTGGGTAAACAATCCTAGAAATGCCTTCAGCTTTAGATATCAAGACACAACCAAAAAATTCTTTGTAACCAGCATTTCTTTTTTGTCCGTTGTGAAAAATTACCAAAAATTCTTACCGTGGGTGATTTACTTTTTAAAATGCCTAAATATCTAACAGAACTTTTGACCTCAATACCTTCTATATGACCATTTTCAAGACTGTGAACTGGTATAATTTCACTTTTATTTCGATTGACTGTGAGACCAGAATCATTAGAAAATTATTTTAAAGAATCCAAAATAACAGGAACCTGTTTCTCATCTTTTAAAAACAGACAGGTGTCATCCGCCAGTTTACTAATTAGAAAAGTGTGTTCAGCTACAACAATACCCTGAACATCTACACAGCTAGATTCCATCGCCTCTTGTAGGCATCCAGCTCATCCACTTTATTCCATAAGCGTTTGTTTTCTGCAGCCAGTGTAGACAGCTGAGAGTCCATTTTATCAGATTTATCAGCTGTATTCTCTGATTTTTTGTCAACAGCGTCAACCCGTGTTGTGAGATCAGACATGAGGGTGGAATTGGATGCAACCGATTTCTCGATCTCCAGAAGTTTCTCCATGAAGTCTTCCTGCTCCTTACCCAGTCTCTCTATTGCTTCCAGCAAGACAGCATTTGAAGGATCTGAGGCCGGGCGTCGCATTTTCGGTAAAGGGCTTGTCGCTGGAGACTCGGGAAGACACACATCCAATGAATCCAGATCATGGGCAGTTATGGATAAGTTTAACACTTTCAGATTTCGGGATATCGTCCATCTCCAACATGACGCCACACAGGAGATCTCAGATCCATTGCTGTGTAACCTATCGTGAATGGTCGTTGAGGAAAACAGGGAAAACATCCAAAAATGTAGGAATTCACAAAACACAGTATCTTTGATGTATGGGGAGCGTGAACAAACTTAATATCAGCGCATTGAGAACAAAAGAGTCTTCAAAGGGGAAGAAAAATCAAGTTTTGCACAAAATTCAGGAAAGAGCCGAGAAAACGTAACCTACACCGACGCCATCTTGAGGACACCCCTACTTTTCAGGGCTTATGTGGGACGCTTGGTCACTACACAATGTCCCAATGGAATTGCATCCGACGGAGATAACTGGCACAGCCAATAGTTCCATTTCATATATGTAAATACTAAATCAGTTGCACTGTTTGTATTTTTGTTGCACAAGTCAATATTGCTTCAGTGTTCTATTATTATATAACAATGTTTCTATTTGCTTTGCTTCCTGAACTTTTTTAAACACACCTTGTCAGCAAATAATAAGGGTTAGTAATAATATTGTAATAAATGGCTATAACTTGCTTAGGGATTGTTACATGTAGACACAATTTCATCTGGAAATCTAGAATATCCAAGTATAACTTTCTAAAAGGAAAAAATCGTCTCAGGTTACGACTGTAACCCTAGTTCCCTGAGAAGGGAACGAGACGATGCGTCAATGACGCTTTGGGAACGCTTCTGCGTGATTGCGTCTGAAGCACTTGTATCAACTAGTCCAATGGTGAGAGTGGGCGTCACGGGCGGGTGACGTGGCGACAAGGACATCCGGTTTAGAACCGCGCTAGCTTCGAAAAGGGCCGAAGCAAGTCGATCACAGGGATGTAGGAAGTATGGCAAAGTGACGCATCGTCTCGTTCCCTTCTCAGGGAACTAGGGTTACAGTCGTAACCTGAGACGTTCCCTTTCGAGGGAACTCGCGATGCGTCAATGACGCTTTGGGAACGAGAATGACCAATACGCCATACGAAACAGAACCTGTCTGCGTGAATACTGCACAACTAAGACAAGAGCATTGAGAACCTGGGGAAACGCCCAGGTCGAAGTTGCAAAACCTTACGAATGTGAGCGGAGAGGACCAGGCTGCCGCATACCACATCCTACAAGGATATATACATATATAATAAGGCTTCTAAGCCGCCATACTCCTGTCCTGGTCTAAAAGCACCACGGAGGAAACAATCAAAGGTCCCCCCCCCCCCCGCGTGGAAATACCACCAAAAGGGACATGGTTGGCATTAAAGCCGCCACATGCACCTTCAGTGTGGAAGGGGATAACCCTGCGGAAAAATTAACCAGCAGTAACTCCAGCACTGTACCAATCGGGCAGTAAACTTGGCCACACTGTCCGAGACCCGCAATATGAAGTGAAAACCCATCACATAAAGTTTCCCCGTGGAGGGAGCTCTGGAGTGAAGTATGGTCTCCACAACCTCAGTTGAGAGACCAAAGTCAATGAGTTGGGCCCCCTCAGAGGCCAAACCCACGGGATCCAAAATCTCTGGGCTGGGTGAAAGATCACCCAATCCACTTGAGACTGAAGGTCCCTCCTGACTGGAATCTCCAAGGGAGAGCCGTCGAGGAGAGACACCGGGTCTGAGAACCAGTAGGCACGGCCAGTACGGTTCTACTAATAGTATAATTATCCATCTGGGCGGACCTTCTCCAGAATTCCTGGGAGCAGAGTAATCAGGGAAAGATGTACAGACGAAGCCTCGGCCATGTCCATACCACAACGTCCAGCCCCAAGAGAGCTGGGTGTGTGAGGGAGAACCAAAGTGGACCGTGCGTCGTATCCTGAGACGTGAAGAGATCCACTTGTGCCTGACCATAAACCCCCCAAATGTACTCCTCACCTCGGTGTGGAGCCTCCATTCCCTGGGCCTCAGCCCCTGCCTCAACAGGATGTCTGCTCCAACATATTTATGTATTACCATATTACCGATGTGTTGTCTGTAAGGACAAGCACATGATGGTCCCTCAGGTCTGGGAGGAATGTCTCAACGCATTGAAGACTGCCATCTTCTCCAGGCAATTTATGTGCCAAAAAGATGATGACTCCTCCACAGGCCCTTGGATGAGCGGCCTCCCAAAACCGCTCCCCAGCCGGTGAGGGAAGCATCTGTCGAGATAGCAACTCGATGGCAAAGAGCTCCCAACACCGGAACCTGGGAAAGGAACCAGTATTTCCTCCATATAATCAAGGCGCAGAGACACCGCTGCGTGATCTTGATCGTACAAAGTGGGTTTCCCCTCGGGGAGAACCCTCTGGTTCTGAGCCACCACTGCAAGGGTCTCATGTACAGTAGGCCAAAGGGAATCACAATGGACCTGCTGCCATGAGGCCCAACAGTTTCTCGAACTGTTTCACAGTGCGTGACTGCTCATGTGGGATAGGAACCAGTACTTCCTCCATATAACCAAGGCGCGGAGAAAACGCTGCGTGATCTTGATCGTACGAAGTGGGTTTCCCCTCGGGGAGAACCCTCTGGCTCTGAGCCACCACTGCAAGGGTCTCATGTACAGTAGGCCAAAGGGTATCACATTGGACGCTGCTGCCATGAGGCCCCAACTGTTTCTCGAACTGTTTTACAGTGCGTGACTGGCCTAGCTTCAACTCTTTTGTGGCTGTGAGGATAGCAGCTACACGAACGGGCAATAGTGTGGCTCGCATCGTGACTGAATCCCATACCACACCAAGGAAAGTGGTTCTCTGTAATGGAGAAAGCACACTCTTCTTGGCATTGAGTCTCAACCCCAACTTCTTCATCTGAGCAAAGACGACATCTCGATGCCGAACCGCTAACTGCTCTGATTCCACCAGAATCAGCCAGTCATCGATGTAGTTCAGAACGCGTAGCCCTGCAGCCTGACGGGGCCAGAGCTGCATCTACGCACTTTGTGAACGTGCGGGGTGATAGAGCTAGACCGAATGGAAGCACCCGATAATGGTATTCTTTGCCCCCAAAAGAAAACCACAGGAACATTCTTTGTAGAGGGAGGATGGAAGTAAGCGCCTTTTAAATCTATCGTGACAAACCAGTCCTCGGATCTGATTCGAGTCACGATCTGTTGAGTGTGAGCATATTGAACTTGAGTTACATGACTGCACGATACAACAGACGGAGATCTAAAATGGGACGCAACCCCCCCATCCTTTTTCGGAACAAAAAAGTAGCGGTAATAAAGTAACAGTAAAACCCTGATTCTCTGTCGGGCGAGAACACCTGCTCTATAGCTCCCTTCGCTAATAGAGACTCTACTTCTTGCTCCATTACCAGAGCCTGCTCGGGATGTACTAACACGAGTACCACCCCGTTGTAACAAGTTGGAGGAGAACGAAACTGGATTCTGTAACCTCTCTCTATTATCTGCAGGACCCATGGAGATATAGTCGGCAGATTCTTCCACTCTGTCAGAAAATCTACTAAGGGTACCAGTCTCTCGAGACTGGCCTCTGATGTTATTGTAACAGCCACTTCGGTGACCTGAAGCATCCTGGCAGGAAACAACCGAACTGACTGTTTTTGAACCCCCCTAAGAGGGTGCGAGTTTGACACGGTGTCGTGGTGACACTGAGCCATGTGCTCGCTGGAGACCACTGCGCCCCGAGACCAAGGGTGCGGGGTTGGCAGAACGGCCTCCTGAGGGCACCGAGGTGGGGCGGGCACCGTATACTGAGGTTAACACCGCTCCACCCCGGTCGGGGTTGCCCCAAGAGGTCTGACACCAGTAGCATCAGGACCTTGGCCGAAGCCTTTTTCACAGAAAAACAGTCCTCAGATCCATCTTCTGCTTTAAAGGCTTCTGTTGAGAATGCCATTCTGGTCCCCAATCTTTCTGAGGTGGAGCACAGGAAATGACACTCTGCCTGTACAAGGAGTTTGTTAATGGCTAGTGCTGCTCCGCCCAGCAGCCCCATTTATGAAGTTATAAACTCCAAACTCATTGTACAAAGGAGATTGAGATGGTTTTTAGAATCTTCAATTCCCTTAACTCGATGCTCAGCACATAATTTTACCATTTAATTCCTTTTCCAAATAAAATGTAGTAAAAAATCAACCAGACAAGTTACACAGTCTGGATGAAATGCTGAACTTATACATGAATCTAACTAATGAAAGTCAGATAAGCAAATTTAAATGCAGCCCACTTATTTAATTCCTCAGAATCAAACAGCAAAAGATCAACCAGACAAGTTAATATAGTCTATGGCTGAATATATATTTATATATATGCTTATATATAAAAATAGTTTTAACATACAATAAAAGAATCCTAAATTCGTAGCTTGCAATACACTATGTATCTCTTAATCAATGCATTGCATTTGTAGGCTATAACCACTGGACTCTTATTGCAGTCTTTTTTTAAATAAACAGTAGCATGGGGAAAAATGTCGCCGGGGGGCTGTGCAAGCCAGCATAGTCCCCTGCCGGTCCCAAGCCCGGGTAAAGACAGAGGGTTGGGCGTCAGGAAGAGCATCCGGCCCATAAAAACCTATGCCACATAGAAATCATGCCAGATTTTCGACAACAACCAGACCATGCTAGGGCGTTCCCCATGTTAAGCGACGGGCAGCGGCAAAATGGCCTCGACGCTGTGAGAAGAAAGCGAGCGAGGCAGACAACACTGAGAGCGGCAACCTTGAATATCGGGACGCTCACTGGAAAGAGCAGAGAGATAGCAGATATGATGCAGAGGTGGAACATCGATATCCTCTGCCTTCAAGAGACGAGATGGAAAGGAGGGAAGTCAGGAGGAAAAGCGATTAATCTGGGAGAAGGGTACAAATTGTACTACAGCGGAGGGCAAAAACCACGGAACGGCGTGGGAATATGCTTGGGTGAGGAATGGCAGGATAAAGTGATAGAAATAACCAGGAAATCAGACAGAATAATGGCAATGAGGCTGGTAATACAGGACAAGACGTATAATATAGTAACATCGTATGCACCACAACAGGGCTGTGAGGAAGAAGAGAAACAGAGATTCTGGAAATGGAAGCTTTAGCGTAAGTTCTGCCGGGAAGACTCAATTGTTGCGTCACTTATTACCTTCTCATCTATCCAATCATGTTCTAATACTAGAAGTATAAAGGACCTGTACTTACACTTGTCTGAGTTCGCAGATGCTGAACGCTTCCACTCAGTTGCTCGCGTTCAGTTGCCGACCGAATATGTCTCAGGACTCGCACATTATTTGCGACTATTCTGATTCCGACGACGAAATCGTCCCGCCCTCACCTATTACCGCCCACCGGAGTTCGCGCATTCAGTGCCGGACTTCTCCATGGGCGCAGTGGTCTTCTGAAAGTATGTTTAAACTTCTCGAAGACGCCGGCATACCAGTTAGTCAAGGTCTCTCAAGAGAAGATCTACTTTCTCTCGCCCATAATGCCTGGGTAATCCTCCTGCTGCTATTTCTTCGACTCCAAAAGCATCGCTATCGTCAACTCAGACAAAACAAACTGGAAGGAAAAGAACGGCTAAATCTTCTTCACCCATTCCGGCAAAAAGAACATCGCAGTTTGCCAGGGCACCATCTTCACCTCAAATCAATGATTCCACTGACACAAATGTCCAGCTCATCTCTGCGTTTCAAAGCCCATCTAAAACAGTCAAAGGTTTACAATCCAAAATGACTAACCTCGAACTTTCCCTCGCCAGTGCTCATTCCAGTGCAGATCCGGCATTTCTCTCTCCAGTGATTCCACAGTCTCGTCCTCCTCCTTTCGGATTATGCAACCAGAGTCTGCCTTCGACTTCAGCTACCTTGCCTGCTTCTCTGCCTACCATCCAGACGCCTTTTCAAAATGTCTCCGCTCCATCGGCTTCTTCAAATTTTAACCTCTCTACAGCAGCTCCAGCACAAGAGTTCGGTAGGCGTTTTGTTTCACCAGCCGCCGCAACAGTGTCTAACTCTCTAAGAGCCAATATCATCCAAGGTAAGGACATTAACCTTGCTACTCTACTGCTTCCTTCGCCTGCCGCCGACAGGAAAATGGTTGACTGTGGTGACGTGGCAGTACTCCTAAAAACTTCCGACCCCCGATTACAACGTAATCTTTCGTTCGGTGAATTTGTAATTGCTTTCAGTATTTACCGAGACATTTTGTGCCAAGTTTACCCCGACAGAAGGGAAGAGTTAGATCTTTATCTAGCTATGATGGCGGACTTCAGTCAAAGATACGGGGGTACTTTATTTTATGAATACCACAAGTCCTTTTCCGCCAAATCTGCCTCCTTCATCTCACTTTTTAATTCAAGGCTAGACTGGTCAGTCACTGATACTGAACTGCTCATCCGCCATTTCGGAGGCCAAAAAAGCTTAGCTTGTGCCATTTGTAGCGCTCACGGCCACAAGGCTTCATTTTGCCCGAAAGCTTTTGCTAGTAATGACCCAGCCGCTGTCCACGGTCCTGAAAATGTAAGATTTTCTTCAAACTCCAGAGGTCGCCTACCTGTCGCTGAACTCAATGGCGTACCTCTTTGCATTCAATTCAACGAGGCCGTTTGTTCTTTTCCTAATTGCAAATTTGCTCATATTTGTAGTGTCTGCAAGGATCCACACCCGAAATCCGTCTGTCCACGCCGGTACAAACCTGCTCCCCGAGGGAAAGCCCCAAATCTGAGAAAATTCTAAATAAACACCCGTTTACTCCTATCAATATTCCTAATCTTTCAAGCTACCTCTCTTCCCACCCCGATCCACTATTCGTTGATTATTTAATCACCGGTTTGTCCCAAGGGTTTCGGGTGGGCATCCTTTCTCATCTTTCTGCCTCTTTTGTTGCTAAAAATTTGCAATCTGCCAGAAACGAACCTGATACGGTTTCAGCTCTTCTAGACAAAGAAGTCATTAAAGGATATGTTATTGGTCCTTTCACTTCTCCTCCATTTTCTCCTTTTCGGATAAATTCTATCGGCGTTGCTACTCGCAAATATTCTGGTAAAAAACGTCTTATCTTTGACATGTCTTCTCCTCATTCCTCCAATATAGCAAGCGTTAACGAATGCATTCCCCTAACACCTTTTTCTCTTCATTACGCTACCGTGGATAATGCTATCCAGTTAATCAAAGTTGCTGGCCAAGGTGCCTGGTTAGCCAGGCTGACATTACCGACGCCTTTAAAACTATGCCAATTCACCCCTCTGACTGGCCGTATTTCGGAGTTAAATGGAATTCAAACTTCTACTTCGCTGTGAGGCTTACATTCGGTTGTAGAAGTAGCCCGCATATTTTTAACAGTCTCTCCGAAGCTCTGTGTTGGATTCTGCTGAACGTCTGTAAGCTCCCTTTCGTTTTGCATTTACTAGATGATTTTTTGCTAGTCGACTTTCCATCTTCCCAATCTTCCATACTCAACATTCTTAAACAAATTTTTAGTGACGTCGGCGTTCCCCTCTCTGCTGAAAAAACTTTGGGCCCCTCTACTTCGTTAGAATTCTTAGGCATTCATCTCGACACGGTCAAAATGCAAGCTTCCCTTCCACAAGAGAAACTTCTAAGGATCAGGTCGTTTCTGGAATCTTTTTCCTCTCTACGCAGCGTTTCGAAACGAGATATGCTCTCTCTGCTCGGTCACCTCAATTTTGCCATGAGCATTATACCACAAGGCAGAGCCTTTATTTCTCGGCTGTTAACTCTGGTTCATTCTGTCCAAAAATTAAGTGATCCGATCCAGATAGACGATGGATGTTTGTCCGACTTCAAATTCTGGACTCAGTTGCTTAATGATTGGAACGGCATTTCTTTCTTTTACAATGATGCTTTCGAATCGTCCGCAGACCTTCATCTATTTACTGATGCCGCCCCATCTATTGGTTTCGGTGGTTTTTTTCAAGGGCAGTGGTTCGCCGAGAAATGGCCAAACGAATTTCCAAAGACAAAATCAGGCTCCGTGTCTTCTGCGCTCTACGAGCTTTATCCTTTAGTCTTAGCCAGCGTAATCTGGGGCTCAGCGTGGTCAAGGAAACGCATCTTGCTGTTTTGCGATAATGAAGCCACAGTAGCCATAATCAATAAAGGCAGATCATCGTGCCAAACGATCATGCCTTTTTTGAGACGCTTAATCTGGCAATCAGTCACTTTCAATTTCATTATTAAGGCTGCCCACATACCCGGGCACTGTAATGTTATTGCTGACGCGCTTTCCCGCTTTCGTTTTCAGACGTTCAGACGGCTTTGCCCTTCAGCCAATACGGAACCAACACCCTGCCCTCCCCTATCAGCAACTATGCTAAATTAGACGATTTGCAAAGATCTGCTAGACTTTACATGTCTAAAGGAGTAGCTCCTTCTACATTTAAAGCTTACACTTCCGCCTGGTCTTCTTTTTTAATGTTTTGCTTCTCCTTTCAGATCCCTTTATTTCCTATCCTGATTACAACCGTTTGCTCTTTTCTCGTTTTCAATTTCGAAAATCGTAATCTTAAAATTTCCTCCATCCGCAGATTACTCGCTGGCATTCAATTTTATGCAAAATATTTTAATCCCGATTTTCCAAGCCTTTTCACTGATTCTTCTGTTCGATTACTGCTCAAAGGCATAGCTAAATCCTCTACGAATTCCCCTGATAAAAGGTTGCCTCTTTCTTTGCCTTTATTGCAAAGATTGATCCTTTCACTACGCAATGGCCTTTTTTCCACATACTCCAATATTTTGCTAGAAGCTGTGTTTTTAACTGCTTTCTATGGATTTATGCGCCCAGGCGAATTCACTTCAGCATCTAAACAATTTGATCCCGTCCGCGGTCTTTCTATCTACGACTTAAAATTCTCACCTAACTTCTTTACTCTTTTTCTTAAGTACTCTAAAAATGACTCTCTAGGCTCTGGTGTCTCTATAACAATTTCTAAAATTAGCAATAATTTTTGCCCCTTCTCATCTATGATTAGATTTCTCAAAATCCGCCCTAGATCCTCAGATCACTCACCCCTATTCTCACTTCCTAACGGAGCTCCTCTTTCCAAAGGCTGGTTTAGATCTCATTTAGTTTCTGTTCTTAAAAACTGTAGTCTATCCCCTTCCCTGTACACTGGACACTCATTCAGGATTGGAGCAGCTACCTCAGCAGCCGAACGTGGCATTTCTACAGCTGCTATCAAGATCTTGGGTAGATGGTCTTCTTCTGCATTCGAGTCCTACGTAAGACCTGATCTTAAGATCATTCTTGAAGCTCAGCAAGCTCTGCAGTAACGATCCAGGTAAATCTCTATGCAACTTCTGGTGGTGGTGCTATGCTTTATCTATCTGTTGATAGTTCAGTAGTATAACTCGCACTATGGTTTAGTTGCCATGATAGGAGCTTTTGCTATGTGTGGCATTAGCAGCCTTGTGGCTCAGCGTGGCCTTGTCTATGTGTGGCTCAGCGTGGCCTCGTCTATGTGTGGCTCAGCGTGGCCTCGTCTATGTGTGGCTCAGCGTGGCCTCGTCATTTGTGGCTCAGCGTGGCCTCGTCTATGTGTGGCTCAGCGTGGCCTCGTCTATGTGTGGCTCAGCGTGGCCTCGTCACTTGTGGCTCAGCGTGGCCTCGTCTATGTGTGGCTCAGCGTGGCCTCGTCATTTGTGGCTCAGCGTGGCCTCGTCTATGTGTGGCTCAGCATGGCCTCGTCTATGTGTGGCTCAGCGTGGCCTTGTCTATGTGTGGCTCAGCGCGGCCCCCTCTATGTAAAGCTCAGCGCGGCCTCGTCTATCGTGGCTCAGCGCGGCCTTGTCTGTGTGTGGCCCAGTGTGGCCTAGTACATGCTTACAAGAAAAAGTTAAAGCATTAATATATAGCATAATTACAGCAGCAGGAAGTATATTGCATTAAAGTATACCTCCAGTTTATATTTATAGATCTACCATCCTCGATGATACATATGGTGCCACGTCTATCTCGCTGCTTGATCTTTTTCTTTTTCTTTTTATATTTAGGTACTACACGTTAAACGGCGGCGGGTATATTTCTTTCCATCTTTGGGGATGTGCTCCGTTCCAGTGGAATCATCTTCCACCTAATTGTGGGGGTCGGCTGCGCCGCTGCCTTCATCTTCAGGCAGGAAATGCTGAATCCGTACCCTCAGATCGCGAGTTACGGATGGGGCCTACGCCAAATACTTATTGTACATATTGCTGCTGGATCACTAATAAATGTATGCTTGTTACTATATCTATTATCCGAGTCTTTCTGGTAGAAATGGAAGCTTTAGCGTAAGTTCTGCCGGGAAGACTCAATTGTTGCGTCACTTATTACCTTCTCATCTATCCAATCATGTTCTAATACTAGAAGTATAAAGGACCTGTACTTACACTTGTCTGAGTTCGCAGATGCTGAACGCTTCCACTCACCACCATCCACCCCACCACCACCAGATGGTTCCTCCATCACCGCAGGATGGTCCCTTCCCCTCCAACCTCCCCACCACCACCAGGATGGTCCCTTCCAATTTCTCACTGGGGTCGGCTGCGCCGCTGCCTTCATCTTCAGGCAGGAAATGCTGAATCCGTACCCTCAGATCGCGAGTTACGGATGGGGCCTACGCCAAATACTTATTGTACATATTGCTGCTGGATCACTAATAAATGTATGCTTGTTACTATATCTATTCTCCGAGTCTTTCTGGTAGAACCAACTGGCACAGGCTATCAACAACATCCCACACACAGAAGAACTAATCCTGGCAGGTGACCTAAACATGTCGGCACAGATAGAGAGGAGTATGTAAGATGGCATGGAGGAAAGACAAGAGGGAAGAGAAATGAAGAGGGAAAGACAATATTGGACTTTATGAGAACAACAGACCTTGCATTGGTGAACACCTTCTTCGTCCATGAAGAAGAGCAGACCTACACATTCAAGAGCGGACCAAATCAAACCGTGATTGACTACATCACTGTGAGAAGAGAAAACCTGAGCACCATTAAAAACTGCAAAGTGATACCCGGGGAGCCAATAGCACCACAACACCGACTGCTAGTCATGGACATGTATGTACAGCAGAGAAAAAGCAAAAGAACTAGAGATGTGGAAAAGAACTAGAGATGAGCATGATAGGGAGGAGTATACCAATCTGAATAAGATATCAAAATCAGAAGTAGCTAAGGCAAAAGACAAAGCATACGAACAGCTTTATAGAGATATGGAAAGGAACGGGCCGAAGAAGATCTACAAACTGGCAAAGACTAGACAGAGGAGGGCAAAGGATATTGATCGGCTAAACTTAGTTAAGGATAAGGAGGGAAAAATCATTTGTGAAGATGTCAAGATCAAGGAGAGGTGGAGAGAGTATTTCAACACCTTACTGAATACAAAGAACAACAGAAAAGAACTGTCACAGACAGATCCTGTTCAAGGACCGATCGAGAACATCACAGACGCAGAGATTAGGTTACAACTAGAAAAGATGGCAACTAACAAGGCACGAGGACCAGATGAACTCCCGATAGAGCTAGTAAAAATGCTGAAAGAAACAGGGATTAAATGGATGACATCCTGTTTGAGGGGATTTGGAAAGGCAGGCATACCATCTGAATGGAGGAAAAGCAAGATCACACCCATATACAAGGAGAAAGGAGACCCCCTAAACTGTGGAAACTACAGAGGAATTAAGCTTCTTAGCCACTCTCTCAAGCTATGGGAGAGGGTGATAGAAGCAAGAATAAGATGTGTAGTCCAGATCAGCGACAACCAATATGGATTCCAGAAAGGAAAATCGACCACCGAGCCCATGTTCTGCCTGAGGATGTTGCAGGAGAAATATAGAGAATTTAGCAAGGAGCTACACATGGTGTTCATAGATCTGGAAAAAGCATATGACACTATACCAAGAGAGCTGATTTGGCACTGCCTAAGGTTAAGACAGGTCCCAGAGATATACATTGACATAATCAAAGATATGTACAAGGACTGTACGACACAGGTTATTACCAATGTTGGAGAGACAAGGGAGATGGAGATTGAGGTTGGACTACATCAAGGCTCAGCATTGAGCCCACTACTATTTATAATAATCATGGATGTGATCTCGGAAGATATACGAGAGGAGACACCATGGGCAATGCTGTTTGCGGATGACATTGTTATAAGTGACGAGGATAGAGAGGAGTTGGAGAAGAGACTGGAGATTTGGAGGGAAAAACTAGAAGGAGCTGGACTGAAGTTGAGCAGAAGCAAGACCGAACACCTGCCACCTACGGGAAAAAAAGAGCGAATAAGACTGAGAGAGTACGGCAGCACAGAGCACGCAAATCTTCCCCTACAAACAGCCTTCAAATACCTGGGAACTACCATCCACCAAGATGGAGGCTGCGGGAAAGAGGTAGAGTCGAGAATAAGCAAAGTATGGAATAGATGGAGTGAGCTGACAGGAGTTCTGTGCGATAAGAAAATACCAACAAAGTTAAAAACACTCATCTATAGGACAGCTATAAGACCGACACTATTATACGGAAGTGAGACATGGCCCATAACAGGAAACTTGGCAGACAAGATTGGATCCTGTGAGATGCGGATGCTGAGGTACTGTCTTGGAATAAGTCTAGAGGAACACCAAACTAATGAAGAGATAAGAAAGCAAGCACAAGTAATGCCAATACAAGATCTCATGAGGGATCTCAAAAGAAGGCTACAGTGGTTTGGGCACGTGTGTCGGAAAGATGAAGAGGCGGACATAAGGAGAGCCATGGAGATGCAAGTAGGAGGAAAGAGAAAGAGGGGAAGGCCGAAGCACCGTTGGAAAGACACCATAAAGACAGACATGGAGTGGTGTGGCTTAGAGAAGGAAGATACAGACGATCGCGACAGATGGAGGTGTCTGGTTGAGACGAAGATCAGGCAGAAACCCGCTACCCGAAAGGATAGAAGCGGCGAAAGGTGAGAAAGGTGAGAAATGGGGAAACTCTTGGTAGTGAACACACGTCGGTAATGTTCATGAATTAATGTTTCCAGTCCACTATTATTGTTATTGCAGACCCCGTAATCTACGCCCTGCCTCAGCACACGCGAGATCCGAGATCGAGTAACAGAATCTTTATTGCAGACCCGTAATCTACGCGCTGCCTCAGCAAACGCGAGATCCGAGCCAAATAATCTTTATTGACTTTCTTCCCTCGAGAAGAAAGCCATCGGGAGCAGAGCTAAACTCTCGATAGTGCAAAAGATACACGTCGGGAATTTATGAATGAACACTGTCAGTCCCCTTATTTTACTAGAGCTGACCGTGCATGTTCCACTCCCAAACAAACAACACATGAATCGCGTGTGTCCCCACTCGTAATGAAGCGAGGGCAGGGAGGAACACACAATCCAAAGCTGTTTGCTCCCCATACTCCTGTCTAGATATATATAATATGCTTGTGGTTGTGGACATGCATCGATGCTTAGCACTCTACCTCCTCAGAGATAGACCGCTGAAACACCGGGCTCTCTAACCAGGACGGAAGAAGCCGCGGCGCAGGCTTCCGATCGCAGAGAGAGAGCGCTGGATCTCCAGGATAAAAGCAGAGAAAAGGCGGAGCCCGTCTCTAACCTCTCCGCGAGATCCATTTGCGAACCCACAATACCAACTTCCATGCTGCCTCGGCAACACGGGGTCGGTACTGCGAGGAACGCGAGCCTGAACACCCTCCTCAAAGAGTGACAGGCGGGAACGGAGCGAGTACGATAGTAACTCGCAATGCTCGTAGTCAGCACCCTCGAGCGCTGACAGAACATGCTCCGTTCCAAACAAACAACACATACATCGTGTGTATCCCCACCCGTAAAGACAGAGGGCAGGGAGGAACACACGATATAAGGTTGTTTTGTTCGCCATAATATCTATGCTTGTGACAGACAACAATAAATAACACAGAGCGCTTGCTGAGGCACAGAAGCTAGCGCGGTTCTAAACCGGATGTCCTTTATCCTTTCCTGGTCGTCACGTCACCCGCCCGTGACGCCCACTCTCGCCATTGGACTAGTTGATACAAGTGCTTCAGACGCAATCACGCAGAAGCGTTCCCAAAGCGTCATTGACGCATCGCGAGTTCCCTCGAAAGGGAACCAAACTTCAGGAGGTTTTGTTTGAGCCGAGTACAATAAAACACAAAAAATTTGCTGCCGTTTTCTTTAAATCTGGTAAATTCATCCATTCTAGGACAGAAATAAATGTAAAATTGAGGTTTAAATGAGCTAAATTGAAACTTCAAGTTCTCCTGTTTAAAATGATATACTGTATGGCACTTGATGCTGACTGCTATAACGGGTTAGAAAAACAAAGAAGTCAAGCACTGTATATTTTCTAAGGTAAATATTTTTTAGCATAATTACATGTTATTATATCAACGCAATTTGAAATATTTGAGAATTACAAGACACTGTTATGGCTGTCTGCCATAGCCTAATTTGTTTAGATGTTTCCAGCTTTTTGCAGCGCGTTTCTGTATTTGGTTGTGTTGTGAGTATTTGGAGCACACGTGTGTTGTGAAACTGATGAAGATGTTTTCTTAATTTGCATGTGTTTTTTTTATTTTTATTTGCATATGTTTTTTCTATTTGCATGTGTTTTCTTCAGCTTCTGCACGTTTAGCTCTCTCGGCCACCGTATATAACAAACAGGAGCAGCATCAAACATTTGCCAGTTGTTTGGTGTACATTTGTGATCTTTACTGAAAACCATTCAAAACCACTTTTCCATTACGCATTAGAGTTGATGTAGCCTACTTAAAAATAAACAAAGTGCTTTCTCTGAACAACTTGTTCATTGCTGAACAAATCAAGCTCAAGCTCACAAGATTATTGTTGTGTTACAGGTAAGTGCAGTAAGTTTCTTCTGTTATTTTTCGAGAATAAGCTATCCTGGCATTGCAAAACATGTCATTATAGGCACAATTTTAGATTTCGGGTGATTTCTGTGATAGTCATGTCTACTGTTCCTAAAGGTTTAAATACAATCAAGTGGAACTTTTTTTGGAGCATATATTTACAGCCAGAATCAAACCCAAGTGATAAATAAATGTACTAAAATGTATTTTACAAACATTAATTTTATGCTAAGTATAGGTCATATCTTTTTTTTTTATCGGACTTCTCACTTAACCTTCTTTGCTTTCAATTATGAAATTATTCAAATGAAAACATTAAAATTATCTTACCTGGACTTACTTTTCAAAATTAGTAATAAAAAAATTGCTCTTGACAATAAAAAAATAAAATAAAATAAAAAGTCCTGGGTTAGGCCTACTATGATATTAGACTACATAGCCTATAATAAAAGATAATAAATTTCAAACATGAACCAAACATATTTTATTCAAAGATCACCAGTCTGTCATTATTCTTTAGCCTGCCAAAAAAAAAACAAAAACAAAAACAACAACATTATAATCATAAACTCAAATGTCATTGTGAAAAAACATGTGCCAAAATTAATATTACAACTATTGTCGGTCATTAAATAAGAAAACTAAATTATTGTGTAGATTAATTTATTTTGTGTAACCCGACATTAGACATTAGGCCGAAGTATTTTTTGCACACAGTGCCGCGACCAATCAATCACTCCTTTACGACTGGCTGCCTGCACATACACTGTCCTCGCGGCTGCTGCAACTTGCGCTCGCTTATGCATCTAAATTCGCACCTACGGTATCTTCTTAGAACTTCAAAAAAAGAAAAAAAAGATGCTGCAGCCAATGAGCAGCCGGTGGGGGCTGGCTGCAGGACGACGCAACCTCCACGGACAGTTTTTAATGATTTATCAGACAATAACTACTCAAGATTTTGCTTTAGTATGCTATAATTTTCGGGACAATTAGGGCCGGATTCGGGACAACAGCTTAGATTTCGGGACGTCTGGGCTGGGTTTCCCGATAACGTTGTCTCTTAGCGCACTACGACTCGTAAGGTATAACTTAACTAGAGGTATACCATTACTAGGCGTGTTCCCTGAACTATACCTCAGAAAGCTGCTCAAGATAAACCTTCTTACGTGCGACGTTACCCGATGCTGTCCGTGGCGAGGGTGCTGAACTGGTTGATATCGATGGCTCGAGAATCAATTATTATCTTGTCCAGGGGCTGTTTCACTGCGTTACGCTAGAAAGTGGTGTTCTTTATCGAAGCACTTCAGAAATTACTATTGGATATTATAAAAAATAATCCAAACTATAATAGTCTATAATAGCCTATATATTTTAAAATTGTAACATATATTGCTGCCACAATAACCATCTCAAAAAATGTTACGTGCTTTCTTCTCTTTCCCATTTGTGTTCGCTGAGGTGGAGCTGCGATGAAATAGTGTTCTTGTAAATACTTTCCAGCATTTCAGTAATAAAAGTGTACATCTTACGTACGGCGCTCTGCAGTGATCAAAAAGTATTTAAACAGTGGATTTTAAATCTCTTCTTGTAAACTCAGAGATGCGGATTCAGACGGCAATTAAATTACCACACAACCTGTTTGTCAAAAAACAGTAGGTAGCCTACTAATTTGGACAGGGATTTTTACCCGGGTTGGGTGAGAAAAAACACTGATATTATGGATTCGGACGGCACTAAAATCACCGACTTACCCCTGTAAATGTTTAAAATACCAGAGGAGCCCATGAGAAACAATATTAGCGTCCGAATAGAACTTAACTGACAGTAGCATATGCTTTCACTGGCCTTTAAAAGTGCTCTTTTATTAAATTAATAATATAATATATAATAATAATAATATAATTAAAATAATTAAAATTCTAACAACAATTAGTGTGATTGACAATTTTATTCTTTGCATGAAAACACTTGAATTAGCCTAAATGAACACTGTCTGTGTGTATTAAAACTTCAGAATTATATTCGTATAGACCTGCAACAGTGATAAGGTAAAGCTAAGAGTGGTCCAGACCAACCTTCTGAACGTATGACTTACAGAAGGTATACTTAACTAAGAACGTTTCGGGAAACACGTATTAACGATAAGGTACAGCTTAAGGTGTAACTTAAGAACGACGTAGCGTTAAGAAGGTTTCGGGAAACCAGCCATGGTCACTAATATCATGTTTTGCTCCAAAATCACAATACATGTCAGTCGTGTTTGAAATTATTTTTGTGGTTTCATGGTGATTCTTATCACAGAGTGAGAATATTTTATTTTATTAAATTCATTAAGGCTATATTGATTGTGTTTGTGGACACGCATGTAACAGACCAGGGAACATTCTGATGTTGTCAGTCAAGTTCTAGGAACCAATCTTTGGAGAAGTTAATTTATTCGCAAAGGTGGACAAAAACATTGTGTTGGCTTTTTAAAGATTATTTTGATGATTTTTATATGCTGTAGAAAAGATGGAGGAGTAGACAGTCAGACATTGATAATAATAAGAAATGTTTCTAGAGCATCAAAGAGACGTCTTTCAAAAACATTAAGAGACTTAAATACTTCTTTTGGCCACCAGTGCACATGAATTATTTTTGAAAATAAGTGAAATTATTTTGAAGGTGTGGTTATGTGTCATGTATTATGAAAAGAACTGTGTTTTGTCCTGTGTTGGACATTTCCTTTTTAACTGCTTAAAAATGTATTTATATTCTGCAGTTTTATTAACGTAATGGTTGATATTTCATTATAATACTTGTGTAAGCTAAACAACCAATGACTCTACATTCATTTTGTCAAATGCTAACCTTTTATGATTTTATGTATGTTTTTAACAATGTGTGCAGTTAAGGACAGCACATAATGTGTTAATTTAACACGTTTACACATCTTTGTGCTAACCTTTCTGACATATTTACTTTGTTAAAATCAGTACAATGAAAAAACGTTGTCCCTAAACTCACCCATTAATGTGAAAAAATTTAACACATCATTTCCAGCATTGGCAGACTGTTTATTTTGTGATATATGTTAAATGTTTTAAATAAAAAAATTGTATTTTGTAATAACTTTGTCTAATTGGTTTGTATGTCAGTAGTATTTATTTAGGATAAAAATAACATTAATTATATATCAAAATTATGAAATGTAATTTATATTTAGTACAAATAAAAAAATTAAAAAAATTACAGTAGTGTACTGATTAGCTTCGTTTGTACAGTAATGCACTGTATTACACAATTACAGTACTGTAAAACTGAAATACGGTAAAAGGTACTGTAAATCTTAATTACAGTAAAAACAAAGTTACTTAAAAAAACCTTGAAAAGTCTAACAGTGTAGCAAAGAATGAACAAACTGATGAACATGATGAGTTTCTCACATTTTTAGAGGCATCTTTGCTACACAGATGATATTCTTGATAAGGAGAGCTCTTCCTGTCCCTTTCTGGAGACACTTTTAAATGTTGATGAAGAAGCAGAGCGATACACAGACGACACATCACAACACGGCCACAAACGTAAGTATAATTTTTTTGTTGTTGTATTAATTGGCAAGTAAAATAATATTATTGAATAGTCATTTTCCATCATTTTGTTTATTGCAGCATTCCACCATTTTGTCCACTTTTTCATGAGGATCTTGTGCACCGAACTACAAACATTTTGAGCACAAGACACCAGAACATATTCGAAGGCATTAAATAAACCTCAGAAAATGTCTAAATTACTATCCACAGTTAAGACTGGTCTGGCCAAATCTGCTTTTTTCAGCACTTTACCAGCAAACATTTTGACGATTCCATTGGAGATGTTGGCAGATTACACATTTTCATGTCCGTGTGACTCTGAGAACAATACAGTTCTAACAGGCCTGGGGTCTCATTTATAAAACTGTGCGTAGGAACCTTACTAAAAGTGTACGTGCGCCCGAAAGCCAAAAATGGCGTACGCAAAAAAATATTCGGATTTATAAAACCGTTCGTACGCCAGAACCTGCGCAGAATTCACTTTATAAATCCCAGTCAGCGGAAGATTGTGCGCACATGCGTCTCCTCCCCGAAATAACCATATATGGAGCTTACAACGCCTAGTTTTACTATGCAGATCCTCATCTGCATATCATTTGCATATGATTATTCATCCACGTGATAACGTTCAACGGTACAAGGCACATTACATTAATAAAAATCAAGTAGTTGCCTATCCTTGCCTTGTTTATGAATACATAAATCAAATAGTGTAAAATACATTTCAGAGAAAGTTTTTCTCAATCTTTTCCACTGGCCGAATTGTATTTTTAATTGATATTTTTAATGGAAACAGATAGGCCTTGGGCATTATTTGCACAAAACTATTTTCTCAGACAGTCTGGTATTATCATGATAAGCAATTATCTCTGTGGTTATTTTATTTATAAATATAAATATTTAATCTAAATGTTTATATCAGAAGTAAAACTTAGTTTAAATCATTATTTTATTTATTTAAACTGTTATTTGCGTCAGTTTCACTAAACGGCCCAACGCGCTCGCTGGCGCGGACATTTAAGAAGGGATGGATATTTGCTTCAAGTGACAGGCTTGGTGAGTGAAATTATATTTGTATTATCTTTCTGTAGGCTATATGTTAAATGTTCCTTCTGCCAATTCCCTTTGTCTCCAGAATGTGCGTACATTTTTTGTACATTTTCCCGGTTTTGTGCGTACGCACGCTTTATAAATGAGACCCCTGGTCTTTAGTGCACCTGCAGTTTATATTTTAGCTTTAATGCTTCTCTATTTTCACTATGTTCTGCCTAAAGATAAAAAGGAAGGAAAACAAGAAAACAAGAGTTTTAATTATTTATTAAATTTTATTATTTGTCTGTTTCCACCTATTCTGTGGATCATTATGTTGCTGTTAGATGGGGATTACATGGCCTGTAGTCAAACAGACTGGAAAGGAGAGTATGTTCTTGATGACGAGCTAAAAATAAAATGGTGTAAACCAACTGAATTGATCCCTGGAAGAAATCAGACTGAACTACAAATCTTGACTCTCTCTTTTATTAATAAATCACTGGTAAGTCACATACTGTATCTTGAGATAATATAATGAAGTTCTGTAGTATTTGTTAAAAGAAAAACAAGTGCTTTCATAATATACTGATACTTGGATAGAACATCAACAAAAAGACTCCTGACAATCATATGTTGCAGAAAGTGCTCATATTCCAAATGGATAATTTATTTTTATTTTTTATTTTTCAGTGTGACGGGTATATTGTGCTTCTTTCCTATAGCATTGTAATGGTAATAGTTTTGTTGTATGGAATCCACAACCACGTTGAAGAGCCAAACATTCCGTCTAAGGCAAATCCGTCCAAGGCAAATCCGTCCAACGAAGAAAATATTGAACGGTCATAAAATTACACTTCCAGTGCTGCAGAAGGAGGATGATTTTTCAAACTTCATAATAACTTTTATAATGCATGGATTCAAGTATAAGGAACAAGAATCAGTCAACATTCTGCTTTAGTCACCTAGAATCATACACTTTAGGTATATTGTTTATATTTAGGGATTTTTTAAAAAGGTATATTGTTTATATTTAGGGTTTTTTTTTTAAAGGGATATTTAAAAGGGCTATTGTTCACCTTAGAATAGTATTTTTAAAGGAAGATATTTCACCCAAAAATGACAATTCTGTCATCATTTAATCACCCTCAAGTTATTCCAAACCTGAATGAGTTTTGAGTAAACTATAACTTTAAGAACAATGTGAGATAGTTCATTTCTTTCTTTTTCTTCATATTTGATTAACTATCACTGTAACTTCCTGACGCTGAATGCTTTTGTAACCAGCAGACAGATATTGCTTTGTTGTTTAGATATTGTTTGATTTTGTGACTTTTTGTTTCAACACAACTCAGACATTGTGTAAGGAAAATTATTGAAGATAAGTTACATGTAAATATTATGCATGCACATGTTTTTAAAATAAAGTCTCTGGTTATGTTTGATTTGTTTTAAACTGTTTCCTATTTTTGAATGGAGAAAAATAAATAAATGTTAAAACAGACTTTTTGACCAGCATGAGTTTTTCTATGAAGCTTAATCACAGAGATAAAAAAGATAAATATAAGTGAACAACTATGCAAATATATTTCAAAGCATTTGGATTATATGCCACATATATTTTTGACACTTTAAAATATATTTCAATATATTTTGTTTTTGTATGGGACTGCAAAATAATCACTGAAAACAACAGATATCTTCTGCTTTTTATTTATCGGACTGATTTCAGACTGCAACAGTTAAGATAGCATCATCAGCACTGGTGAAAGTTGGAATTCTCCAGTTAAAGCTAAATAAAATAATGGTTAATTACGTTCTTTATAGGTCTATCGAGTGTACATTTAGCTAATAATGATTATGTTCATATGATCCAGTTAGAGGGTCTTCCACCATAAATACCCTGACTGAGGTACCCTTGAGCAAGGCACCGATCCCCCCAATCACTCCTCGGGTGCCGCAGTGAATGGCTGCCCACTGCTTCAGGTGTGTGTGTCCACAGCTTACAGCTTACAGTATCTCTCTCTGTGTGTGTGTGTGTGTGTGTGTGTGTGTGTGTGTGTGTGTGTGTGTGTGTGTGTGTGTGTGTGTGTGTGTGTGCGTGTGCTCCTAATGTGTGTTCACCTCATAAATGAGGGCCTTGTGTTCATACGCTTTTTTCTGCAAGAAGTCAAGAATCCCTGTAAGCTTTAAATAAAAAATAGAGTATTATTATTTATTTCATCCCCTTTACCTATGCATAGTAGCCATTTAAATCAATACTGAGTTGACTCAAAAATTTGAATCATGTCATCATTTACTCACCCTTACATCATTCCAAACTTTTATTCTCTTTATAAACCTGTTGACTTTCGTTTTGGTTTTGAACCATCCCTTTAAGAAATATGAAGAAAGTTTTCGTCTTTTGTTTTTTCTTTATATTTTGTTATTTTACTGTAACTTCTTAAAGACTGAATGATTTTTTTTTTAAATCAGGGAGATCATTTAAATGTAGAAGTTTTCTGTATCGATTTTATATGGTTTTATTGGAACAGCATGTTTCTGAGAAGCATATCATTTCTTTAACTGTTTTTCTTCCTAGTTTGATTCAAAGTTTGAAGACATATACCTTATGGTGTTTTCATAAGTGAGACGAAAAAGAACACTTGCTGAGTAAAACTGAAAGCAAGAATGAGAAGCAGAGAGGTTTCTAATCTGGTGAACGATGAGGTTGGCAGGTCTGGTGTTGCGACACACCAAACATGCTGATCTGAATACTGAGAAGACTAGTACAGAGAAATGTTGACCAATCTGGTTCAGGAGTCGAGGGAAGGGCCGACACTTTGAGAGAGACTGAGGCCATGGACCAAAAAAAATGCTAAGTAGACAAGTGTAGCAAAGGTGGACAAATAGGACATTAGCCTAAAGACTGTCCAAATGAAGGACAACTGCATCCATCTCCTTCCATTCCAAAAGCTCTTGGGCACCAGCAGTGGATGACTGCATAGGATGAAGAGGGTGATGCTCAACCAACCCAACTAACCGATGATCCAGAGTTAAATCCAGTGATGATAATCCAGGTAGAAAGACATTCCATCCTTTTCCTTGTGGAAAAAGGGCCAAATATTCAACAATAGCGATAGAGACCCATTCAAACTTAAGCTGGGTTCACACTGTACAATTTTGGTCACGATTTGGTTGTCTTTGACAGAAAATCCTAAAAGATTCCTACAATCCTAGGCCAAAATCTGTAGTCTTTGATCGCTAGTTTGACATGTTTAGCCGATTAATGAACATTGCAATCAGATTTCATTTAATTTTTCTTTGTTAGTCACCGTTTCAATCCCACATGTAATGTAGCTCACAGTAACCCAAACTCAAACAAAATTTGATGGATTGATGATGTAAAACTCGAGTCTTTTTGCTATGTGTCCATTTTTAACATGTCTTGACTGTCGTACAGTTTTCATTAGATTGACTGAGCCTTTAAAATTGACAGATAGACATCAGGGTGGAAGTATTATCAAAAGGAGGGACTTTTGCACAAAAATGCCCTGATTTCTTCATTTGATCGATATTCAGTTTATCTACAGATATTGAAAAAAAAAAAAAAAAAAAAAAACCATTTGTACTTTATGGTTTACAGGCCATGATATGAAGAGGAGAGGTTTGAGGAACCACTGGTTGAAACCTTTGTTGTAGTTGTTCAGAATTATCTTCATTCTCTGTTAAAGTAACGCATTCTCAATCTGCTCTTGTCCACAGGCACCAGTCCGGTCCCATGTTTCAGTTGGGAAAGAAAGGAAGATCATGGGACAAAGAGGGTGTTTGACTTACTGACCAGCTGACCAGGTGGTGATGAGCCTAGTTGCGATTAAAGGAATTAATTAATGGAATGGAATGAATGGAAGATATTTAAAAACTCACTGTACTTATTACCCACAAAGGGCAAATCAACCAGTAAAGACCAAACTGTATAAAACAGTAGAGTAAAATTCAGTTCTTGGCAAGCCACCATCCTGGTGAGTTTACCTTCAACCCTAATCAAACACACCTGAATCTGAAGGTCTTCAGGATTAAATGCATTAAATTGGGTTATGCGGGAAACTCAATGTCTCAGAAGACATGTTTTGGTGAAAAGAGAACTTGCTTTGTGAGGGTTATTTTAAGACTATTTTCAGTGGAAAGGATGTTCTGGGGTTCTGATAAAGAGGATATAATAAGGGGTACAAAAACTAGACAGAGCTATGATTTTGCATTATATTTATAACTATGATACTTGTGCAATAACTGTGCTAATTGTATATCCAACTTGATCTGCCTAGTAACAGAGAGACTACTTATTTATGAAAAGGATAGAACCAATCACAGTGATGTGTGCTAACTTTGACCATGCTTTATCTTACAGTATATAAACTTGTGTGATTCTTTAGGTGGGTGAGTTTATCTGCTGTGACTGAGAAAGCTCCTGCAGACCGTGAATAACACAAAGAATCTGTTTGTGTTACTGCTGTGCAGCAAGGTAGGGCACTGGATTATTGTTATTGTCCATAGTGGGGAAAGATCCCATCTGGCTCAGATGTGGGGTGCATCCTATGGATTAAGATATGTATTTTAAATCAACGTGGTAATAAGATTTTATTATGTGAATCAGGAAAAGTCAAATTCATAAAGTCATTTTGTCTTTTCATGTGATGTGAAACAGGAAATGCTTTAATACCTTTTTCTTATGCTCTCTGAAAGTTTACATTTTGTTAAACAAACGATTGGACAATTACATTAAAAGGCAAAAATACCATCAAATACTTAATTACACTGTAGTCCCAAATGAGTTGGGTAAATCCTTTGACATATTGCATAAAAAAATTATTTGACTGAAGTGCATGTATTGAAATACTGTATATTTTATTAATGTTAAAACTGTGATAGATGTTAAGTTTTGTGATGACTACATTGTATAGGTTTTCATTTTGCATAAGAGTGGCTGTAAAAAAAAAAAAAAATAAGGATGGGAATGGCCTCGAATGGCATATTTGGAATTTGGCCATTGGGCTACTTTGGGGCTATTTTTGATTGACCATCAGGCTAGTTTTTTTACTCAGACCTGGCAACCTTGAAAGCAGCAGAGGTGAAGAGAGTGCAAAAAGAAGAGATGAGAAAAGAAAACAACAGTATTAATAATTTTATGCCCCTGGGGTCGGCGGTATCGTCGGCGATACCAGCTCGCTTTTTATATCAAATTGTATCTGCCTAGTAACAAAGAGACTGCTTATTTATGAAAAGGATAGAACCAATCACAGTGATGTGTGTTGACTTTGACCATACTTCATCTGACAGTATATACTTGTATGATTCTTTAGGTGGGTGAGTCTTTCTGCTGCGACTGAGAAAGCTCCTGCTGGCCGTGAATAAAAACAAAGCAAAGGAAACATTGGCATATATTTGTATTACTGCTGTGCAGCAAGGTAGGGCACTAAAGATTCTTGGTTCAAGTGTTGTCCATAGGGGGCAAGATCCCGTCCCATTCAGATGTGGGGTGCATCCTATGGATTAAGTTGTGTATTTTTAATCAGTGTGGTTCTAGCATACGTACATTTACTTATGTTTTGAAATACATTGAAATGTATATTGGTATAATAGAGCATCTAAAATGTAAATCATTAACGTATTAAAAAAATATAATTTTTACAGATATGCTATATATTTGACCATGCTAACGTATGCTAACTTTGACCATGCTGTATTCTTCAGTATATAAACTTGTGTTATTCTAAAGTGGGTAAGTGTGGTTATCACACTTAAATTGGATATTAAAAAGTATATTAAAGGTGCATAGCGCAAGATTCTGAGTTTTTGCAGAACTATGCCACCTCTGGCGGCAAGCGAAACTGCAGCCAGAGATGTGCACGCTCATGGACCACACGCACACGCACGCTTGCACGAGCACGAGCTGTTCATAACCAAAGGAGCATCAGCCGCAAATCTTTTGTTTACAATCATAATGTCTTCAGAGGTAATAAAGTTATAAATCTGCAAGTCATTTTAAATATGTGAAAGGAAAGGCAATTGAGTAAATTACACACTTACACTGTAAAACTTTTCACTGTAAATTTACAGTAAAATACTGGCAGCTGGGTTGCCAGCCACATACTGTATTTTTACAGAACTAGTACTGTAAACAGCATTTACAGTATTGTACTGTAAAACCTTGTACTGTAAATTTACAGTAAAATACTGGCAGCTGGGTTGCCAGCCACATACTGTATTTTTACAGCACTAGTACAGTAAACAGCATTTACAGTACTCCACTGTAATTACCAAATACAGTATATACCACATAATTTTACAATATTAAACTTGTCTACAGCAATAAATGGTATAGTAGTCACACTATGAAAAAGAAAACAACATTTTCTGGGTTTAAAAACATTTATTTTGGTTAAAAGCAAAGATCAGAAAATTGCCTTCTGTGAACATGTTGGCAGAATTTTTTTTAAACATAAAATGCAATTTTAACACTTAACAACAAACAGGTAACACTTAGCACTTAATTAAAGGGATAATTCACCCAAAAATTTTAATTAGCTCATGATTTACTCACCCTCAAGTCATCCTAGGTCTACATGACATTCTTCTTTCAGACGAATACAATCGGAGTTATATTAAAAAATGTCCTGGCTCTTCCAAGCTTTATAATGGCAGTGAATTGCTGTTTCTGTTTTGAAGTCCATACAAGTGCAAACGAAATTCAAAGTCTTCAAGTCCCAATTCAAAGTCTTCAAGGTTTCACAGAAGTGAGGACACCTGTAGGCTTACAGTGTTCTTTTTTTGCACAACTTGGCCAGTTTTCTTTGAAGTTACTTGTCCTTTCTTTGTTTTTGATCCACGTTCAGGATTGATGTCAGGAAATCGTCTAAAAGGCAGAAAAGAAAGGAAAAAAAAAACAATGAAATATTATGGACTGATATGTTTATATATTTTGACAAAGAGAGACAGCACAAAGGATGTGTAAATAAAAACCAGATATCGGTTTTAACGACTAAACTGTTTGGATAAAACTGAACAACATGAAAAAAAATGCAATGTTGGATGTTGTGATCAATAACTGATATTTTTTCTGCCCTGGTTAAAATACATCAACTCAATGTGTCTGTTTACATGTGCACTGTCAACTAACTAAACTTTTGGAAGTGGGGTTGCCAGATTTAAAGTTTTATTCTACAACTTTTAATATCATGCCCTCATCAGGTCCCATCAGAGTATCAGTGGAAAGGCAGCCATAGACTCTGTTTATATAGAGCACACATTGCCAGAATCCAGCCCAAACCTTTGTGACAGAAATAATTTAACTTTAATTGCAAGCCTTGCAATGTTTATTGCATACATGACTACATGATAATGTTAAACATGACATTTACCAGACTAAAATGCATGTTTGCACCCAAAAATGAAAATTCTGTCATTATTGCTCATCCTTAAGACTTTTGTTCATCTTCGGAACACAAATTAAGATATTTTTGATGAAATCTGGGAGGTTTCTGTCCCTCCATTGACATCAATGTCATTGCAACTGTCAAAGCCCAGAAAGGTGGTAAAAACATTGGTAAATAGTACATATAACTACAGTGGTTCAACCTTAATATTATGAAGTGACGAGAATACTTTTTGTGTGCAAAATAACCCCAAAATAACGACATTGTTGAATAATCTCTTCTTTTACATGTCATTCTCCTACACTGTTTTGTGAGGATGAGTGGGCCGGAGTGTATTAAAGGATAACTCTTACCAAAATGCAACCTAGGGTCTTTTTGTTAATCTACCCGAGGCAAACCTTCGTTTAAAAGCATAATTAGGATGGAAACGCCACTTTTAAGTTTGACCGTATTTTCGTTTTCGGTCAAATTGCCTTTTGAATGGGAGTGCTTGTGGCACGACTATGATAGCATCAAAAATCGCTATTTTTAAAACACTAAGAAGGCTCGACACAACATGAAACTGTGCTCTCAGTATCACCAGAGACTCTACACATGAACTCCAGCATTGAGAACATTGTTTGTGTACACAGAGTTTACTAAAAAGAAAGATTTTGAACAACTCACGGAAACTGTGTCTGCCTACATTTTGACAGTCAAAAATAGTCGATCTAATAACTTTATTCTAGAGCTGCTGTAAAGCCAAAACAATCTATGTTACTGTAATTTCCTATTATCACTGTAAAGCTGCTTTGAAACAATCTATATTAAAAGCGCTATATAAATGAAGATGACTTGACACTGTTTACACTACGTCAACAGCGTAGGAGAATGACGTGAAAGAGTAGAGATTGTTGAATAATGTCGTTATTTTGGGTTTTTTTTGTGCACAAAAAGGATTCTCGTCGCTTCATAATATTAAGGTTGCACCACTGCAGTTACATGGATTATTTAAACAATGTTTTTACTAGCTTTCTGGGCCTTGAAAGTTACAAAGATGTTTCTGTCTATGGCTGGTTCAGAAACCTCTCAGATTTCATCAAAAATATCTTCATTTGTGTTCTGAAGATGAATGAAGGTCTTACAGGTTTGGAACGACATGAGGGTGAAAAATTAATGACAGAATTTTCACTAATCCTTCAACTGAAAACAACTTGCACTGACATATCTGAAATATGTGACTGTCACTGTTTTGTCTCAAGATGCACACCAGTAATGTTTTTTTATAAAAGCTGCTTAAATACCCTAATTTTATTAAGGCCTAGACCTGTCTTAAGCTAAGCCCAGTATGGAAACCAGGGCCATATTGTTCATACCAGTAGTCAACATAATAAATACTGTCAAGACAAGTCACAATTCAGTCTAATATTTATATGAATGGCAAATATGCTAACCTCTGAACAAACTCAAGGTGCTGCCTCTTCCTGGTACTGCAAGCTGAAGTTATAGGAGGAGGCAAACAGTGCTGCCAGGCCAGTGACGAAGAGGCTGTGATCCTTTCCACACACACCTTGACCTTCCAAACGTAATGTCCAGCACTGGTTGCTTAGAGATTGACCTGTAATTGAAAAAAATAATAATAAAATGAATTAATAAATAAATAATATTAATAATTAAAATAACTATTGTGGGTTCCACTGTGGTTCGATGTAGTTGTCTATCTATTCATAGTTCTATAAATTAAAATTTTCACCTAAAAATTCAAATTGATTAGGGTTAGAACGTTAAAACGCACTGCCATATTATTTTGCTTGTTTTAAGCATCACAAAATTTTGACATATTCTTTCAGAAAACAAGACAATTTTTACTTGTCTATTAAATGCTTCTTCATGTAAGAATTTTATATATCTGGACTGGAAACAAGAAAAAAACACTAATTAAGAAAAATATATTTTGCAGTGGAGTGAGTAAATGATGGCTTTTCATTTTAGGTTTAAACTACCCCTTTAATGTTTACATACCAGGAAATAAGGTGTAGTCGGACTCTCTGGCAAGTGTAGATTGCTGGACATCAGCGTTGCAAATTCCTGAAACAATTTTTAAAAAGGACAGCACAGCCATGATCAACAGAACCAAAACATAAAAAATATTACAGATTAATGAGATTTGGTGAATAATCTCTACTTATCTGCTTGAAGGATAACACCATCTAACTTCTCTTTGAATTGTTAGTTGTAGGACCATGGCATGGCAATCAGGAATACTACATTTGAAAACAGCATTTGATAGCATTTTTTTTTTTTTTACCACATAGACTATAACTGTAACACTACTTAAAAGTACTTACATTTAGCACTGGACCGTCATCAGATTACAAAGCCTGAAACGAAATATATATATATATATCAAAAGCAGGTCATGCATAACATGGTATATGTTGCCTATTATGTGAAATATTGAAGTTAACGTTAACGTTACTTGGTAAACAGGTGGAACAGAGTGAATTGTTTGCGCGGCCGCGGTAGAAAACCGCGTTTGCAAAATCAAACCAAATAAGCATTCGTGAAATCAACGTATGTTAGAAATGCGAACGTAAAAAAAAATATATATATTGGCTTACCGTATCACTCAGTTGAACAATTTTCCATCTTCTCAAACTCTAAATCCCACTAATCGTCACAGGCGCAGGTTATTCAGATGACAAATTCTTCCATCCGTCTTCATGTAACGTTAATGTCTCCCATTTTCTGCTGCGTCACAGGCAACTAATGTTTGAAACACGAACCGAAGCTCACAAAAGCTTAAAAATTGCTCACAGATTCGCAGACACTGTTTATCTTGATAACAGGAATGATTATTCTGTTCAGTTGAATCCCGCTGACAAATCAAGTTTGCCTGTAATAGCTACTGTCTGCTCGCGTCACATTTGAACTGAATTGAGCGCGAAAGAAATCAATCCCACAATGCAGTGCTTTTACAGTATGATACTGTATTACGAATTTATCGGGTTGAAAACAGAAATGTGCTGTATATTTACAGCTGTTCTGTAAAAGATACAGCCGAATACTGTATTATGGAAATACAGTACAATTCTGTAGGAAATTCGCTGTAAATTTACAGTAAAGTTTTACAGTGTATGTGTGAGGGAAAAACCTTGTTGAACTGTGTTATGTGTTTACTGTATCCACTTATGATTGTATTATTATGGAAACAAGTTCATGAACAATATAAGTTGTTACTTTGCAAAAGCTCAAAGCTACACAGTCGGTCAAAAAAGTACACTCAATTGTCTCAAGGTAATAAACAATTAAATGGCACTATGACGTTACCATAAAAGCCAAACAGGCTAATCCGCCGAAGATTTGCGGAGATTTTTATTTTTAATTCGTTTTAGCTTTTTGTTTTCAAATTCAGTTTAGTTTTAATTAGTTTTTAAAGTGGGTTTGCTAGTTTAGTTTATTTTTTATTTTTTGAAAATGCTTAGTTTTAGTGTTTTAGTGTTAGTTTTAGTCTTTTTTTTGTAATTTGGGTTATTTGTCAGGGGCAAGATTTTGTCAAAAAGGTCAGAAAAAGAAGCTACACATCTTCTATACAGAATTCACACCCTATACAAATACCACAGCTGTACAATTTTCACACCCTACAAAATATGACCGCCGCTCAGGCCTGCACTGGCTTTCCACAAAAATAAATGACGTGGAGCAATTTGGCTGTATTGCGTGTTTATGTATATACCTAAAAAAAGTAGTAGTATGTGCATGTCTGTCTGTGTGTGTGTGTGTATGTGTGTGTGTTTGTGTGTGCGCATGTGTGTTTGTGTGTGTGTGTCTGTGCATGTGGATTTGTATGTGTGTGTATGGGTGTGTGTCTGTGCGTGTGGATGTCAGTGTGTGTGCATGCTTGCGTTTGTTTGTATTCCTGCATGTGTGCATCCTAAACCAGCAACCCTTCGCTCAACAGCACCATCTACAGGCCGATGAGTGTACAGTCACTAAATGTGCACATAAATTAATTTATTTTATACCCCCCCATGGATGAAATTCTACGAAACTTAGCATACCCCCAGAGGATGTCTAGTTAATCATACACATGAAATATGGTGCAGTTCTGAACATCTCCACTGAAGATAGGGGCGATTAAAGCAGAATAATATTGCATTTTCATTTTTTATGGGAGGGGCGCAAGTCACTAATGAGTGATTATGGGCTAGGTTGATGTGGGCACTTAAGACCAACATACCATAAACATTTCTTCATCCTCGGTTCCACGGTTCAGGTAGTTATTTTCATGTTCCCCGGTGTTTCGGTGTCCCTGGTATCGTTGACGGAAAATTCAGTAGATTGACGGGAAAAAAAAACTAAAAAACTTTGACAATCGATTATGGGCTAGGTTGATGTGGGCCCTTAAGACCAACATACTTTGCAAATTTCTTCATCCTCGGTGCCACCGTTCAGGTAGTTATTTAGGAAAAACTGCATTTTTTGGGTTTGGGGGGGCCCAGCGCGGGGGGGGGGGGGGGGGGGGGGGGGGGAGTGGCCCCCGCGGACCAAACGAAATTTTTCCGTAAAAGTCTAGTGGGGCTACATGCTCACCAAATTTCATGTTCCCCCGTGTTTCGGTGTCCCTGGTATCATTGACGGAAAATTCAGTAGATTGACGAAAAAAAAAAAAAAAAAAAAAAACTTTGACAATCCCTATATGACATATATATATTTATAGAAGTTTAGAGAAAACTGGTTCAGAGATAAGGCCAGATAAGGCCATGGTCATCCCCCATCCCCCATGTCACCTGGTCAAAGAGGATAAAGGAAGGTGTGCTCCCGCTCTCTGAGCTTTTCTTTGCTGGACACAAATTGAATAGGTGCTCTCTCTCTCACTCTCTCTCTCTCACTCTCTATCTCTCTCTCTCTCTCTCTCTCTCTCTCTCTCTCTCTCTCTCTCTATATATATATATATCTATCTAAGGTACAAGCTGGCTAAGATTATTTGGTGTAATCAATGTATAACCATGTTAAACAGTAGATATTTGAATTGATTGTGGATAAATCTCTGATATCTGAAATATTAAATTGTTACATATGTGATTATTCTAACTGATTTTGACATTGTTCATTTAATGGTTAAAAGGAATAGTCAAACATTCGCTCACTTTTAGTGAGGCACAGATATTATTAAAACATTTCATTTATGGAGTCAGATGAAATAACAAGTAAATATATGATTAATATATTGCATTTAATCCAAAAATACTTTGCCTCGAGAAAAGGACAGTAACACGTTAAGACCTTCCGCGCTGGTCGGACACCGGACTTTGGGCCGATTCAGCGCAAGCTTACAATGGTAGCATCTAAAAAGTAAATAATTAACTTACGAATAACTTAAAGGTGTACAAATGTTTATGGACCTATGATTATTTAAATAAGGGAATTAATCAATTGATTTTGTTTAATTTATAATCAATTAAATTAATTATCATTGATTATCAAATGACAGTTATTGTTATCATTGCCATGACATTTAGGGTGAATTCAGGTAAAATGGGACATTTTCAATGTCAAAAAGTTTATTCACCCCTTAATTCACACATTCACTTAATTTAAAATTAATGTTTAATTCTGTTCTGTGTGAATTATGGTGCCATATTCAACTTATTTGTAATTCAGAAAATACTTTTCTGAATGTGTTGTGGCTAAAAAAATAAATAAAAAAAAATGTAAAAAAGAAGAAAAAGAGAGAGAGCTCACCATAAAATACACCACAATCTCACCGTAAAATGACCATACAGTACAAGTAATACATTTTCTTTGTGAGCTGTAATCCAAATCTCCAGAAACCATATGATTGCTTTGTGTGAGGAACAGACACAAATTCAAGCTTTAATCACTCTTCATCCTCATCATGACTGTAACTCTGAAATCCCATTCTCATTAAAAATTCATATTTTTCTTAAGAATTCTTTTATTTTTCAAAAGTTGGCATTTTTAAAAATTGTGATTACTCTTGTTGCTCTGTTATATCTGTTGCTCTGTTATAGGATTGGATTAAGAAATGAGTAGCTGCTCAAAAATATCTATAATGGTATATTGTAACAAAAATATTGTTATGTAATTTACGTTTCTACAGCCGTAAATATGTCATGTTTACATTTTAATTGGTATCATGTCCATAGTGTACATTTCAGCCTTTATACAATTTTACAATAAATACTTGTGTACAATATTGAGGAATTTCTGGCTCATGTTCACTGGTGATAATATTAACGTTCATTGTATTTGTTCACTGATGACTTAGAAAGTTAATTTGTTATTAAATCAGAATAATTATTTCAATGATAATATTCAACTAATGCATTGCTTATACTGTTCAAAATATTAAAGAAATATCATCAGTAATATCATAATAATGCAGATTATTATTCTGTTCATTACAGGGATCCTGGACCGGATCACATTCCATAGAAGAAATAGAAGCAGCCAAAAGGATCACCAGAGATACTTATTGTGCGGTGTATAAACATCAGAAAATGAAAACAAAAGACAAAATTGTTATGCTGAGCACTGCTCCAGTGAGCTTTATGTTACTGGGTTTTCAGGCATTTGAGGGTGTGCAATTTTCATGCCCATGTGATTATTTGTGGAACAAAGTTATAGTATTATTAATCTTTATTGTCCCTGCTTTCTCTGCTTGGGTAATGATGTCAATATTTGTAAAATTTGTAGACCCTGACGCATCAGGGTCACAACCTAACACATCAGGGTCACAACCTAACACATCAGGGTCACAACCTAACACATCAGGGTCACAACCTAACACATCAGGGTCACAACCTAACACATCAGGGCCACAACCAGAAAGATCTAAGTTGGAAAATATACTTTATTATATGATTCGATGTATTCCATCTCTAATATGGTTCTGTATATTTCTTATTGATGGCGATTATTTTGCATGTTTCATGTCCAATAATGGAACCTACACCTGTGATGGAACACGTCCATATTGTGTGAGTTGGTGTAAACCTCAGCAAGAAACACATGAGACTGCATATAACTGCACACGACTCATGATTATTAAATCAAACGTAAGTACCAAGTATTTTTACCCCACTCTATACAAGTTCCAAGTTTTTTCAGGGAAGAATAAATGGAACATAGTTTATTAATTTACCATTTCACAAAGATGAGAAACATTAAAATATGTACAAATAAATAATAGAGATAAATGATACAATTGTCACGTGTCAGTGTTTGTATTTTCAGTAGTCATGTCTTCCTTTGTTCTTTTCCCGCCTCTCCTTCGTATCCATAGTTACTGTCATTTAGTTCATCTGTATCACCTGTGTTCAGTTAATCATCATCATCATCTATGTCACCTGTGTTCTGTTAATCAGTGTTCATCAGTGTTTGTATTTAGTTCCATTCTCTTCAGTCACCCCAGATTTCCACCAACTGCTGAACGGCTGCGTGTCGGCTCCGTTCTCAGTCGTCCTTCAATACCCACCAGGGGCCGGTTGCACTGTGCATAAGTTACAACTTAGCCTAGTTTTGACGTAAATAGACACTTAGTTACGACTTGCGCACTTCTAAATATTTTTGCGGTGCACCATTAAACTTAGTTGAATCGTAACTCTACGTATAAACTAAATATTTACGGCAGCCTCCGATCAGGAGTAGTGGTTGGAATAAAATATTAGACAGACTGAACTGCATCAATAATCTCTACTTTTACCTGACAGACTTCAATTCTTTAGACATATATGATAATACTGACATTTACTCTCGCTTACATTTTAAGAGAGCGAACATTATGTGAAAAGATTACTTTGTGGGCTCTTTAACACAAACCCATCCTAAACAGTGCGCCACTGTGTGCATCGGTCCATGTTGTGCATGTCAAATATCAGTCATAATCAATAAACGTAATTTCTTATGTTTTTTTGTATCAATTTTATTGATCCTTATTCATTTCATTTCAAATACAGTTTCCGAATGTTATTTACATCTAAAAACTCTTGTTATTAATGATCAGGCTATCGTATTTAATGTAAACTTATTTTTACTGTTAGTAACATGAGGCATAAGAAGTTAGGATAAACTGAAATTCACGGCATTTCAACACAACTTGTTCACGTATTTGAAGGCTGCTATTGGATCATCGAGGCTAAACGTCATATTATGCGACTACGTATTACTTTACGACCTACTAGCTACGTCATATTATGCGACTACGTATTACTTTACGGAGAGCTTTACGACCTACTAGCTACGTTCTGCCTTACGAACAAATGGTGCAACGGAATAAAGTACAGAGTTAGTTATAAACTAGCTAGTAGTTACTAAGCCTCTAGTGTGGACTTTACGTTCCAATTTAAGAAAGAACTTGCGAACAGCTGGTGCAACCCTACCCAGGTCCAGATTCGTTGCGGAACGGCTGCAGCCATGACTAACAGCGAATTCACGTATGATCGTGCGATATAAGTGCTGAATTGGAGCTCTCTGGCATCCGGAGAGAAGATGCTCTGCGTATCTGCTCCAGAGGGCTGCAGATCGCCGGAGCTGGGACCGAGTCGGAACACAGCCGTTCCGCAGTCAGTGAAAATATACACATTGACTTTAATGGAAACCTATTGACCGGAGCGGATCGGCAGCCGTTTCAATAGGTTTCCATTAAAGTCAATGTGTTTCACTGACTGCGGAACGGCTGTTTTTTTTCGACTCCGGCGATCTGCAGCCCTCTGGAGCAGATACACAGAGCTTCTATTTTTGCCGGATGCCAGAGAGCTCAGCAGCAATTCAGCACTCGTATCGTGCGATCATACGTGAATTTGCGTGATCTCGTGGGTCCTCATGATTTTAGCTGTCAGTCATGGCCGGAGCACAGAGCCGACACACAGCCGAGCTGATCCGCAGCCGTTCCGCAGTTGGTGGAAATCCGGGGTTAGTCTTTGTCCGATCTCCGTTGTATTATGTGTGTGTACCTTCTGCCTGTCTTCTATGTACCTGTTTGAATTATATTGTGAGTAAAAGTTTGCATTGGAACTTTTTACTCTTCTTCGTCGTCTTCTGCCTGCACCACAGCGTGACAACATTATTTCATAATGAATAATCCTGTTTTAAATATCATTAAAGATAATCATAATCCAACAGAACGGCCTAATGACGAGAATTTTTTTTTTTTTTATGTTTTAGTAAAGTGAAGGTAGATAATTAAATTTCTGGACAGTGAACAAAATTTCAACCCAAATATTAGACAGATCAAACCCTGTAATATGTCAAGTGAAATCAGCTCAAATCACTGATTTACCATGTTGGGTGTCACTTCTCGGCTGCTAAATCAACCCGGACAGGACATTCAAATAGTTGGAATTCCACCTGATTATATTTGTACATTCAGTTAATAAGTAAGGAGCTAATTTCTCGAACAGAATTTGGAGGGAAATATTCCTTTTTGTCACTATTTTTGACAAACCCAATTGTGATCATAAACCACTAACATATAACTTTATATGCTTTTTATTGTTTAATTTTGTTTTTAATGTATTGACTTATTCAATGTATTTTTTCTTAAGTTAATAGGTTATGGCCTGGCCCTGGTCTGCTGCATTGTCCTCTGCTTCATAATGTGGTGTATGAAAGACAAATGAGACCTTACCGCCAACATTATAAAATGATCACCTCGTGTTCATATGTTATATTAATGTTCTCTTCTGCCGTCTGAGATTAATTTCTGATTTGTGAGTTATAATTTTCACTTTTCTTTTAATGTGTTGATTGTTTTTGTTTGTTTGTTTTAACTAATCATCTAATGATATAAAATAGAATGTCTAATACAGTTTATCGAAATGCTTTTCATGTAACTTTTAGTACACAGTATTGTTTTCATTTGTTTATCTGTATTATTGTAAGCAATGATAAATACAATTTTATATTATAAGACTAACAATAATAAATAAATAAATTCAACTTTTATATGAATCGATTTATGTAAGGAATAATTGACGACAGGCCGTTGAATTATTAGAAAAATAATGCACACCCGAGGTGGTAATGCGGTCACGCTGGGGACACGTGTCACGACTAGCTGACACATCCTCTGACTGTTTTCATCGACTGCAGCTGATTTTAAACACCGACTCTGAAAACAGACTGAATGCACTGAACGCGCGTTTGGGCATGATCAGTCATAAGTATTGTAGAAGAATTAATTAGATAAGATTAATTATGTTACTAACCATGAAAATCTGAACTTAGATTTTCATCTTATGATAAGCTTTTTATTACACTTCCCATTTCTATGTCTGATGGTGACTAACTTTCCATTCCAGATCTAACAATAAAACAGGATAACTTTTACTTCCTTTTATTGAGGATGTAGCCACCAGACGAACTTTCGATATGATCTAACCTTCTAACAAACTTTTGACTCAATGTAACCTGGGTCGAATGGAACTTTTAGAAAGGACTCAATGTTCTGTTTATTTTGACTGTATTGTGAAATGATTGACTGAAATATTAACCCCTTACAATGTTTTTGATATTTTGCTGATGTAGCTAACAAAGGGTAATGACAAGGGGGGGCTTGCTTTAAACAATTCAACCAATCATATTGATAGCGCATGACATGTTAGTCATGATGATTCTATTTTGATATGTCTGGCTTTACCCTATAAAGCCTATTGTATTTTTATGTTGGGCCGAGAATCTCTGAGTATTGCTCGAGAACTCCCGGCCGTTTTGAATAAACCATCTGAGGGACATTTACTGAAGTCTGTCTCATTTGTTTTTATGCTGCGCAGTAAAGAAGTTAGGTTAGTAAACTCAGCCAGTTGTCGATTGAAGACGCAAGAGCTAGAGTATAAAGGGTATTAAGTGTCGATTTGTAGACGCAACAGTTTTATTTAAGATAGTCAGATTTAAGAATTTTCCATCACAGTATCAAATTACATTCATAACCGGCCTTAAAGTCTGTCCCCGGCTTAATGCAGTTATTAATGCAGTTATTAGAGAGATGATGCAATAATGAGACAGAAAAGCATGTGCATTATTATTTTTTATGTATTAATTCAATTCGTTTTAATTAATTCGTTCATTTTTTTTATATTATTGACAGATGACAGTAGACTAGCCAAATAAATGAAACACAAAGCCCTTTTAACAAGTAGGCCTATCAATAATTATTTATTTGTTAATTATTATCTGCAATAAAAATCCATGCTGCAGGACTATCCATTTATTTAGCCTATATTCAGTTTTATTTTCTATTGATTATATAGGACTATATTAGCCTGACGTCGTCATACTCAGATTCTAGTCAGAATGTGAGTCTGATACTGCTCCATAGAGATTTGATTATGGGGAGTGTCTCAACCGAACCAGAAAAAAAAAAAAAAACTCTGCACGGATAGACCTACAACCAATCAGAGCAACGGAGTAAATGACGCATGTTCTTCATTCATATTTTCAACCAACAAAATGTCGCGGCTCTCTGTTCCTCTTTTAAAATGAATGCGCTGCCGATATCTTCTATAACAGACGCGATGGCGGAATCTACACATGATGTTTTATAAACAAAGTTCGGGAGGAGCACGTACAAATAATCAATCCAATATCAACTTGTCATCAAACAATACCATGTCTAACGTTACCCTATATCAGCATGAGGAAGCATATTCACTCTGTCAACTTACCTAACACTCCTTGACAGTTTTTCAGCATCCCTCCACCACCCCGAATCCTCACTCTTGTCTTGTTCTCTCACAACCAGGAATACGGGGGAGTATGGCTACCGAGCCCACAGCCCTCTCCTCGGACAGCACGTCATATACACATTTATTCTATCGACTTATTTGTGTGAAATCTTATATACGCATTTATTCTATCTGACTTATTTGTAAATGTGAGCTCGTGAAATCTCAATTCTCCAGCAGCAGTCGTCTTTGTTGTAAACTAATTCAAATCAAGCGCTCTTTGGTGACGTGGATGATTACGTTACCGTTGCTCATCTGTCCATCATCGTATAAAGCCCGCCCTGACAATTTGATTGGTCCGAACAATTTTTGTTCGGGCATAATAGCTCCTCAACGGAGCGAGTCCAGACCGAACTTCCCGACCAAAAAATGTTGTGGGCGGGGTTCGGGCTGGCACCCAGGCTAGGACTATATACTTTATCTATTAAAATTAAACTGCATGTTTCCATTGATTGTGAAGTCATTCATTGAAAATTGTAGATGAAGCGCATGGGGCTAAATGTTTTTTTTTCGTGTTATGAATTGTATCCTATTTTCCGTTATTACAGTTGACAACGCGAAGTGATATGGAACTGTAATGCGGTCAAGACCTGCCTGGAACTACTTTAGCCGTGCGTTTCCCTGAAAATAATGCACACCTTAGAACGTTTGTCAACCAATCAGATTCAAGCATTCAACGGCCCTGTAGTATAATATTAATTTGTTTGATTGTGAATTGCAACATTATCATGTTCAAAAATGTAAATATATAAGAAAAAAACATTTGTACATTTCCATAGGAAAAAAAAAAAATCACAAAATCATAAGCACTAAAGACAATTTAGTTTTGCAGTCAAGGTTTTGTCAAACCAAGGATCAAGGTTTGTCTTAAACTAATGTTATGATATTATTTGTTGTTTTATTTCATGTTTAATTGCAGTGTAACGATAAAATCAAATGTGAAACCAATGTTGTCATGAGGGCTTTGTTTTAAGCAATAACATGTTTACAGATATTTAATCTGTATCAGTAAATTGAGATTTAAATGTTATGTTGCTTCCTGATTTTTAGTATCTCAAATGTGTCTCGACAAAGTGATTGTGATTGTAAGATAAAAAAGTAAAAAAATATATTGTTCTCTTCGGTCTATTGACAGTGACGGATTATATGACAAACAATGTTTCCCTGCCAGTGAGAAGAAAATATGAAAGAGACTGAAACTAAAAGTGAAACTTGGTCGCCTATAATGTTGTGTTTGTATAAGGATAAGGGAAGAGAACAGAATGAAAATATACAGTGCAGTAAACACACACACACTAATGTAATTCGTAATTGTAAGTTTTGCATTTAAAATGACAATAAACTACATAACCATAAACTTAATACATAAACACACAAAGAACATATCATTGTCAAATGTGTGAAAATGTGTTTTATCTGTACCAGAATTAGTTCATGGTTTGGTCTTCAGTGTTGTCAACAGTCATCATGCATCATATATAGTTTATCAGAAACATTTTAAACAAGTAAATATATTCACTCGATTGCCTAAACTGCAAACTTAAGATTCAGCCATTTTGAAACTGATCTTTAAACCAAAAACCATGTGATGCCCATTTTATTGGACGTAGGGTCTGAAGGGGTCAAAAAAAGATTGCACAATTTAGTTTATTTTTGTTTTGTTTTACTGATGTGGTTTACAAATAAATTATCCATATACTTGCTTACTAGTCATAATGTTTTCAAAATATGTGTACTACATTTAGGGTCCATTTGGACCTGAAGAATCATTCATTTATTAAACAGTAAAACAACTAAAACCATATTGTATCTGATAAGCAACTCCTCATTAATGAGTTATTGTGAAGAAAAAGTTTTGAATGTTACCATGTTATTATTGCATTTACCCCTTTTTAGGAATATAAAAAATAACGAACTATGATATTGAGTGTTGAGACATTTTATTTGAATATATCATTTTATGAAATTTATAAGAAATCTGAGAATCTTATTAACCCTATTGGAATGAATGGAATTTTATTAAATTCCTTGATCAAATTTATAACTCATGATTGTTTTAAACAGTCCACATTTAAGAAATCGTCTCAGGTTACGAATGTAACCTATGTTTCCTGAGAACAGGGAACGAGACAATATGTCATCACGATGCTATGGGGAACGCCTCAGGCGTGACAGGTGTCTGAAATCAAATATCAACTCACAGCAATCATGTTGACCGGCGACAGCCCGTGCATCATCAGCTTGAATGATGAGCGCGCGACCTGGATGTATAAAAGGGAGCCTTGCACATATGACAACATCCTATCGTCTGAAGGGACTGTTGCAGGCAGGCCCCGAGGCATGGCAGGGAGACGTATTGTCTCGTTCCCTGTTCTCAGGGAACATAGGTTACATTCGTAACCTGAGACGTTCCCTTTCGAAGGGAACTCAACAATACGTCATCACGACGCTATGGGGAACGAAATACCAACTCCACCATGCTGAGGGGAGTGCATGCCCAAAGGCAGTGACAACTGTCAGAACCAGTAATTCAGAAAACACTGGAACCACTCACCCTTAGGTCACATCGGGCTGTCAGTGACAGCACTCCCTACCGGTCATAGCCCAAGCTAATGAACCAAGAAACCGCCAGAACATAGTTAATGGGGGTATATCTGGGCCAGCTCAAAGGCTTAGGACCACAACTTCCAATAGAAGGGGTCCCTTCAAGGGAGTGTGGCTAGGGGACCCAAGGGACTCCCAGCCAGTCACTATTCAGGGGAGCATGCCTCCTGAAATGCCACCAGGCTGGCCTGGTGATCTATACTAAGACACACAGTCTGGCCATTGCCTGTCTGTCCAAGACAGAGCCTCTGGAAGTTGCCTTGGATAAGGCATCCAGAAACTGAAGGCCTGTAAAGCTGGCAGAAACCATTCAGTTCCGGATCACAGAGACGGGATCTCCCGGAGAGTGTGACTTAACCTCAAGAAACGACGGAAGTCGTCCACTCAATCCACGGGTCTACCCAGTGCTCGATCCGAACACTGGGGAAGTAAGAGAGGGTTCAAAACCAGGAAGGTCTACTGAGACCTAAGACCTGATGACCCCCTCATGTGGGGAGCTCCAGTACATGAGGGCTCATATCAGGAAGGCCGGTGAGGCCTGTAACCTGGCGACCACAGTATGTGGGAGCTCATGCTCAGGAAGGCCTGTGAGGCCTGAAACCTGACGACCACAGTAAGTGGGAGCTCGTATTCAGGAAGGCCGGAGAGGCCTTTAACCCGACAGCCACACATTGTGGGGCTACCTTCAGAAAGGCCTAATGAGGCCTGTAACCACAGAATGTAGGAGATAGCTTGAGCGCCTGTCGTAAAACATTGCGACAGAAGACGCATCTAGAGTGGGACCCAAGGTGAAGAATCGGAGTCTGAGCCACGTAAAAAAGGGAATGAAGCGGACAGCGCATAACCCTTACCATAAATATGGATTTTAGAAGGTACACGAAACGAAAGTGCGTGTACTTAGCCAGTCCAAATCCAGGAAGGCCTGGTAAGGCCTCTAACCTGGCGACCACAGTATGTGGGAGCTCATACTCAGGAAGGCCTGTGAGGCCTGAAACCTGACGACCACAGTAAGTGGGAGCTCGTATTCAGGAAGGCCGGAGAGGCCTGTAACCTGACAGCCACACAATGTGGGGCTACCTTCAGAAAGGCCTAATGAGGCCTGTAACCACAGAATGTAGGAGATAGCTTGAAAGGGAAGCGCCTGTCGAAAAACATTGCGACAGAAGACGCATCTAGAGTGGGACCCAAGGTGAAGAACCGGAGTCTGAGCCACATAAAAAAGGGAATGAAGCGGACAGCGCATAACCCTTACCATAAATATGGATTTTAGAAAGTACACGAAACGAAAGTGCGTGTATTTAGCCATTCTGAATCCAGGAAGGCCTGGTGAGGCCTCTAACCTGGCGACCACAGCGTGTGGGAGCTCATACTCAGGAAGGCCTGTGAGGCCTGAGACCTGGTGACCACAGTAAGTGGGAGCTCGTATTCAGGAAGGCCGGAGAGGCCTGTAACCTGACAGCCACACAATGTGGGGCTACCTTCAGAAAGGCCTAATGAGGCCTGTAACCACAGAATGTGGGAGATAGCCTGAAAGGGAAGCGCCTGTCGTAAAACATTGCGACAGAAGACGCATCTAGAGTGGGACCCAAGGTGAAGAACCGGAGTCTGAGCCACGTAAAAAAGGGAATGAAGCATACAGCGCATAACCCTTACCATAAATATGGATTTTAGAAAGTACACGAAACAAAAAGTGCGTGTACTTAGCCATTCCGAATCCAGGAAGGCCTGGTGAGGCCTCTAACCTGGCGACCACAGCATCTGGGAGTTCATACTCAGGAAGGCCTATGAGGCCTGTAACCTGGCGACCACAGTAGGTGGGAGCTCATACTCAGGAAGGCCGGTGAGGCCTGAAACTTGGTGACCACAACCTGTGGGAGCTTACTTTCAGGAAGGCCTGGTAAGGCCTGTAACCTGACAACCACACCATGTGGGAGCTACTTTCAGAAAGGCCTAATGAAGCCTGTAGCCTGAAAACCACAAAATGTGGGAGATTGCTCGAGAGGGAGGCGTCTGTCGTAAAACATTGCGACAACAAGACGCATCTAGAGTGGGACTCGAGGTGAAGAACCGGAGTCTGAGTCACGTAAAAAAGGGAATGAAGCATACAGCGCATAACCCTTACCATAAATATGTTTTTTTAGAAAGTACACAAACGAAAGTGCGTGTACTTAGCCATTCTGAATCCAGGAAGGCCTGGTGAGGCCTCTAACCTGGCAACCACAGCATGTGGGAGCTCATACTCGGGAAGGCCGGTGAGGCCTGTAACCTGGTGACCACAGTGTGTGGGAGCCCATCAGAATGTGGAAGTAGCTAGAGAAAGGCGTCTGTCGTAGCATACTTCGACAACAGGACGCATCTAAAGTGGGACCCGAGGTGAAAGGCCGGTGTCTGAGCCACATAGGAAAGGACCGAAGCGTACAGCGCATGACCCTTATCATAAAATATGGATTTGAGAAAGTACACAAGACATTCAGTCGTGTGACTTACCATAAGTATGGGTTTAAGAAGGTACGGAGCGTACGTACCAAAAAGAAAAATAGATGAAGTAAAGGTGCATGTACTTCATCACTCTATATTCAGGAAGGCCTAGTGAGGCCTATAACCTGACGACCACAGTAAGTGGGAGCTCATCCTCAGGAAGGCCGCTGAGGCCTGTGACCTGACGACCACAGAATGTGGGAGCTTGAATCCAGGAAGGCCGGTGAGGCCTGTAACCTGGCAACCACAGCATGTGGGAACCCATGATCAGGAAGGCCAGACGAGGCCTGTAACCTGATAGTCACAATGCGTGGGAGCTCACATTCAGGAAGGCCTGATGAGGCCTGCATCCTGACATGTGGAAGCTCACAACCAGTGAGGCCTATACCCTAGCGACCACAGTGAGTGGGAGTTCACATTCAGGAAGGCCTGGTGAGGCCTGTAACCTGACATGTGAGAACTCATAACCAGGAAGGCCTAGGAGGCCTGAAGCCTGGTGACCACTGAATGTGGGAGCTTAACACTCAGGAAGGCGAAGAGGCCTGACACCTGGTGACCACAGTACGTGGGAACTCACATTCAGGAAGGCCGGATGAGGCCTGTAACCTGACATAAGGAAGCTCATAACTAGGAAGACCTGCGACCACGGTGTGTGGGAGCTCATACTCAGGAAGGCCGGGTGAGGCCTGTAACCTGACATGTAGAAGCCCATCACCAGGAAGGCCGGTGAGGCCTGTAACCTGGCGACCACATTATGTGGGAGCTCATAACCAGGAAGGCCGGATGAGGCCTGTAATTTGATGACCACAGTATGTGGGAGCTCACATTCAGGAAGGTCGGTGAGGCCTGTAACCTGACATGTGGAGGCTCATAACCAGGAGGCCTGGTGAGGCCTATAACCTGATGACCACAGTATGTGGGAGCTCATACTCAACCACCGTATGTGGGAGCTCATATTCAACCACAGTATGTGGGAGCTCATAACCAAGAAGGCCTGGCGAGGCCTGTAACCTAGCGACCACCGTGTGTGGGAGCTCATATTCAGGAAGGCCTAGTAAGGCCTGTAACCTGATGACCACAGTATGTGGGAGCTCACATTCAGGAAGGCCGGTGAGGCCTGTAACCTGACATGTGGAGGCCCACAGTATGTGGGAGCTCATATTCAACCATAGTATGTGGGAGCTCATAATCAGGAAGGCCTGGTGAGGCCTATAACCCGATAACCACTGTATATGGGAGCTCATACTCAGGAAGGCCTAGTGAGGCCTCTGACCTGATAAACCACAGTATATGGGAGCTCATATTCAGGAAGGCCTGGTGAAGCCTATTACCTGAACACCACATACGTTTTTTTTTTTTATTCCTCAGAATTAAATGCAGTCTTTTCTTTTAAAATACTGGATAAGTGAAACACGGTCTGGATGGTAGGCTGAATAAAAATATCTAACTTCTCAAAGTCAGATAATATTCCATCATTTTAATTCCATAGAATTAAATGCAGCCATAATCACCAGACAATACTGTTTTGATATTTATCTATACGTTCTTGTAATCTACACACTGCCTCGGCAAACGCGAGATACGAGCCGTTTAAAATATATTTGGCTTTCATCCCTCGAGAAGAAAGTCAACAGGTGCGAGGTTGAAACATCCGCCAGCGCAAGGATGCGCGCACCACGGGGCTCAGATGCTGAACCCTCCTCCCTCGAGAAAAGGGTCCGACGAGAGCGGAGCGTCTTCAAATGAAAAAAAAAACGCTCACAGTTTGCACAAGAGGCTCTCTCGAGAGCCTCCCGTGCGTGCTCTTCTCCCAAGCAAAAAACGCACAGATCGTGTGTGTTTCACCCGATGTCAAATATCTTGGGCATGAGTCTGCACACTTGTGAAAATTCTCCTTCTTCTCTGCGCGTTTCAACGATATTCTCCAAACAGACAAACAGTCCCTGAAGACGAAAAGATGTTGTCATATGTGCAAGGCTCCCTTTTATACATCCAGGTCGCGCGCTCATCATTCAAGCTGATGATGCACGGGCTGTCGCCGGTCAACATGATTGCTGTGAGTTGATATTTGATTTCAGACACCTGTCACGTCTGAGGCGTTCCCCATAGCGTCGTGATGACGTATTGTTGAGTTCCCTTCGAAAGGGAACTTCATATTTATTTTTAACAAAACAACATCAACAAAATCAAACAAAATACTTGCATAATCTTTCACTTCAGATGAAAAAAGTGGAAATTTTTTCATGCTGCAGTGGTTCGTCAATAGACGTACACATTCATGTTTAGCAGCAAAATTCAGCCCCAAAAGTGTGTGAGATATGGGGAAAAGGCTATATTTTACAACAGTTATTTATTTAAATTTTTTACATTAATATAACTTTATAGATTACAAACAAAACCATGTAACTTTTTTAATGGTTATATCTTAATAAATTACCTTAATAAAAATAAATAAAAACTTGCATTTCTTTTTAGAAAAGATATGTATCTCTTCCGAGTCAAAAAGGACCCAAATGTGTTATGAGTGTTAAACATCAATTTTAGCACCTCCAAGTCCGAGGCCATGGTTCTCAGTCGGAAAAGGGTGGTTTGCCCGCTTCAGGTTGGTGGAGAGCTCCTGCCTCAAGTGGAGGAGTTTAAGTATCTTGGGGTCTTGTTCACGAGTGAGGGAAGGATGGAACGGGAGATTGACAGGCGGATCGGTGCAGCTTCTGCAGTAATGCGGTCCCTGTACCGGTCTGTCGTGGTGAAGAAGGAGCTGAGCCGCAAGGCGAAGCTCTCGATTTACCAGTCAATCTACGTTCCGACTCTCACCTATGGTCATGAGCTGTGGGTCATGACCGAAAGGACAAGATCCCGGATACAAGCGGCCGAAATGAGCTTTCTCCGCAGGGTGGCTGGGCGATCCCTTAGAGATAGGGTGAGAAGCTCGGTCACTCGGGAGGAGCTCAGAGTAGAGCCGCTGCTCCTCCGCATCGAGAGGGGTCAGTTGAGGTGGCTCGGGCATCTTTTCCGGATGCCTCCTGGACGCCTTCCCGGGAAGGTGTTCCGTGCATGTCCCACCGGGAGGAGACCCCGGGGAAGACCTAGGACACGCTGGAGAGACTATGTCTCCCGGCTGGCCTGGGAACGCCTCGGTGTCCCCCCGGAAGAGCTGGAGGAAGTGTCTAGGGAGAGGGAAGTCTGGGCATCCCTGCTTAGACTGCTGCCCCCGCGACCCGGCCCCGGATAAGCGGTAGAAGATGGATGGATGGATGGATACAATTAACTGGAAATGGCTTTAAATGATCATGCTTTATTTAATGCAATTTTAATATTTATGATTTTCCTGTGCATGTCTAATAGGTACAACTGGACAGCAAGGGTCGGGGGGTTCTGCTACAACAGGACAGCAAGGGTCAGGGGGTTCTGCTACAACGGGACAGTGTGAGTCAGGGAGTTCTCAGGCGGGTGAGGGACAGGAAGAATCAAGGGGTTCTGCTACAGCCGTACGGGGAGAGCAAGGGTCAGAGAGTTCTGATACTGAAATGAAAGAGCTACTGCCAAAACCACACCACCAACACAAAGACAGCTGTCAAACAAACCCAACAGTGACCAGCATGGACAGCCTGAGTCAGGGAGTTCTGCTACAATGGGACAGCCTGAGTCAAGGAGTTCTGTTGCAATAGAAATGAAAATTCTAAGTTGAAAGGTCGCGCCGGCGCCGGCAGAAGTACCTTCCCACTGTTTACAATGCGACCGTACATAAGAGGATAGTTCAAATAGTATTGTTTGCTATTACAATATGCTATTATATATATAGTAATATTATTCAGTGAATATGAATATGAATAGTATATGAATAACATTCTGATTAATATGAATAGTAGTTCAAATAGTACTGCCGGCGCCGGCGTGACCTTTCAACGTGATGACGTAGTTCCCTGTCCGTTTGTTGATCAGCTCAATCCGAACTATTGAAGGTAAAAAGTCTATAAATTATTATTTTTATTTTTTTAAATGACCTATCGTTTCGCTAGATAACAACCTCTTCTTCAGCTGTGATCGCGTACAGCCCGTTTAAACACTTCAAAGACTTAAAACCGATGGTAACCAATGAAGTCCATTGTTAGAAGAAAAATCCAGAAATGTTTTCCTCAAAAAACATAATTTCTCTCCCACTGAGGAAAGAAAGACATGAATATCTTTGATGGCATTTGGGGTGAGTAAATTATTAGGAAATTTTCATTTTGGGGTGAACTAATCCTTTAACAATACGAATTGCTAAACACTCATTTTATTTCTGGTTCATTCATCCTGGAGGCCAGAGGGCGCCCTTATAGCAAATCCTTTATATGGACATCAGATATGGCTACAGCTACATGATAGAGACGTTTTGACTAATGAAACATGAAGACAATAAACACGATTGTAATGATCTATGTTTATCTGTGTTCTTCAATCCATCACATATTTTCGTATATATATATATATATATATATATATATATTTCTAGTCTCTATGTTTTCTGTGGTAGATTCAATAGTTTGAAGCTATTGCCCAATTCAAACATAGAACTCGTAAACTAGATCAAGAGACCAGATAATTGATAAATTCAAATAGAGTATGTTTTGAGCTTTTAAAAAAAAGTGCTCATACATCATTAAATTCATACAGAGAATGACAATGACAACAATTTATAAGCAAGTAAAGACCCACCCCTAAACCAAGATAATTGAATTAACCTAATGAGACCCAATGTAATCAATTATCCCAATGAGACAATCAGGTCTACAGGGTAATGGAAGTAACACAGTAGGTGAACCAAACAAAGAAACATGCTATATATCTCAAAAAAACAATATCACTCAGCGAAAACCAAAAAACACAATATGGATCATAAAAAAAAAAAAAAAAAAAAAAAAAAAAAAGATATATATATATACACACATATATACATATATATACACATATATACACACATACACATACACATATATATATATATATATATATATATATATACATATATACATACACATACATACACATATACATACACACATACATACATACATATACATATATATATATACATATAGTCAAGTCAAGTCAAGTATATTTGTATAGCGCTTTTCACAATACAGATTGTATCAAAGCAGCTTCACAGTATTAAATTAAAATAATACAACAAGGTTTGTTTCTAGTGGAATTTATTGATAAAATCAAATTAGATATCCCCAGAATATCCCCAACTGAGCAAGCCAAAGGCAACAGTGGCAAGGAACCGAAAAACTCCATCAAGTGATCTAATGGTGTCCTAAAACTCCATCAGGTGACCTAATGGAGAAAAAAAAAAAACCTTGGGAGAACCCAGGCTCAGTCGGGGGCCAGTTCTCCTCTGGCGTTTATTAACTAGAGGCCGGATTGTAATTTGAACTGTAAGATTAAAAATATTATATGAATGCCTGGCTGAAGAGATGCGACTTTAATCTAGTTTTAAACTGGGAGAGCGAGTCTGAGCAACGAACAGTATCAGGAAGGCTATTCCAGAGTTTTGGAGCTAAATGTGAAAATGCTCTCCCTCCTTTGGTGGTTCTGGATATCCTAGGTATGACCAAAAGCCTTGAATTTAGTGATCTTAAAGAGCGCGATGGATTATAGGGCGATAGAAGATCCGTTAAATATACTGGAGCTAAGCCGTTTAGGGCTTTATAAGTCAGTAGCAATACCTTGTAATTAATACGGAACTTTATAGGTAACCAATGCAGTGATGATAAAATCGGTGTTATATGATCATATTTTCTTGATCTAGTAAGAACTCTAGCGGCGGCATTTTGGACTAGCTGTAGCTTGTTAATTGAGGATGCAGGACAACCGGCTAATAAAGCATTACAGTAATCTAGTCTCGAGGTCATGAATGCATGAACTAACTTTTCTGCATCAGAAACTGATAGCATATTACGTAGCTTAGCGATGTTTCTAAGGTGGAAAAAGGCGGTTTTTGTAACATATGAAATATGATTTTTGAAAGACAGGTTGCAATCGAGTATAACACCCAGGTCTTTTACTGTAGAGGATAAAGTAACAGGACATCCTACTATATTAAAGTTGTATTGCGAGAGGTTTTGTGGGCGTTTTTTTGAACCGATAAGTATTACCTCTGTTTTGTCTGGATTTAATAAAAGAAAATTACGCGTCATCCAATCTTTTATATCTTTAACACACTCTGTCAATTTGGATAATTTAGCGTTTTCATCTGGCCGTGATGAAATATATATTTGAGTGTCATCAGCATAACAATGGAAACTAATTCCATGTTTCCTTATAATATTTCCAAGTGGCATCATATATACTGAGAATAATAGAGGGCCTAACACAGATCCCTGCGGCACTCCATAGTTTACTGGAGTTATGATCGATTTTTCTCCATTTAAATAGACAAAATGGTAGCGATCAGATAAGTATGATCTAAACCAGCTTAATGCTTGTCCTTGAACACCAGTATAATTTTGTAGTCGATCTAAGAGTATTGTGTGATCTATAGTATCGAACGCAGCACTAAGATCAAGTAGAACTAGTATTGAGATACAGCCTTGGTCAGAAGCTAAAAGTAAATCATTTGTGATTTTAACGAGCGCAGTTTCAGTGCTATGGTGCGGCCTGAAACCAGACTGAAACTTCTCATAGATATCATTTTCTTGCAAGAAAGAACACAATTGAGCGGACACCACTTTTTCTAATATTTTAGACATAAATGGAAGATTTGAAATGGGTCTATAATTTGCTAGGTTATTATGATCTAATTGTGGTTTCTTAATGAGAGGTTTTATAACTGCCAGTTTAAATGTTCTTGGAACATGACCTAAAGATAAAGACGAGTTAATAATATTAAGGAGAGGCTCTTCCACTTCAGGTAACACTTCTTTCAGTAGTTTAGTTGGTATCGGATCTAATAAACATGTTGTTGTTTTAGAGGAAGTGATAAGTTTATTTAACTCTATTTGTTCTATAGTTGTAAAGCACTGTAATTGTTCTTGCGGGGTGATAATTAAGGTTGAATTATAAGGCGCAACTGAAGATTGAACGTTTACAATTGTGGTTCTGATGCTTTCTATTTTCTCAGTGAAGAACTTCATAAAATCATTACTACTAAACTGTAACGGGATATTTTGTTCGGGTGATGTCTGTTTATTTGTTAGTCTAGCCACGGTGTTAAATAAAAACCTTGGATTATTTTGGTTATTTTCTATTAGTTTGCGCAGGTGCTCAGCCCTGGCCGCTTTTAGGGCCTTTTTATAACGTGACATACTGTCTTTCCACGCGATTCTAAAGACCTCTAAATTAGTTTGTTTCCATTTACGCTCTAAAATACGGGTTTCTCTCTTTAGAACATGCGTAGTATTGTTGTACCACGGTGCTTTAATTTTCTCTCTGACCTTTTTTAATCTAATAGGTGCAACAACATCCAATGTTCTAGAGAGAATAGTGCTCATAGTGCTAGTTAGTTCTTCTAGTTCATCTGTTTGTTTGGGTTCAGGCAGCAGCTGAGACAGATCAAATAAGCAATTTGAGAAATTATCTATGGTGGATGGAAGGATTGTTCTGCCTGGTTGATAACGCGGCGCCGCATGACATATTACAGCAGTATGCAATATGCAAGTTACCATGTAATGGTCAGTGACTTCATCACTTTGCGGTATAATATCTATATCGGTTGGATCGGTTCCATGTGATATAATTAAATCGAGTGTATGATTAAGACGATGAGTTGGTCCGGTGACGTTTTGCTTGACCCCAAATGAATTTAATAAATCTGTAAACGCAGCCCCTAACGCATCATTTGGATTATCTACGTGTATGTTAAAATCTCCAACAATTAATGCTTTATCGACATTGACTAATAGGTCTGAGAGAAAATCTGCAAACTCTTTTAGGAAATCAGCGTAAGGCCCAGGCGGTCTATATACGGTAGCCAAGGCTAGAGATAATAGGGATGTTTTTCTAACATCTAAGAGCGTAACATTTAGTACAAGTACTTCAAACGAAATAAACTTATAACCCGCTTTCTGAGTAACATTGAGAATATCTCTATAAATTGTCGCAACACCACCGCCACGACCAATCAGACGGGGCTCATGCTTATAGGAGTATCCAGGAGGAGCAGACTCATTTAGACCGAAATAATCATTTGGTTTAAGCCAGGTTTCAGTAAGGCAAAGTACATCGAAGCTATTATCTGTGACTATTTCATTTACAATAACTGCCTTAGGTGTGAGTGATCTAATGTTTAGAAGACCTAGCTTTAGAAATTGTTTTTGTTTACTAATAGCAACATTTTCTGTTTTAATAACAATTAGATTTTTCCTAGATCCTGCAGTAGATTTGTTATTTGATCTCACTAAACGAGGAATAGACACGGTTTCTATGCAATATTCTACACTAGTATTTATATCAGTTAAATTGGTGCAGCAGAGACTATGATTTGGACTTTTGGTTACTAGTCAAAAGGTATTTAACATTTTGGAGATGTTATCCGACAGAAGATCTGCTCCGAATCTGCTTGGGTGTAAGCCATCAGCACGGAAAAGCCTATGACGCTCCCAAAACAGATTCCAATTATTTACAAAGAGCAGTTTCTGCTCATTGCACCATGACATTAACCATTCATTTAGCGCAAATAATCTGCTAAACTTTTCATGTCCTAGTCGGTACGTGGGAAGCGGTCCTGACACTATGATCGTTGTTTCAGGCGATGTGCTGCGTACCGTATCGATCAGATTCCTGAAGTCTTTCTTCAGAACCTCCGTCTGGCGCAGCCTGATGTCGTTCACTCCCGCGTGCAGGACCACAGTTCCGACGCGCTCGTCACCGTTTAGAATCTCGGGAACGTGAGTAGCGATTTCAGAAACACGAGCACCAGGAAAGCAGTGACTGTGCACCTTACTTTTACCTAACGTTGCGCGTACGTGCCGAATGATGGAATCGCCGATGATCACAGCATCGCGTTCTGTTTCGCGAAGAGGGGAGAAGCGGTTTTGTGTGGATAACTCGAAAACCGGGAGGGTCGGAGAGAGTCTTGGTCTAGACCTGACTCGCGTCTTCCGCTGCGGAACCACCCAGGCTTCGTGGTGGCGTGTTGGAGCCGGAGTGAACGAGACCATGGCTGATCGCGACCTCGGCGCTCGGGACCTATGTTGAGAAACGCACGGAGTAGACGAAGTCGGAGTCAGCGGGTTAGTAACGTTAATCTCTGATTTGTGTGCATCGGCGCGTGATGTTTCAAGAGCTAACCGCCGGTCTATCAGCTCGGCTTGTCTCAATAAAAGGTCGTGGATCTGTTTCTCAACAGCTTCCAGCTCAGACTGCAGTGCGTGCAGCTCAAATGTGTCCTCACCTGCACCAAAAGGTAGACTACTTACATCTGATATATTCGCCATTTTAACAGATGGACAGTAAGTTAGCAACGAAGCTACCAGTGATGCTATCAATATTAATACTAATTTATGACTGAAGTTTTAGATATAATCCGTCTTTTTAGTGGTACGGGTGTAGAGTAGACGCACGATAGGCGAAAAATGTTTGTAAGTGAGTGTTGAGAAGACGCGTTCAGCCGTGATCCACGGGAGTAACCTATAGGAGTATCCAGCGTTGGATCACTAATAGGCTTGAGACGCGTCTGCTCAACAGTCCGCGTTGTAACTATGAGGGTTGAGCAGTAGTGCTTCTCAGTGAGGTAAAGTAGAAAATGTTTGTTGTAAGTTTAAAGAATAAAATCAAGATTTATAAATCAAATCGATGGAGCTCCAAAGACAACAACGCGTTCAGACGCGACGCATGCGCATTCGAAATACACATACATATATACACATACACACATACATACACATATACATACATATAAACACATAAACATACATATGTATACATATACACATACATACATCCAAGGCACATCCAATATATAGGCAGAGAAAATATCATAAAAAACATTTAAACTCTATGTCATCATTCAGACCGGGATACCGAAGCGCATCCAATTGATGTATCCAGAAAGACTCACGCTGGTTGAGTTTGCGAATCCTATCACCACCTCTATCCAAAGGTCTCACATGTTCCAGAGGGAAGATAACTATGAAGATAACTATGTACCAGCTTGTCGCGAATAGTTGGAGCTCCAACTATTCGCGACAAGCTGGTACATAGTTATCTTCCCTCTGAGAAGAAGGAGAGTTGGCTTTCGAGACCTATTGGATTATATCGTTGTATGAACTGCCCTCATTGTAGGAATATTATCCCTGCTAAAACTTTTGTGGATTTTAGATCTAACAGAACATATAAGATAAAAGACTTTATAAACTGTAATACTACATTTGTGATATACCGTCTATCTTGCCCATGTAAGGATGTGTTTTATGTAGGTCGCACTAAAAGACGTCTACGTGATCGTCTAGCAGAGCTCAAATATGCTATTCGTGTCAGTAGCCCTGAATATCAAATGGCCCAACATTTTCTGCATGTGCACAACAAGAATGATTCCTTATTAGTTATAGAGGCCTTGGAACATGTGAGACCTTTGGATAGAGGTGGTGATAGGATTCGCAAACTCAACCAGCGTGAGTCTTTCTGGATACATCAATTGGATGCGCTTCGGTATCCCGGTCTGAATGATGACATAGAGTTTAAATGTTTTTTATGATATTTTCTCTGCCTATATATTGGATGTGCCTTGGATGTATGTATGTGTATATGTATACATATGTATGTTTATGTGTTTATATGTATGTATATGTGTATGTATGTGTGTATGTGTATATGTATATATATATATATATATATATATATATATATATATATATATATATGTGTGTGTGTGTATGTGTGTATATATGTGTATATATATGTATATATGTGTGTATATATATATATCTTTTTTCTTTTTTTTTCTTCTTTTTTTTCTTATGATCCATATTGTGTTTTTTGGTTTTCGCTGAGTGATATTGTTTTTTTGAGATATATAGCATGTTTCTTTGTTTGGTTCACCTACTGTGTTACTTCCATTACCCTGTAGACCTGATTGTCTCATTGGGATAATTGATTACATTGGGTCTCATTAGGTTAATTCAATTATCTTGGTTTAGGGGTGGGTCTTTACTTGCTTATAAATTGTTGTCATTGTCATTCTCTGTATGAATTTGCCCTGAAGAAGACCATGTTGGTCGAAACATGTTGGCATTTTTAATGGTTTAAGCCACTATTAATAAAGGCTTTTTAACTTTTTTCCTTCTCCTCCTTGGATTTTTTTGAGTGCCTGGGACTTGTTTTACTTTGGATTTGTTCCCCTACCCCAAGAGCACCTATCACAGACTCTTACTCTACCTGAGCGCCTGGTTGAACTTTTTACAATTCCAAATATAGTAACTCATACTCTGAATTTGTCCTCCAACCCATCCAAGCATCCTTCTAAAACAGACATCAAGTTAGTGCCTTTTGGACTTTTGATTAAAGATCACAAATGTAAAAATTTTGTTATCTAATAATGGGTGATTCTTAGACTATGGGCACTTGTATGTACTTCGGTCATATTTTTAAAAATACATACAATTTTGGACAAAATCCTCTTTCTTTTTCAAACTAACAATAAAACCTCCTTAAAAACTTTTTACTACCTTTCTATTATGATTTCTTCATACTTTTCAACCTCCTTATAGGTGTCAAAATCACTGTTTTCTCCTTGTCGCACACCCAGACTTGCATATGCAAGTTATATTATTAATATTTACAATAAAACGTAACTGTGACTATTATCACAGTGTGCTTCTTATCTACAACTGATTATTATCACTGTGACTTGTTGTATGAACTACAACAGTGAAAAGCCAAAGAGTATTTTATGAGAATGAACAGACAGTTCTACTTAAGAAGGCGGTTCTGGTCTAGTGAATGTAGATTCATACACCTTTTCTGAATGTGATTTATTTCATATTGTTGTTTCCTTTACCTGTGATTAATGCCTTGAATCTCAACTGAGTGTTTAAATGGATAGTTCAGACATTCTGTCATGTCACATAATGTCATTATAAACCATTATAAACTTTATTCTTTCTCTGTGAATAAAACTATGCATTTTTTATTAACTATCCCTTAGCCAGAGTTCTCATCTTATATGTATTTGTATATTAGTTTTTTGCTGTTACTTCCTACAGACTTAATAATATTGTACCCTTTTTAAACCTTATTTTCTACATTAAACCTTATTTCAACTACATCCAGTTCATTCTCACTTTTCTCCCTTTCTCACAAGAGCCGACAGATATTGTTTTGGTGTTTAGACATTGTTTGATTCAGAACTTTTTTGTTTTAACAGAGCTCAGACATTGTGTGGGGAAAATTGTAAACATTTGTAAAAGTAAAAAGCTGCTGCTCCTGTTTCGTATAATATCTGCATATCGTCAGCGATGTTTCCTTTCATTTATAATAAAAGAAGACAGAACGAGGGGAATGTCATTCTCTTCTGGCCTTTTACATTAGTCTTCAGTTTTTGTGCAATGCTGCCACTAAGTCAAGTCATGTTTATTTGTTCAATATAGCGCTTTCATAATACATATCGTTTCAAAGCAGCTTTATAGAAAATGCATGTTTCAGTTTCATAATGTCTAGGGTCCTAATGAACAGGGAATCTAGCAATAAATCAAGAAAAAATAAAATAAAAACTCCATTGGTTGTGAGGTATTGGAGAAAAAAAAAAACTAATGAGGAATCAGACTCATCTAGTAACAAAATAAAGTCCATGTAGCAATCACTCCATGTAAAAAGGCATAATTTTATTACCTAAAATGTATATATTTTTTTTAAATGCAATATTTTATCTTTATATTGTTCAGCACACTTTTTTTTAAAAGAAAAATGAAAGAAACAGAATCACTTTGAGTTTCCACATATCATCCTCAACTGTCTGCTTTTAGTTTTTACGAAACACTATTTAAATGAACAGAGCTGGCCAATGGCAAGTAGTGACACCTGAAACTAAAATTGGGAAAAAGAGAAAACAACTGTCAGGGAGTCACCAGATCAGCACGCTCCGCCCACTCGTTCCCTCTCCCCGGAATTCTGATTCACTGCACATCATCATCAACACACACTATAGGCCTAAAGAGGCACTTCTCCTTCACTTCTTTGTCTGGTCTCGTCCTTACGTACACTTACAGACTCTACCCACATACCTACCGTTGATTTTATTTTTGATGATATGAATAATAATTGTTTTCCTTTTTTTGTTTAAGGAATCTGCACACATTGTAAACTCTCTTAAAAGATGTCTTTGCAAGAAGATATTTTAAGCAATGTACAAGAATTTCTGAAAGGAAATGCTGTTCAGACTTTTCCAGCAAGTCTTTTGTTAATTGGATTGGAGAAGTTGATTGAAGTGGACATTTATATCATCTCTCTTCATTGGACCTGCTGTTTTCATTTTTACTTTAATGTATCTCGTTTTTAGGGCTTTTAAATATGGACGCAACTGTTGTTGTGGAGCAGCAAATTATGATAATCAGCCTACAATGCAGCTTATCTGATTCCACCAATCATATGGGTTATCATCTTGTTACTTAATTTTAATTTTGGGTGAGCTAACACATTATATGATTTATGAGCACAGGAATACATAAGGGAACTGAACTATCCTTTTCCTTTCTGATATTTTTGGGAAGTAGATTAAAAATAATAACAATTATAATAATATAAATAATTAGAGGTAGGAGAGGGATTAGCGGCTCAAAATATATTTTTACTTAAAGTGTAATTTCCCTACACATCTGTCCGTTACGTTTTATATATTCTTTCTATATTCAATTTATCTATAAAATGGTATAATTATACAAATTATACAAATATCGGTAACACTTTAAAATACGGATCCTTCGTTAATTAATAACTACACAGGAACAAATGAGTAACACAATGTTAACAATCTAGTAACTACAGTTAACTAACAAGTAACTCTGATTAACGAATTAGTAAGTAATAGCACACAGATTTAAGTGGTAGTGCACTATTAACTAATCAATAACTACTATTTTTTAATACTTCACAGAGAACTACTGAATTTTTTACAGATTTAAGTGGTAGTTCACTAATAACTAATCAATAACTACAATTTTTTAATACTTCCCAGAGAAATAATGAAAGAAATTCACAATTCATGCAAAACTTAATAACTAATGCAGGAAAAATTACTAGCACTAGATTAACATTACTGCTAGATACTGTACACTAATTATCAATATGTAGTAGCGTAGCAGACTTATGATTTGGGAAAGCGGTCAATAATTAGCCTATGCACTGCTGTCTTTTAGAGAACTATTCATAAACTAAATAATTTTTAAGAATTGTTTTTATAAATGCACTTGTCTGGAACACTTACCCTGTGGCCGATTTTCCGGCATTCCTCTGGACTGGCTTTGAATAACTAGACTCATCATGGTGAGTACTGGAACATACTGAGTCATCAGCCATCCAAATACCAGTTATTTTATTATTTAACCTACCTCTCAAAATTGTTTTTATGTATCTCTCTTTGTTCATATGTATATATATATATATAAATATGTGTGTGTATATATATCCTGTGAATGATTAGATGATTCTACCCTTTCGGGTTGGCTCTTCATTAGTAACTACAGCATGGAATCATGATAACTAGTAATGACTCAAGTGTTAATGCATACTTTTATAGGACTTACAAATTATTTGGATCCGTATTCTAAAGTGAAGATCATGTTAACTAACTAGTAATGACTCAAGTGTTACTACATACCCCTATTTGGATCCGTATTCTAAAGTGAAGATCATGTTAACTAACTAGTAATGACTCAAGTGTTACTACATACCTCTATAGGAACTACTAATTATTTGAATCCGTATTCTAAAGTGAAGATCATGTTAACTAACTAGTAATGACTCAAGTGTTACTACATACCCCTGTTTGGATCCGTATTCTAAAGTGAACATCATGTTAACTAACTAGTAATGACTCAAGTGTTACTACATACCCCTATTTGGATCCGTATTCTAAAGTGAAGATCATGTTAACTAACTAGTAATGACTCAAGTGTTACTACATACCTCTATAGGAACTACTAATTATTTGGATCCGTATTCTAAAGTGAAGATCATGTTAACTAACTAGTAATGACTCAAGTGTTACTACATACCCCTATTTGGATCCGTATTCTAAAGTGAAGATCATGTTAACTAACTAGTAATGACTCAAGTGTCTCAAATGACTCAAGCTATAATAAAATAACTGGTATTTGGATGGCTGATGACTCAGTATGTTCCAGTACTCACCATGATGAGTCTAGTTATTCAAAGCCAGTCCAGAGGAATGCCGGAAAATCGGCCACAGGGTAAGTGTTCCAGACAAGTGCATTTATAAAAACAATTCTTAAAAATTATTTAGTTTATGAATAGTTCTCTAAAAGACAGCAGTGCATAGGCTAATTATTGACAGCTTTCCCAAATCATAAGTCTGCTACGCTATTACATATTGATAATTAGTGTACAGTATCTAGCAGTAATGTTAATCTAGTGCTAGTAATTTGTCCTGCATTAGTTATTAATTAGTTTTGCATGAATTGTGAATTTCTTTCATTATTTCTCTGGGAAGTATTGAAAAATAGCAGTTATTGATTAGTTATTAGTGAACTACCACTTAAATCTGTAAAAAAATTCAGTAGTTCTCTGTGAAGTATTAAAAAATAGTAGTTATTGATTAGTTAATAGTGAACTACCACTTAAATCTGTGTGCTATTACTTACTAATTCGTTAATCAGAGTTACTTGTTAGTTAACTGTAGTTACTAGATTGTTAATATTGTGTTACTCATTTGTTCCTGTGTAGTTATTCATTAACGAAGGATCCGTATTTTAAAGTGTTACCCAAATATCTTTTTGATATAAAAGATATATATACATTTTTACATTTTTTTAGCTGTACGTAATAATGTTTACATTTAAATGTTGTCAATATGTCCATAGTGTACATTTCATCATCTATCCAATGTACCAAAATGCACATTTTGCACCTTAAAATGTTATGTATTGATGATGCGTATTAACAATGAGACGAGGCTGGCGCCATCTATATATGTGACCCTGGATCACAAAACCAGTCACATGTCGCACGGGTATATTTGTGGCAGTATAGCCAACATTGTATGGGTCAAAATTATATTTTTTTCTTTTATGCTAAAAATCATTTGTTTATTAAGTAAAGATCATGTTCCATGAATATATTTTGTAAATTTCCTACCATAAATATATATTAATTTTTTTTTTTTGTGAATAATATAAATATCGTGAACATAAATGGACAACTTTAAAGGCGATTTTCTCAATGTTTCAATTTTTTTGCACCCCTTCCAGATTTTCAAATAGTTGTATATCGACCAAATATTGTCATATTCTAACAAACCATACATCAATGGAAAGATTATTTATTCAGTTATCATATGATGTATATACTGTATCTCAATTGCAAAAAAATTGACCCATGTGACTGCTTTTGTGGTCCAGGGTCACATATTGGTATTTACAGATTGTGTAAAAGATAGTTGTGATAATCTTTGATTCACCATTTGTCTTTCTCTTTGCTCCAGTGTCATTCTAAACATGAATGACTTTCATTTTTGGCTCAACTAAAGAAAATATTTGAAAAGAATATGTAAAGAATTTAAATTAAAACTTTTCAATTTATTTTATTGAAAATGATATATTCTTTAAATTCTTATAAATTCTTTTTGAAGAAAAGGGTGCAAGTTAATATTTTGCATTTGCACATTTGTAAAAGTCTCTCTTCTAAGGGAAATAATTTACATTTTTCATTTTTTGAAACTTATGTCTTTTATGAAATGATTTGCCTGTGTTTCCTCAAAGCAGATATTTCCATGTAGTAGCTTCAAGCTGTTCCTGGTTCAGCATCCTGATCTCACACACGAAACGTACATATTTAGACGTAAATAAAAACGATCCAATTCGTATATATATTTACGTATTATAGTGACTTTTACGTATCATATGGACGTTATTTCAGGTTCGATACGTATCTATATTTACGTATTACAACTTAAAATACGTATAGATTCAACGTATATCCATAAATGCATGACAGCCTGGTCTGATTGTTAATACGTAATTTTCAAATATAGAAAACGTACGTTTTATAGATAAATGGAAGATCCCTTAACCCTACTCCCAAACCTAAACATAAAGTTAGCAGCTACCCATTTTATACAGAATATAAAAAGGACAAAACGTACAGAGATGTGTGGGAAATGGCAATTTTATTAACAATATAGTATTAAAAGATTTTTTTAGCAGCTAATCCTACTCCTACCCCTAAACCTACCCATAACAATTTCTTAAAACTACATAGGCTACAATTATGAAGAAAAATTACAACATAGGCTACGTGTAATCACAATAATTTATTTATTGCGAACATGTCAAAACCGGTACCAAAAGTCGTTCACATGACGATGTGTTGCAGTCACAGTCCTCTCTCAGTATAATAGTTTTGAATGAGGTACAGAGCAGAATTTAAGTTATTAATCCAAGAAAATGTTAATCCGGCTTCGCGCTTCTCCATTTCAAATGTAGTTTACCGACTGAAATACGGCATGTCGCAATCTGTGGCGAGAGCCAATGACCGTTTGATATCACTGCCGTAAAACATGTCGTAAGGCTTCTTGAGGGCGCAATTTTTGAATTTGAATTCATCACGAGCGCGGAATTTGACGGTTACAGACTGCGCTGCTGATAGCCTGTGAAATGGAGATGAAGATCACTCACTGGATAAAGGGCTGAATTTGGATCTCTTTCTTGCAAACGTATGGATTCTAAAGATTTGGATTATCAAGCTAATAAAATTGATGTCTTTTGTGAATTTATGTTGGGTTTTGGTGTATTATTGTTCTATAGGAGAAAACGCATTTTGTGTCTCACTGTAAATAAACTAAATATTACAAAATGGTTAAACGATTAAATAAGGTATTTTTACGGTTTTAAAGGGTTAGTTCACCCAAAAATGAAAATTCTGTCAGTAATTACTCACCCTCATGTTGTTCCAACCATGTAAGTCTTTCGTTCATCTTCGGAACACAAATTAAGATATTTTTTATGAAATCTGACAGAATTTTGACTCCTCCATAGGCTTCCAGTGTGACCGAAACTCACCGGCCCAGAATAGTTATTAAAACATCGTTAAAATAGTCCAAGTAACTACAGTGGCACTACATTAAGTTTATCATGCGACGAGAATACTTTTTGTGCGCAAAAACAAACAAAAATAACGACTTTATACCACTTTTCATTTCCTTCTCTCTGGGCCTCGTAGTGTGTTTGCGCTGCGCGTCTGTGTTGCACGTCATCACGCAACACACACATGACCGGCCTCGGCCAATAGTGAGCCTACGTGGTGACGTGTAACACAGACGCGCTGCGCAAAAACACTACGCAAACCAACTAGACATCCAGAGAGAAGGAAATGAATAGTGGAATAAAGTCGTTATTTTTGTTTGTTTTTGCGCACAAAAAGTATTCTCGTCGCTTGATATACTTAAGATTGAGCCACTGGAGTCACTTGGACTATATTAACGATCTCTTTAATAACTTTTCTGGGCCAGCAAGTTTCGGTCACACTGGAAGCCTATGGAGGAGTGAAACATGGCTCAGATTTCATCAAAAATATCTTAATTTGTGTTCCGAAGATGAACGAAGGTCTTACGCGGTTGGAACAACATGAGGGTGAGTAATTACTGACAGAATTTTAATTTTTGGGTGAACTAACCCTTTAAAGTGTATTCTTGTGTAACTGCATGTAGGCTAATCCTCCGAAACGAGTTTGCAGCAGAAGGCACGAACAGAGCGAATGGTTATTAGCCTATTTCTTGAGTAAACTGCATTTAATAATAATAAATGCGACTGAAAACGTAATTGATAAGACATTTGAATGCAATAGAGTCAAAACATTAATGCGACGATTTTAATATGCATAAATAAGAATACGTACAAATATGTACGTCGGTAGAGTTGTTCATACGTAAATAATTTACGTTTTTGTGCTGTTAATACGTAAATATTTTACGTTTTAGAGCTGTAAATACGTCAGGATTATACGTTTCTGTGTGTATAAAACGTAAGTAAATGTACGTATGGTAGAATTACACTTTACGTAAAAATACACACGTATTCTCATGAGATCACGTTGCACATTCAGATCAGAAACCAACTAGATTTGAGGAAAATGTTTACCGTTAAAGGGATAGTTCACCAAAGAAATTAAATTCTGTCATCTCAAGTTCCAAACCTGTTTGAATTTTTTTTTTTTCTACTGAACACAAAAGAAGATATTGACCCCATTGACTTCCACTGTATGGAAAAAAAAGAAAATAAATGGTTTGGTTGGTTTGGTTACCAATATTCTTCAAAAATCTTCTTCTTTTCAGCAGAAGAAAGAAATTCATACAGATTTGGAACAAGTAAATGAGTAAATGATGACAGAATTTTAATTTGCACTGTAAAAAAAAAGATTTTTTGGTGAAGTAAATACTACTGAAAAAAAAACAATGTAATTTACATGAAAAAGTTAGTTCAGGCAAGAATTTAAAAAACTAAGTAAATTCCATATCAGTACTTAATTCAAGCGAGTAGAAATGAAAGCGTAAATATCAACTCAATAAAATTAAGTAAAAATTACTCAACTTTTCTGATACTGGGGTTCTAATGAGGTTCATTTTCACTGTTTTCCAGCTGTATTTACACTGTTTTATAATTGCTTTTGTTGTCAGGATTAGTAACTTGCCATTTTGTGACATTTCGAGTAAATTTTCTGCTCAAAATGACACATTCAAACACAAAAATGATCCATCAAATGTTACTGTCATTGTGTATTGTCTACCAAATATTGAGGTCTTTGCATTCACATGATGCTTAACATCTAAATTAATAATGTATTATAAATTACTTAGATAATCTAAGTAAAACACATACTATAAATGACTGGTATAATTCAATATTATTGTTTGAGTGAAATGTAATGCAAAGGAAATTTCAACTAAATCGATATTAATCAACCTTTTACTAGCCAAGTTAAAATTACTTATTTTCTTTGTTACTTTCACTTAACTAGGTTAAGTAAAGTTTACTTAATTCCATATTCCAGGTAAATTTAACTTACAGATTTCTAATTAAAGCTACTGATAAATATGTTTAGGTTTTTACTTGGCAAACTTTGTAAATTTACTAGCATTTTCTGAGTGAAAATACTTAGCAAGCTTTTTTCAAGTAAATCCTACTCCAACATTTTTTCAGTGTGGGGTGAACTATTCCTTTAATGTCAAGTTTACCCTAACAGATCAGGACCTGTTTTTTTGACAGGAATATAGTGTCTTACTTGGCAGAATCACCCTCGCCAGTTATAGCACTAATAGAAAACATACAACATTTAGGCTAAAATTGTGCACATGTATTTATGTTGTATTTATTTATTCAGTTATACCCTATCATATTTTAAAAATGTAAATGTTTTGAACATAGTAACATGTTATTATAACAGCACTAAAAAGGAAGTATTTTATTAAATTATGAGAATTTCAAGCTACGCTTGGTGGCAGTTGGCCATAGCCTAATTTGTTTAGATGGAAATGTGAAACCTGTTGATTCCACATATCATCCTTAACTATCTGCTTTCAGTTGAGGAAACATTATTTAAATTAACAGAGCGGATCAATGGCAAATAGTCACACCTGAAACTAAAAACACCTATACCTTCAAGAGGTTTAAAAACCTGAGGTAACTTTTTTTCTGTGTTCATATAAACTCAGTTAAATTCTCTTTTGTCCTTATATTGATTAGAGACTATACGTTTTTATTTATTTTTTTCTCGATGATGATGACGTGAATAATAATTGTTTTCTTTTTTGTTGAAGGACCCTGTACACATTGAACTCTCTCTCAAAAGATGTCATTGGAAATAGCATTTTTTTAAAGATGTACAAGACATTGTGTCAGGAATTGGCGTTAAGACTTTTCCAGTTAGTCTTTTGTTAATTGGGGCGGAGAAGCTGATTGAAAAAGAAATTTTTTCATGCCCATGCAAAGTTGAGGATATCGCACTGCTAATGGCATCTATCTTCATTGGACCTGCTCTTTTCATTTTTGCTTTAATGTATATAATTTTTAGGACTTTTAAACATGCATGCAGTTATTGCCATGGAGGAGCAAATGCTAATAATCAGACAAATAATCAGCTTGCATTTTATGCAGCTTGTCTGATTCCACCTGTCGTATGGATTATCATCTTGTTACTTAATGGTGAATATATTGCTTGCGGCTTGACGGACTGGAATGGAGTTTATGTGTCTGATGAGAAGCTCAACAGGTCTTGGTGTAAACCTACAGAAGGGACAAGAAATGAGACAGACCTACGAGATTTGACAAACAAATATATTCATCGCTCTCAGGTAAATATATTATAGTGTATGAACTTTTACTGATATCCTATCATTACTGAAATAGTTAAGTATGTTAATATACTTCTATCTATAATATCATAACAGAAACTATCATAACAGAACTATCATTCGTTCGTTGAAGTGACCTGACCTTGTCAATTTGCTCAATGAAGCACTCAGTCAAGTTGAGCAGGCTCAATCCCCAGCTAACAAAAATATGTTCTGAAATATAAGAACGTTTTGCTAACCTTATCAAAACGTTATTTCTGAATGTCATCTGAACGTACAAAACGTTAAAAAAAAACAAAAACAAAAAACACGTGCAAACGTTGATGAAACATTTAATTTTGCAAACATTTTGGAAATGTTACTTTTGAATGTTCTTTGGTAACACTTTACTTGAAGGGGTGTGCATAAGACTGACATGACACCGTCATAATCATGACATGACACATGTCATAAATATGAAGGAGGTCTTATGCATGTTTATGACAACTGTCATTAAGTGTCATTCGCTCAATTATGACATTTTTAATGCAAATATGACATGTCTTTGTTATGGCAACTTGACATTACTAAGACAACACAACCTGTCATAAATATGTCATAAACATGACATAGCAGATTAATTATCAAACTTAAGAAACCACTTAGCTTTATGGGTTAACATTTCATTAAACTGTCATGTGGTTGGTTTTGACATTGGCTGTCATGAAGCCATTATAACATTTTAATGACTAATTAAATTTGTACCACTGTACTTGAGGTCAAGAAAAACATTCATGACACAGTTATAATGGCTTCATGACAGCCAATGTCAAAACCAACCACCTGACAGTTTAATGAAATGTTAACCCATAAAGCTAAGTGGTTTCTGAAGTTTGATAATTAATCTGCTATGTCATGTTTATGACAATTTATGTTGTCTTGGTAATGTCAAGTTGTCATGACAAAGACACTGACAGGTTATGATGTATTAGTTTATGTCAAGTTGTCATAACAAAGACATCTCAAACAATGTCATATTTGCATTAAAAATGTCATAATTGAGCGAATGACACTTAATGACAGTTGTCATAAACATGCATAAGACCTCCTTCATATTTATGACATCTGCCATGTCATGATTATGAAGGTGTCATGTCAGTCTTATGCACACCCCTTCAAGTAAAGTGTTACCAATGTTTGTGTTCCGTATTTTTTGTAGACAGGATTGTGCCTTCCTCCTTGCACTTGGCAATGAATCTGTGATTTAAAACGCTCCCGGGCTGAAAATGGGCCCTGTAAAAGTAGCCACACTGTAAAAGTAACCCATAGGAATTGAGCGGTTTAATCAAAGTCTTTAATTTAGGCTTTTATTTACATATAATCATTGATCAACACACTCACATTGAGCACATCAATGGTAAACGGAAGCTCAAATGTGCTTGTTTGATGTGCGAGAATCAATGAGGTCTGTTGCATGTGTCACCTGAGTTTGTTAGTTTATTTATTTATTTATTTATTCCCCAGATAGCAGGTTATTTCTTAATCGGCATCTTCAGTAGCTTGGTGATTATCCTGGCTCTTTATGACTGCTACAAAACAAAAAAATGTTCCTGCTGCCCATGTCAATGCTGCACACCAACAGAAGGGACACAGAACACTGCACCAAATCAGTCTCCGTCACAAGGTGCTCCCTCTCCTCCTCATGAGGAACCCAATGTTTGAAAGAGGCTCATGCAGGCCAAAAAAGTTGGTAAGGATAGCCTATTCTACAAATGAGAAGAAGAAAAAAAGATTAAGAAAGCATGAAAATTAACAAATTGTCTTAAACTTGGTGCTGGGACACAAGTAATTTCTGAGTGAATCCTACATCTTACCCTTTCACTGTAATATATGATAAATATTTAAGTCTCATGGCATGAACTTTTTATTTTACTGATTTCCTTTACAAATATGTTATCCCTCTGCTTGCTGGTGGTAATAAATGTATATTCTATTTCTGAGCGCCAATAATATTGGGCTTTATATGTGCCTGTCAGCTATAATTTCATAAGAGTAATATTGTAATTACTTACTAACTATATGACCATGTTTATACTACATGACATGCAATTTTAATATTGGCAAATGTCTAGTGTATTACAGTGTGTTTTTCATTTAGGTTGGAACAGTTTTCACTTTTTTTTAACCTACTGCATATTTCTCAGGATTTAATTCAGTCAATTTCTTTCTTTCACGACAAAAAGGTGAACTTTTTCACAAACAAATAATTCATAAAAGTATTTAAATTTAAGAGAGAGTTTATAGTATTTACTGAAATGTTGTTTGAGACATCTAGTCTTTGTTCTGTTTTTCATTTTAGCCTATACACAACCTTTGTATGTTAAGCTATTTTAAATTTAATTTGAATTACACTGATTGTTTTTAAATACTGCAATTGCAAGTGGAAAATGTGTCAAATAAACAAATTGAATGAATTATTCTACGATTTATTTATTAAGACTTGCTACTGGTGTGTTTAGTGTCATTAATTTTCCCATTCATGTTTCTGTGTTTTAAAATGTTATATTCAGAAAACTAATCTCATTAAACCTTATTTATGCAATTGTTTAAATGGATTTTGATAAATGGTTAGATGGATTTTGTTAAAACTGAAACTGAATTAGTATAACAGTCAGCCCTAAAGTGTTTAGTCTTTAAAATGAAAATTATGACATTACTCACCCTCAAATCATTCCAAACCAGTAAGAATGTCATCTTCATCTTCGGAACACAAGTGAAGATCTTTTTGGTGAAATCCCTCCATTGACACTTTGTTCACTTGTGAGAGATACAGTACCTGATACATTAACTTCTGCAATGCACAGATTATATTTACCAGAATTGAAAGGGACAATATTTAAGTCTCATGGATTTTATTTTTTTGATATAATTGTTTTACAAACATGTTACACTCATGTTTGCTGATAATAATATACATATATCTTCTGTGAAAGACTCAGGATGAAAAAATGTTTGTCCAATCTTTGCATTCGATCAGAATGCACGTTCTACACGGAGCTGTTCATGTTCTCAGACTCGGATTTATGCGTTTCTCCACACTATCACCATCAAAATGAATCTGCAGCAGTCAAATGGTACAAGTAAGAGCTCTGTAAGTTGTTTACATTCATGATTATTGTATTGATTATCCACAGGTAAGCCAATATTTATTATTTATTGTACACATATACGGTTATTGTACCTTAGTAACGTTTGGTTTGGTGACCAAGTCTATGGCAGTAAAATTAAATACAGTATGAATTGAACTAAAAATATTTAGCCATTACTTGCAAATAGGGTGTTCAAATGTATTTTTAGTACGATTGTTTTAAACGTGTAAAACTGCACAGCATTAACCCACCAAATAATTTGACAATTAGTCACATATTAGTAACAGGCTTACATTTCACAGTCCTTGCAGCTAATTCATTACAATGACATAAAATAGTATGATCAAACGTCGTACAGGTAATTCAGAAACTAATTTATTAGCTGATATTATATAATTCGTGAATTCTATATATCTCTGGATGGTGAAAACGACATCTCCCATTGTTCCACTCTCCTTCATAGCATCATCAAGCTTCGTCTTTGTTATTGTGTTGAAAATGCGACCTCTGGCGGCGAACAAAATTACAGATTGTACCTATAACTACCCTACCTTTAATGATGTAGCATTTGACAGTTAAAATAATTTCTGTTATATTGAATTTTTGTGGTTACCATTGTGCTGAAGAGTAAATACATGAAGGTAAACGCTATATTGACTCTATAAGCAATGACTGTGCAAATGCCAGTGGTAAGTAATATCTCATACGTGTTCATTAAAATGTACAGCATGTGCTATACTAGCTTTTAACCCCCTGGGGTTGGTGGTAAGCAGATTTTAGCCATGAAAAATAATAACCAATGTAACCGAAATAATCACAAATGTAAGGGCATGTCAAAACATCTCCAGGGCCCAGAAAACATCTCAGACCCAGAAATCTCAGAAATCTCTATATAGACACATACCTTTAAGTTTCTACAAAAAAGAATATTTCATTAAACTTACATTCATATGGATATTTATCCATTGGACAGAATTCATAATTCAAATTTAAGAGGGTTTCATATAGGATTCTGTTTTACTCAAGGAGCATTTAATATACTTAGCATTTAACATACTAATAGATTATTTTTAGATAATAGTTAGCTGGGAGTATAATATTGTAATTAAGTGTGACACAAACATAGCCGAAAGTGTTTGAACAGCAAACTGTATGTGGTTACTATAGTTTTGGAGCAGAAGTGTAGGTAGTGTCACGTTTTTTTCCAGCGAGTTGGGTTTTCCTGAGTTCTCGCTGAAACCACTTCTTTTTTCCTGTCAGAATGTATGGCACAGCTGCCTTTAAGTGTTAATGCAGAAACAGGAATTAAAGATACACAGACAACACACCACAACAGACAAGAAGGACGAAAACAAGAGTAAGCAAAAAAAATAAAAAAAAAAACTTTTTATTTAGATTTACTTTATTCATTTTTTTTACCCCGCTAAGTGTTTGCTGCAGTTTGTGTACTCAGAAGTGAAAAATGAATGATACTGAAATTAATAAAATTATGTTCTCAGTTGAAGGGGATCTGCTCACCATATAAAGATCTTATGGAACAGCCTACAGACGTTTCCACAGTCCAGGAGACAGAGATGCCACCAAACGAATCATCCAACTGTTTGTCTTCACTCCAAGACTTCTTTACGAAAATACATGCATTTCTGAAACGTTTTTCCTTTTTAATCATTTTTCTATTGAGTCTTTTGTTGATCGGAGTGGAGGAGTTCATGGAAATACAAGTTTTTGTATGCCCGTGTAGACCTGATCTCAATGTACAACTAACAGCGTGCATCTTCATCGGACCTGCTCTTTTTATTTTTGAATTATTGTTCCTGTTTTTAAGGCCTTTTAAAGAAAGATGCAGTCGTTGTTGTGGAGGAGCAAATGATGAAACTCAGCAGAGCTGTCCTAAAGCTTTTGCATCTTGTCTGATTCCACCTGTAATGTGGGTCATCATCTTGTTACTTGATGGAGATTATGTTGCTTGTGCCATGACAGACTGGAAGGGAGATCCTGTTTTTGATAATCAGCTAAACAGGTCTTGGTGTAAACCTGTCGAAAGTTTCCGAAAGGAGACAGTTCTACGAAATTTGACTCTAAAATATATTCATCAATCTCAGGTAAATACCATATACTGTATGAGTTTTTCCTGTTATTGTAATATCATAATAGAAAGCCTGTACTGAAGCAAACTCCGCAGCAGACTTCTTCATGACAGTCAAAGCGGTATTACGTCACAAATTTTGTAAAAAAAATGTATTGTGCTAATGCACCATTTAAACCTACAAACCTCAATCAGCTTATCATGAACTCTCAGCTTTACGGATATAACAGTTAGCCTATGTCTATGTATAAAAAAACAACATTCATTCAACTAATAGTGATTTCTCTTTAACATTTTCTTTTCCTCCAGATATATGGTTATGCTGTGAGCTCTGTCTTCATTGTCTTGCCAATGATCTATGTTGGAATTTGTGACTGCTGTGGAAAATTCGCAGGCTGATCCAAAACTGGCCATGATGGAACACGACCAGATACAACCAAGAACAAAACCCCTTCCCACACTGAAAAATAAAGGAACACAGACTTATCTGAATAACTTGAATACCTTACCTGAATACCTGGAAACAAATATATATCTTTTTAAATATAGATTCAGGTTCATCTGTTTCATGTTCAAGCCCAGTTGAGATTCATTTGCGGTTTACATTTCGCTTCTTGACTGTTAATATTCTAATATAAATCAGTTTGTTGTTCTCCTGCATCACAGAGAATAAACAGCTAAATTGTAGTGTTAAAGTAAAATAGTGGGCTTTAAAAAGTATTGTTCATGTCTCTTCTCTTTCTGTGCTTGTTTGTTATTACAATAATCGTAGAATTCATATAGCATGGACATTTGATATTACTGATTTGCTTTACATCTGTTGTCACTGGGTAAATTCCCAGGAAATATGAACTGATTAAATGTGAACTTTGCCCTGTAGTCCATTTCAGGTCTTCAGTGTTCACAAATCAAATATGACTATTTTTAAATTAAATAGTTTTTGTTGTTGTTGTTGTTGTTGTTGCATTTTTTGAATAAATTATTGTGATCCATTAATCTGCCCATTATGGTTTTATATTGATACACACCGAGCCCAGTTTTTGCTGTGAGTTCTGCACCGTCGGCACTAGTTAGACATCGTTGGGGGTATTTTTGCCCTTTGAGCAGCTTTTTAATTGTATAATAACTGCATAATATATATATCCCAAACTGAGATGAAAATTAAGTACATTAATTACATAAATATTCCACACAAATTTCTCCCATTCAAGATTCTTGCATTCAAAACAGACAATTAAAGTAAAAAGCCATATTCCTAAATGCATGTGGCATGTTGGCATCATACTGATATCTGCTGAGCTAGTAACACACAACAGAAAGTGCTATTTTCTAAGAAGATGTGAAACTGGCCTGAGATAATGTCCAAACTTGCTTAAAAAATACCAAAAGACAATTTGTTACACTGTAGGCTATATAATGAGAAAACGTTTTATGTAGGTATCACATTGTGACTATTGTGATAATGTGCAATATTTGTACAAGTGACAATAGCAGGTTCATTCATTACATTAACTTATTTGAAACTCACAGGGACTCATTTTTTTTTCCAGACACGAGTACGGCGCAGCGAGATGAAAAAATCTCGAGCCCGATCTCACGGGAAAACGTACAAATTCTATGAGGTGGCTTATTCGTACGAATTCATACGACCTGACTCATACGAATTAGTAAGTTTTTTGCAAAATCGTACATATTTTATGAATTGGCCAATTCGTATGAATTCATACGAATGACCTACCCCTGACCCCGCCCCTAAACCTACCCATTACGTGGGTTTAGACAAATCGTACAAATTCGTACGAGTGAGGTCGTACGAATTAGTACGAATTAGCCAACTTTTTATCATTCGTACGAATTCGTACAAATTGGTCGTGAGATAGCGTTGAAAATCTCACATTTTTAGAATTTTGCAAGTGCACAGCAGGTCATGTGACAAGAACCAATCAATCACAAACATTGAAATCTCAGCAAAGATGGAAGAATTCCCAAACACAGTCGTTTTTTCTTTTTCTCCATGTTTAGCACTGGAGCGCTTTGCAAAGAAGGAGAAAGTGGCGTGGTCGGCGTTTTCCACATGTTTTTAGATGTGACGTGTGAACGGTGTGAACGAATTTAGTGCCGCAGTTCACTCCAACTCGCCCAGAAAATGTAAACAAATTGTGAGAAATCAAGACTAAGAAAAACTTGACATTATTATTATTATTTTCATTGAAGCAGTTCTGTCCACCATAATTTCACATGCATCTCATGGATGCATTTCCACATTAGAGAAAGAAGCTGCCAAAACATCATCAAAAATCACTGTGTGCTGCACAGATGTCATAAGTAACTTAAATGTATTACTCAACACTAACAATGCATAATACATTTGTTACAATATTTAATAATCTTTAGCAGTTTATGTTAGTTAATTCATCAACTGACATTAACAAATGGGACCTTGTGTCACTAAAAATATTATAATGTCTGTTCCACTGAGATATCCTATAAATGTACGTTGTAATGGTCACCAGCTGGAGTGCCCTTGAGAGCCACCAGAGGGCACTCCACACCAGACTCTCATGTTCACTCACAGACTACATCTCCCATCATTCTCTGCCTGGACTCATCAGCACGCATTATCACATTCACCTGTATCTCATCTTCTTGTTTAGTTCACCCCATATAAGCCTGGTTCACCCCATCACAAATTTTGTATGTTGTTGCACTGCATTTCCGAGCATTTTCCCTGGTTTCATGTCTCTTGGTTTTTTTATTTCTTGCCTGTTCCCTGGATTACTCTTTTGCCTTTGACCTCTGCCTGTTTTGACTGTTTGTTTATTTGTTTGTTTGGACTGCCTTCCTGTGTTTGACCCCTGCTTGTGCTGATTACGATTCTGGATTACACTTCAAATAAAGCTGCAATTGGATCTCAACCTTTGTGTCTTGGAGCAGTTCGTGACAGAAAACTTCGCCGCACCAAGATCCAGCAGCTGAGAACTCGCCATCATGAATCCAGCAGTCGAGATTATGCGTCTCCGTCAGGAAAAGCGTCCCATTGAGGAATACTCCATGACCTTTATTGAGCTGGCATATTTAACATTTTTTGATGATCTATGCCTAATGATATTTTTTCGTGGAGGACTATCTGAACCGCTCAGTTCATTCATGCCCTTGCATGATCCTGACGGGACTTTAGAGCAGTATATTAACCTTGCCCTTTTGTTGTGCGGCTCATCGTTTACTGTGGGCGGGGTAGAGGAGGAGCTCCGTGAACCCACAGTATCCCCTCAGCCAGAGCTTCACGTCTGCCGTTCCAGAGACTGTTCACGTCACATCTGCCGATCCAGAGACTGTTCACGCATGCATTAATTATAATGATTTCCTAAATGTATTGTAGCATTGATGGTTAATTTTGACAGCTATTTTCAATTCTTAGTCTTAGTCCCAATTCAAATGTCCTTCATAATTATCATATTTAGTCACCCTTAAACAATTTGTTTCAGTCAAGTTTTAGACAACTAATAGTCTCTGCATTTTAGTTTAATTTTTGTCAAAGAAAACTTGACATTTTAGCAATAAGATTACTGTGTAAAGTTAATGCATTATGAAATAAGTTAATTTCAGTTATAAGCAGCCATATATGCCAATTAGGCAGACTTAAATGACAGAAAAGGACAACAACAAACAATCAAAACTATGTGGTATTACACTTACAAAATAATTAAACTGCCATTTTGAATCCATGTCCCTTCCCTTCTGTTAGAATCAGACATTTGCTTTTTTTCCACTTCAATATACAGAAAATGGAGCTAAATATCAGGTTTTCTCTTTCGCCCTAGTCCTGTGGCTTTCATAACGAAGTAAGAATGACCAAGATTTTAAAGTATGCAAGGCAGTGGTTAAACTGGCTTTTGTAGGGAGGGGGAGCCCTTATTTACGGATAATGGTCATCATTCATAATCACACCATAAAATTACTTAATGTGTTGAGATATGTGGTGATCAATGTATAATTACACTATAATAAAGGTAATATCACACTTTAATAAAGGTATAATTACACTGTAATAAAGGTATAATAACACATGTATTGTTACATTTTATTAAAGGTATAATTACACAATGTATTATTACTCTGTAATAAAGGTATAATTACATTGTAATCAGAGGTTAAATTGGGCCAGAACGCACCAGAGCGCAGCTCCGTCTCCTCAGGTCCACAACACACCCTGCTGGAACTCAGCTCCATCTCCTTCAGCACCAAATATTGTTATTCGACTTGAATTATTTTTCATCTCCCGGCAAATACATGGCATATGCACTGCATGAAAATTGGGATTTCCGACCCCGTAAACGGCCGCAAATCTCCCTAATTTTCGGCAGTTAACGACAATTTACAGCCTGTGAACGTCGCGTTCGTCTGTGCCGAATATTGTCGGAAACGAACCATGACGTATGCAGAGCGCTCGCGCCGGAGGTGTGAATGGCTCTAATTACCATATGAATAGCAGCTCCCGCCAGAGAAAGGCTTGAATTTCCTCACTCACTATTGGTTGAACCCACGTGGGTTAAACAAGAAAAATCACTCGTGATTGGTTGGCAGATCTGTTACTATTGGTCACCCTCGCTCATTAAAAATTCAAAAAATTATAATATTCATATAAATAATAATATATAAATTATTTTTTATATTCATAATATGCTATTCTGTGGTATATTCATGTCATTGTTAACCTATGGACTACACTATTATTACCATCAAGGACATGAATTTATAAAGGAATGGAAAATTTGCCAGGGACATGCTGTTTATTCAAAGAAAGAGCTTTATTAGCACAGACACAAAACAATATACACCTATCTAAGCATAGATCATCTGCACACACAACAAATTGGAAGCTCAGTGTCTGTTTTCATCTTCGGTGCTGTAGTAGGTGACTAGCGGCGTTCTCTCTGAATTCGATCCACTTTGAAAACGTCTGTGGTGTGTTGCCCTGTATTTAGGAGTCGCCTCTAATCTCGACTGCAGCGTAGCACAGAGCTCTGTGAGCTCCTGGCTGGTGGTTGAACTTCATCGGACATCAGATCTATGGTGGCGCACTTCCAAATGCCCACGTCATCCTCACCTAGCACACCGTCTCGCTTCTAGCAGCTGTAAAAACAACCAATACAGACAATCAGTACTGTGATGCACTGTGTATGGACACAAAACATCTATTAATGCACGTGAAAAATAGTCACATTGACTAAAAATCTTACCCTCTTTCTTCTCGCTCGACTCCGAGCTGAACTCTTCACAGCTTCGGCCTGCAATGCCAGATCTGGTTGTTTGTACCTGAAGCTCCTGCGTACTGTCTCGTAGTATGTCTTACAGGCAGCTGGAAAACAATTAAATGAGAGTGATATGAATAAAAACAACGCAAGTCACAGTAAAATGAAACAAGGAGAAAATAGTAAAAGTTACTTACAATGTCTTCATGATCAGCATCATGAAAATCTGGACTTGCAGACATAGCTCTGAGTAAATGTGAGGTTACGCCCTCGTTATGAGGCGAGGTTACTCTATGGAAACAAAATGTATGATTAAGATCGTAAACTATAACGGATCTATTTTCTTATACAAGAGAATGAAAGCATATTCTTCGAATCTTACCTTTAAAATGTTTGTAAGTTTTTATGAAAGTAAAAAAATAAAAGAATGTAAGTTTCTTTTTTTTTTACCTTGATCCAGTTCGTAGCGCCCACAATTTGTCTCAGAGTTGTGAAGATGGCATACTGCTTCCTGTAAATTACAGGATTATTTACAATTATTAAACAAATAATAGCCATCAATCCCATGACCTCTTGCTTTATGATGAAATCATGAAAAAACAGAATATTCTTACACTTCACAAGGCCCGACAAAATACAGCTGCAGGTAACTAGCGGCATTCTGTCTGAATTCGGTCCATTTTGCAGACGTCTGTGGTGCGTTGCCCTGTACTTTGGAGTCGACTCTAATCTCGACTGCAGCGTGGTACAGAGCTCGGTGAGCTCCTGGCTGCGACAGGACGGAGGTCGCACAATCCATCCAGACACCCCGCCGACGATGCCGTCTTCCTCATCAGACATCAGGTCTATGGTAGCACACTTCCGAAGGCCCACCTCATCCTCAGCTAGCACACTCTGTCTCGCTTTTAGCAGCTGTTAAAACCAATAAAGACAATCAATACTGCGCAATGCACTGCGTATGGACAACACACATCTATTAATGCACCTGAAAAATAGTCACATTGACCAAAAACGAATCTAATCTAATAAATCTTACCGTCTTTCTTCTCGCTCGACTCCGAGCTGAATTCACCACAGCTTCCGCCTGCAATGCAAGATCTGGTTGTTTGTACCTGAAGCTCCTGCGCACTGTCGTGTAATATGTCTTAAAGGCAGCTGGAAAACAATTAATTGAGAGTGATATTAATAAGAACAACGTAAGTCACAGTAAAATTAATAAGAACAATATAAGTCACAGTAAAATTAAACAAAGGAGAAAAAATGCAACCGGGTGAAATTGAAGAAATACACACCGGAAGCAAACTATGCTTTTTGAAATTGGGGTTTTTATTCTGACTGCTGTTTAAAATAAGTGACAGCGGTCAATGGAAGCACAATTAAGATACAAGATATTATTATTAGATACAATTATTAGATACAAGTCTGATTAAGAAAAAAGTTTGCCTTGTTCGAAGAGATTTCACAAGAAAAAAAATAGATTTCACTAGTAAAAAAAAAAAAAAAAAAGATATTGTAGAAACAGTTTACAGTAAATTTGAAGATGACAATCAAATGTCACAAAAAGCTTAACCAGTGGATCAATGCCCAAATCCACAGAATACTTAACTCAATTCAAACTGAAATGCAGTGTAATACACTGCAACTGGTCAGATTTAAATTGATTTCTCCAAACCAAAATATGTTAGGCTACAATTAAATACGATAACACAAACTGGAATGCGGCAGTGGCTGAGGTAACTTAGGCCTAAGTTACAAGAGAAATAAAAGCACTTTAACAAAGCCACAACCCACGTTTAATCATGCCATGCGGAACCAGAAATATGCATTTAACCATAAAGTTATACTGTATAATCACAGAATATAGATTCAACTCATTAACAGATTTATCAAATAAACATGCCATCAATAATTTCCCCCATAAACCATAAAACGTAACTTACATACCCAATCCTTTACCGTCCGATCACCACGAGGTTCACTCGTCACACATGCGCTCCAAATAAATCTATAAACAAAAATGTACACATCAAATGTTCTCTTAACTTCGCTTCACAACTTATTTGTGCATATTAAAGATATTGGAGTAATATTTACCAAGAAAGAAGACCGTATAACACAGAATCCGATCGATGCACGCACCGTCATGGAGCTCTCCTGAACAATGAAAAATGGCTGCCGTTCTCTGGTCGCGCGCACGCGTCCAGCACAAGTGAATAGTATCGCGAGAAGAGAGGGATTTCTTAAAGGGGCCACAAACATTTTTAATGCAAAATAGAAACGAGGTACATTTTATGTAAACAACTCTAATCTTAGTTGTAACTCTATATGTACAGTAGGCATAATTCTTGTCATTGCGTATGTGTATGCAGCATGAGTCAAATACAATCTTCTGTTCGTGTTGTATTATGCACAGTGGTTGGGCTCTAAGAGATTGTGATGCTGTTTGCATGGACTGCACATTTTACCTTTGTGGCAAAGCCTGATTGAAATTAATTGTTGAAATAAATGGTTTTGTGTCTTTTTTACATAACATTGGCTATTGCTAATGACACATAGTAACTAATCTAGCTACTTTCATTAAATATATCAATTTAAGCTAAAATGTAAGAGGGTCATTCTATGAAAATGTCCATTTTTCTGTCCCTAGCCTTTACAGAAATATTACACTTAAAAAACACTTTAGGGTTACAATTTCTTTACATTTTAAAATAAAACAATATGTTATTTGAACAATTACACCCTCTTGAGCCATCAATGTGGCAATATTTGATTTTTATGAATTATATAGAATTTCAAGCACCACAGAAGTGCTCGTCCCCACAGTCATGTACAGAGGGAAAATGCTTTATTTTGAGGTCAGTAACAGATTTTTACACCATTTAAAATACAATAATGTATACATAACTATCAAATATATTATGTAAATTATATATATAAAAAAAATGCAGAATACATATTATAAAATTTATAATGAAAGTAGTGGTCCCCTGGAGTTGTGTCACTGGTGTTACTGTTAAACAAAAATCTCTTATTTTGAAATAAAAAATCACACTGTTATAGCTTATGTTTGTATGCAGGCCTACGGAATTTATATTCACAATACTTAATAACTAATATTATTTTATTGCATTTATATTAGTTGTTTGAAGAGTTACAAAAAAGCGGTCGGTCTTAACACAAGTTTCAGCCGGCAAGTCGGTCGGACTAAAAGGGGGAAAAAATAAATAATTGGGTCGGTAGGCTACTAAATTGACAGGGTCGGTTGGGTTACGGCAAACAAGAATATTTTTAAGGATGGCCTTAGACTATTGTAACTCACTTTATTTTGGGCTATCTCAGGCCTCTCTCTCTCGTCTACAGCTAGTTCAAAACGCAGCGGCTAGACTTCTCACCGGGACACGCAAATATGAGTCGATCACCCCTATTTTATTCAAACTCCACTGGCTACCTGTCACATTCAGGATTGATTTTAAAATGTTACTATTTGTGTATAAAGCTCTTAACAAACCGGCCCCCCCAATATCTGACCAATCTCCTCTGCCCGTACACTCCATCTCGTACTTTGAGATCCAGTGATCACTGTCTTCTCATCGTGCCCAGATCCAGACTTAAAAAACGAGGCGACTGCACTTTTGCGACTGCAGGCCCAAAACTTTGGAACAGTCTACCCCTCTATATCAGACTAGCTCCCTCAATTTCCATCTTCAAAACATCCTTGAAAACTTTTAATACCCCTTGACACAACTATTGTTTTGTTTTTTAATTGTCCTGTTTCTGCCCTGCATTTTATCTATTGCCCTGTACAGCACTTTGGTCAGCCTTGGCTGTTTTTAATTTTGCGTTATAAATAAATATTGTATTTTTTTTAGAATTAAGTTAATACCTTTGAGTCACCTGGGATAAAACTCCCCCTGCTACCCTCATTTGCATTTGTAAAGCTCACAGCAGTCTCATTTACATGTTAAAGCATTAGAGGGAGGGGGGTCACGGGGCAAGCAAGTCCCACGTCAATTTCCGACAATTTCCGACAGTTTGCAGTGTTGCCTGTAAATTGCCGTTTGCAGTCGTAAACCTGAACTTCCACGACAATCTACAGCGCCGGTAACTGTCGAAAATCCCACTTTTCATGCAGTGATGAGACTGCATAATTAGCAAGACTACACAGAGACAACCAGGCTACATGGAATTATCAGACATCATAATGCATTAATCTTTGCGTTTTCTGGTTCAGCACCCCACCCACAGCCATCAAAGGAAAACTGTCACAATTCGAATCTTTGATTTTTTTGGGGGGCCGAATTAAATGTTTTATGCCATGGTCAAGATTCATCTCATAGCTGGCTGCCTTGGTTTATTACACTGTAATAATGGCATAATTATATTGTAATACAGGTACCATTACAAATGTTTTGTTACACTGTAATAATGGTATAATTACACAATGTATTATTACACTGTAATAAATGTACAATTACACTGTAATAATGGTATAAGTCCACATTTATTATCACATTGTAATAAAGGTATAATAACACAATGTATTATTACACTGTTATAAAGGTATAATTTCACAATGTATTATTACACTGTAATAAAGGTATAATTTCACAATGTATTATTGCACCGTAATAAAGGTATAATTACACAGTTTATTATTACACTGTAATAAAGGTATAATTACACAATGTATTATTACACTGTAATAAAAGTATAACTTAAGGTATAATTATAATATAATAATAAATTAAAGGTTTAATAACACAATGTATTATTACACCATAATAAAGGTATAATAACATATTATTACACCATAATAAAGGTATAATAACACAATGTATTATTACACTGTAATAAAGGTATAATTACACAATGTATTATTACACTGTAATAAAGGTTTAATTAAACATTTATTATTAAACTGTACACTCTAAAAAGCGCTGGGTTGTTTCCCTAACCCAAATGTTGGGTTGAGGCAGTTGGATCTAGGGTTGGGTCAGTTTGACCCAACGTTGGTTTATAAATGTCAAGTAACGGTTGGAGATGCTTCTGCCCGCCCTTTCAAGAGCTGAGGACAACGGACAGGACACGCAACTTTGCACTGCTCCAAGTAAGTTGATTTATATAACATAAAACGGTGAGATATAAACCACATAAAGTTTTGTTTAATTGTCTTAGTTATAGGTAGTTAGCTTGATTACTGATGGGAATGCTATTTTGAGCCTGGGTCATTTAAACTACATAATAGCCTACCGATCGCAAATTAGAAATCAGATCACATTTTGAACCACTGATATTGAGGACGTCAAAAGGCATATTTACGATTGAATTTGCATTGTTTAAGTAAATGGCACTTCGATATGTATGAAATGTTCCCTAACTATTTCAAATTTCCATGCGAGAAAAGTAGTTTTGAAACAAGCTATAGCTAACTATTAGCTGCTAATAGGCTAATATGGCCATACGTCCAGCTATAAGACAGATTTTTTTAAGGGTCTGTCCGCCGTCCGGCGCAGCTTTGAGACGTACGCTCATTTGTCATTTATACAGCTAACCTAGGATTGTTATGGTGAGTTTTCTTTTAGTTATATCTTATTTTCGGAAATGTATGTGACGAGTTTACAAGCTAATTAAGTCTCAAACGCCGTCTGTAAAACAGGAAAAAACTTGATTACACGAGTAAATAACTACTTTGACGGAATATATCTGTGTTAAACCTCATGCATTTTATTTTACTGACATAAGCCTGTATTTGGCGATAATCGCCTGTTTTTGCACTCGTGAAGTTCAACATGAAAGCTGCAGCCTCGTTAAGTTGACCAGTGTAGCAGATTTTATTTTTCTTCTTTTGTTTGACAATTTCATGTGAATGTATTTGAGTTAAACAGACTTTCTGCATGGCATCCAGGCAGGTGTTTTAAACCAGTGCTTCTCAACCTTTTTGAGTCGCGACCCCAAATTTAACATGCACTGCTGTACGCGTGATCTGTATTTGATCTGAGGAGTCGTGATCTGTATTTGTTTTTCATGTGGGTCAGCGCAGAAAATTTCTTTTCGCACAGATATGTGGATGCAAATGGAAACAGGACATCGGTTGCCGCTTTTGACAGTGCCGCGTACTCTGTTGCTACTGACAACCAGAACTCTTCCAGTACGCATGCCGAGAAAGCAGTCTGTTATGTGAGATCAGAGGAAGATCTAGCAGGGCGTCCTGCAGATCTGATGACAGGTGATGCGGTGGAGGTGGTGAAAGGCTGACGTATCCAGTCGTACTTTTCCGGCGTCAACATTCGGGAAGTCACAGTCTTCACTGACCAGAATCTGACCCGCATGGTATATTTGGACAAACGATGAAGCAGAAAACAACTCTCTGTTTGAAATTATTTTAATATGAATGTAACGACGCTTACTTTTATAATGTTTAAGTAGCCTAATGTTTAAGTTTACGTTCTGCGATTTCAGACTGTCTGTGAATGTGTCTGCTTTCTGCAGCCCCCGCTGCTGACAGCAGACCAAAAAAAAAAAAACATTTCTTCTCTCTGATGATGTGTGAATGACGAGGGCAGATATTATGAGACTAGTAGACAGTTTAGTTGTTGTTATTTTTGGTGTTGCCTTGTTACGGCCGACAGTAACTGGTTTTGAGTAATAAAATGCCTGTTTGAGACCAACCGCTTGTCGTCCTTCTAACGCCATAACACCATGCCAATTTTCTTTCTCTTTCTCTCATGTGTAATACTGCATAGTATTGTAAGTACTGGTTGAATAAATGAATGTTGTGTATTTTGCAGCCAATCACATTGAAGAGCAAAGCTTCTTCCTCCTGGGTGGAGACGACTTGGTCACCCTGATACCACAGCTTGGGCCCCGGCTGAGGTTTCAGCAGCATTTTAAAAAATCCATTGAGGTACGCTAAGGATAAGACCTAGACAAAATGGGCTTCACGTGTTTCAAATGTAAAAGATGTTTAGGCAACAACTTAAGAACATTCTTTACACATCTGAAAATGAGGCATAACATTTATTCCACCTCAAATTATTTCCAGTGTGGTCAGACTGGGTGCCATCGGTCTTTTGACCGCATACGTTCTTTTAGGAGACACCTTTTGGGGCATGTTGTTGAATTTGAACCAGATCATGAAAGCTTTGTTGAGCCTGCTCAGTCAACTTCCTTAGATCCACACTCTAATGAATTATGTGAGGTGGGATGCAGTGGATTGTGTGAGGTGGAAGATAGTGAGAGTACAGTGGAGCAGTGGGATGAGCTTGAAGATGAAAGTATAACAGACAGAGTTGCTCTCTTCCTGGCTAGGCTGAGGTCGAAATCATCACAAACATTCAGTGGAATTAAGGATGTGGTAGAAAACACCTCACACCTCATCAAAGACATAGTTGGTAACCTGAAAAGAAAAACTGTCTCTTTTTTAAGAGAGATAGGACAATTTGAGAATCAAAACGCAACAGAACTGTTGGAGCAGTTTGAAGCAGCTGCTGAACCTTTTCGTGGGTTTGAATCAGAGTACAAGCAAATTAAGTATTTTTCTCAGTCTGGATACTTTTTACAGCCAGAGGCAGTACCTCTCCCTGGCTTTTCCTATACACAAGAAACTGATGGAGTGACAGTAACTGTGAAACAAGTGGCTGTTCGGGACACTTTTCAGTATGTTCCACTAAAGCCTATGCTAAAACTGATCTTGGAAACTCCTGGAACAATGGAGAAAATCAGTGACTGGCGAAAGCTTGAAACTACAGCCCTTGAGGATTTTAGAGATGGTGAAGTCTTTAGAACCAATCACCTTTTTTCTGAGGAGTTCTCTGTTCCACTCTTAATTTATTGTGACGATTGTGAAATGGTAAATCCACTAGGCTCAAAAACATCTGTCCACAAACTTGGTTTTATCTATTTCACAATTAAATGCTTGCCACCAGAGTATCTCTCGAGCTTAAAGTCTCATTTCTTGTTGGCAGTGTACAAGTCTGATGATGCGAAAACATATGGGATGAATGCTGTTCTACAGCGAATTGTGGATGACATTAGAGACATGGAGGTTAATGGTATTCTCATCGAGACCCCACATTTCAATGGCACTGTTAAGGTTGGAGTGGCTCAGGTCTGTGGGGACAACCTTTTGCTCAACAGTATCCTTGGTTACACAGAAAGCTTTGCCGCCAATAGTGTATGTCGATGGTGTAGGGTGCACAAACGGGTTTTGAGGGTCCAGACTTTTGAGGATCCTTCATCATTGCGTGATAAAGTGAACTACCTCTCAGACTCCCTACTAAACAACCAAACTGAAACTGGCATCAAAAGAGAATGCTGCCTCAACAAGTTGCTGTTCTATCATGTAACTGACAATGTAACTCCTGATGTAATGCATGATGTACTTGAAGGAGTTGGTGGTTATGAGATGAAGCTTGTTATCAATTCTTTAATTGAGCAAAAACTGATAACCCTTGAGCAGTTCAACTTTAGACTGACCAGCTTTGATTATGGGTTTAGTGATTGCCGCAACAAACCTGATGGGGCACTTAGGCAAACTGCAGCGCAGACATGGTGTCTACTGAGACTGTTTCCCCTTATGATAGGGGATTTGGTGCCAGAGGGAAACAAACACTGGGAGTTGCTCCTTTCATTACTTAGCTGTATGGAGCTGATGTTTTCCCCTCAATTGACACAAGGGTCAGTTATCTTTTTGGCATATTTGATTCAGGAACACCATTGTCTTTTCTTAGAGCTATACCCAGAAAGACACTTGAAGCCCAAACATCACTTCATGTTGCACTACCCTGGAGCCATCAGAAAACTGGGGCCAGTGATTCACTTTTGGTGCATGCGTTTTGAAGAGAAACATGGCTTTTTCAAACGGGTAAGCCACGTGACTTGTAATTTTCGCAACATTTGCAAGACACAAGCCTTTAGACATCAGATAATGATGTGCTACACCCTGTTGTCTGGCCAGCTGTTCACTCACGATTTAGAAGTTGGACAAGGATCCACAACTCTCCTCGGAACCATGGATGATTTTGACAAGGTCAAAAGTGGCTTTGGTGATGTTGCCGTTTTTACAGAGGTATACTTGCCATCTTGGATCAAGTACAAGAGTACACACTACAGGCCAGGGATGACTCTTGTGGTGTCTCACTCTGCTGATGGTGAGCCTCAATTTGGCACCATTAAGAGCATTGTGATGGTGAACTCAAACATCAGAGTGATTGTGAAAAACTGGGAAACTACAGGCTTTGACAGGCATTTTTTTGCCTTTGCCGTGTGTGCTACCTCTGCAGTAGAAGTTGTTGACCTTAATTCTATTGCTGACCATCACCCACTACATGTCATAAGGTCCCACAAGGAGAGTTGCAATGATCGCTACGTTTCTTTGAGATACAAGTTATTTTAGATAAGATGCATTGTAGGAATATTGTATATAGTTAGTTGATCTTAACTACATTTTGTCTATAGCTTTGTCCTTTTGCCACCTCATTTATTTATGATGATGTTTAATACAATATGTAATCTCACTGCCGTGGAATTATTGGTAACACATATAATGCATCTTGTAAGTACCTTACAACTTAGCTTTTTTGTTTAGAACAATTTAACCAATTTATTCCATGTCTACAATTTCACCTTGGTGCAATAGTCATTATTTCTTTTACATTCTTTAAAGGATTCAAACCCCCAAACTGAACCGGCTGGTGCAACTCCGGCCCTGGAATTGCCATTAGAGCCCACTACCCATGTTTTTGAAGAGCTTGGAGCAACATTTGTAAGTTCACTTGTTAAAAAGACTAAAACTGCATTGACCATTGGGAGACTAAGTGTGGTTAACTTCAGAGTTAACACCTTCTTTTTTTTACATTTATATTTTTTGGCAGAATATCCGTGAAGTCCTCAATAAGACACCTGAAGGGAAAAGCTTGGTTGTGAGTCTAGATGAACACAAGCACGTTTCCATATATGAGAGGAGATTGATGGTCAGGATCCTCGTCTCTCACTTAATTGAACGTTACGGAGAAAAGTAAGATCACTACTTTCTATCCCCCTTTCCAATACCCTACCCCATCCATAAGCAGCTACTTGTTACCTTTGTTCGTATTGATAAACTATTTTCATTCGTTCCTTGAAGCGCCTATTATTATCCCTCTACTTTTTGTACTCAACTAGTCCCTATTGCCATAGCTGATCGTGATATCTACCATAATCATGCTTAGGTTAGGTACTTCTCATTTTTTTTCGAAGCACCTGTGTAGAATGACTATCAGCCATACGTCACACACTAACGGTGGCAACAAAAGCATCGCGAAAAAGATTCAGGGACCCATCTTACACTCATATTAGGCGTAACAAAAACCAGATACATATTTGGAGAAAAATACGCAGGGAGAAATAAGACCAGGTAAAAAATGTATACATCTAAACAATCTCCCAGCATGCTTTGCCAGGCCGCATCAGTCTTGCCTTCCGTCAGCAAGGCAAAAAACGCATGAGCACAAAGGATGCTGGGAGATCGTTTGGATGCATTATTTTAAGCTGTCCGTATTTTTGCCCGCGTATTTCTTTCTAATGGAAATGCTGGTTATTGTTGCGTGACATGATTCTTAAAGTGTGTGTTTGAAATAATTACAGTATGTGAAAAAGTGTGTATTTGGAATAATTACCGGTAGGCTATGTGATGTTTATGACATCACCCTTACTGTGTCATATATTCCCGGTCGTAAGGAAGCATTTTGGCCCAGAATGTCAGCATACTTCGGCACTATGGGGATCATTGTAGCACTGCAATGACTCATGTTGCCAATGCTAAGGTGCAGCATTACCATAGCTATAATAGGGGGTGAATCATTCATCCCTTATGATATTGATAACATGTGCTTGAATGGGGTGTAATTAGTGGTAATGCATTAAAGACACCAAGGTAATAAAATAGCTTATCCTGATTGTCATGACAATCAAGAATCGTTGAAATCAATCCCACTTACTTATCTCTCGCACTTCCCCATATCTTCCCCGATTAATCCGTTCCCCGCTTCCATTTTCCTCCTCCCACGCCCAACACCCCTCTGGTTTAACTCTCAGCTCTCTTCTCTATCTTGATTCAGAGTGTTATGTGTTTCACATAAGTGAATAAACAAGACAGATCTTGTGTCTAAAACAGAACTGCCACACCCAAAATTTTAAACTCCTGTTTTTGTCCAGTCCAAATTCAGGAGCCAAAGCAATGCTGGCAAAGGCTATAGTGGACCAGTTTACAAGCTTGCGCGACTGCCAAGGCACAGGCTATATAAGTAAAGTTATTATCCTCATTACAATTTACACTCACAAAAAGTTGCACAGGAATTTGGCATGTGTAGTGATATTGTTATAACAGTTTTGTTTAAAGCCTATTGTATAAACTCTAAACTGATTACTTGTGGTGGAAATAGACAACAGCCAAATACAGAAATTATAGCTGGCATATAATGACAGTCATGGACTCAAAAAATGAACTGGGCGTTTTTATAACACCTTATCAGAGTAGTGTCTGAAAGCACTGGGGAGAGTGTTTACATGAACTACATTTGTAGTATTCATTACTCTGTTTTGTATGTCTGTTTGTTACGGACCACCTTTGCGTCTGAAATAAAAAATACTTACCGGTATTTATAAATAACGGTCAAGCTAAATATATTCCTTTTCTACCTTCTAAACTTGAGGATGCATGGTTTACCCCTGGGAGGCACCATAAACCTGCCACGGGATTCCTGGAGGAGCGCCTCCGGAATGTCCTAAAAAGAATCCGAAGTGGCAAGCGGGGGGCAGCAGCACAAGTGCCACAAAAGCCACTAAGGATTATACCAGGTACAGTAAGATGTCTTGCCCTTGAATTTCAATCCAGTTAATATCAATGCAACTGAGAGTAGATAGAAGTCATTTTCAATGCTGTTTTAAATAACTTTTTGGACTTGACCTACAGTGGCATGCCAAAATGTTGGCACTCCTGGGCCCAGTATTTCAAACATAACCCACCAGGATTAATCCAGGTGGATTGGATTTCACTGAGATCTGATCCAAATGTGGGTATTTCAAACCAGATTTATCCTTGAAGATTCAAATCCAGATTTGTAAATCCAATCCTGCCTTAAATCCATATTTCAGCCTCTGTTGGGTATTTCAAAACTTTTGTGACTAATCTGGATCACTTTGATCCCAAAATGCAGCATTATAATGATCCAACCTGAGAGGTGGATTTGAAGGTGATCCCATGTATTTGTTTCACATATATTCGTTATTTAAAAATCTGGAAGTTTTTCTGGAGCATTTCCTCACTAATGGAAGAAAAACAGTTTCACTATTTCCAAAATTAGTGTTTGAACACATTTTCATTATTACACAAAATAGTGAAGAATTCTTTTAAAGCAGTCTTAACAAACTGAGGGTGAAAAGTTTGGTTGATAGCCTAGTGGTCAGCACACTTGCATTTAGTGCTTTTGGTTTTTCGGCGAACCGAGTTCAAGTCCAGGCTCGTGGACTTTTCTGGATCCCATACTGTCCTATCATATTAAAAAGCAAAGACAGCAAAAAAATATTTTTCAATTTGCTGCTGGTTAAGCTCCATCCACACAGAATAGAATAAGAATCTTTTAAGTCACTATTTCAACATCTCTCATATTGGGGGTGGGGGAACGGATTTCGACAGCCGGTTTGTTTGCCGTCGGATTCTGTTCCCCTCACGGTTCTTACAAAATGTGGTTCTAATATTTAACAAACGGCAGGACTTGAAGTGCTGTTGATAGTCTAGTGCAGGGGTTGTCAACCTTTTGCAAGCTGGGCCCCCCCAAAGCTGGTTCGTTGCAGTCGGGGCCCCCCCTCCTCCCGGCCCTAGACCCCCCACCCCCCCACCCCCCAGACACCACCCCTATTACACCACCTTGCATAGATAGATAGATAGATAGATAGAAAATATGGCACAATCAATAGTGCATAAAAATACATAATGTATAATGAACTGACATTAAAGGTCCTTGCAGACAAATTCTCTTCAGAAATTTTCGCACGTTTAAAAAAATAAATACGACCTCACGTTTTATTATTACATTTGCAGCCTCTGAAACTTCCGTCCATCATACATTTTTTTTTATTCGGATGGTTTAATTTTCTGCATTTTTTGCATCCGTAGCAAATATTTTGAGGGGTGTTTTCAGGGGCGATTCTAGGATTTAAATTTTAGGGGGGCTCAGCCCCCAATGAGGGTATGATTTAAAAAAAGTAACACTTTAGTTTAGGGTCTAATGCTCACTATTAAGTTTCATTAACATGCAGCTGGCAGGGTTAATCACTGAGGTCCTGAATGTGATGTAGGGCAGGCTATAGTCAGGGGGTTCAGGGGATCCGAGGAAATTTTGATTTCTCTGATCTATTACGTGCATTTTAAGGTGTTTTGAAGGCCAAAAAAAAAAAATAGGATAACAACAGCTTTAAAACCATGTCAATGGGCAGTCTGTCAGTGTAAACATAGGTCAACTGATAGGTTGATTTATGAATATTTTTCTTAGACGTGTTCATTTACTGAAAGCTACTAGGAAATCTAGGTAATAAACTTTATTAAATTCATTCACAATATGTAGGCTACACATTCATCATTGATCTTATGCCTAATACAGGGCCGTAGACAGGGCTTTATCATCAAAGACGTCCTAAATTTTAGGTTGTTATGGGGTTCACTTTTTTTTTTCTGATATGTGCATTTTAAGACGTTTGAAGGCCTAAAAAAGGCTAAGAAAAAGCTTTAAAACCATGTCAGTGGGCAGTAGATTATTTTTCAATACCTGCTCTCCCCTCATCTCCATCACCCTTTCTTTTTCTCTCAGTCTCCTCATCTTGCTCTGTCTCTTGACCGTAAACCGAAGCGTCGAGTCGTGAAGATCGCACAGAATCTGATTAACAAACCTGAAGCGAACACAAATTTGTGTAGCCTACACTTTATCACACATTTATAGGGGGGCTAGGCGGGTGTTTTTGACAATTGAAAGCCACCATATGAAACGAATATGAGAAAACGAATTCGACAGTTTCGGACTCTTAAACTTTTGAGGCTCGCGCAGCTTCTCGAGGAGAAATCAATCAAATGAGCGCCGAGTCTATGAGCGTAACACACAAACTAAATTAACATACTGCGGTTAAATTTCTAAATGGGGTGTTTTTATATTTATAACATTTGATACAGTTCAGCAACATCACACGACCGATCACTTAATTAACCATCACGAATGAAAATGTGACACTGATTTCATATGACAGTTCAATAAACAAGTAAGTTCATATTAAGTCACTTACATTTTAGACGAAATATTGACTGTTTTGGTCTATTTTAGCAGTGAAAATAGTTCCGATGAATCCAAACAAAGACCACAGCATAGTGCGTCTCACAGCAACACTCAATTATGTTTTGAATGATTCAGTTTTTTGAACGAATCGGTTGAGTCAAAGATTCAATTGACCCAGTCACAAACATCTGTCTCATTTTTGATGAATCGGCTGTTTGAATGAATCGTTTGCATGAACGACTCAATGACTCGCTTAATAAAACCTGCGTGCTCACTAATGACAAATCAATCAAATTCGTTTAGATTTTTTTTTAAATCAGTTCAAACACATTTAAATTTTTATTCAGGAGTTATGTATATACAAAACGATAACTTTTGATGACAGTAGTTTATTGATAAAAAAAATATTTATTATTTATTTTATTTATTTTTTCCACCCATCCTGTAGCCTCCTCGCGCCCCCCCCCCGGAGAGTGTCCGCGCCCCCCCAGTGGGGCGCACCCCACCGGTTGGGAACCACTGGTCTAGTGGTCAGTACACTGACATTTAGTGCTTTTAGTTTTTTTGAGAACAGAGTCAAAGTCCTGGCTCGTGGACTTTTCTGGATCCCATACTGTCCTATCATATGAAAAAGCAAAGACAGCAAAAATTATTCTTTAAATTGGTGCCGGTTAAGATCTATCCACACAAAGAATAGAATAAGCATCTTTTAAGCCACTACCTGAACATCTCTCATATTGGGGGTGGGGGAACGACAGCAGGATTGTTTGCCGTCAGATTCTGTTCCCCCCATGGTTCTTACAAAACGAGGTTCTAATATTTAACAAACTGAGGGTGAAAAGTTTGGTTGATAGCCTAGTGGTCAGCACACTTGCATTTAGTGCTTTTGGTTTTTTCGGCGAACCGAGTTCAAGTCCAGGCTCGTGGACTTTTCTGGATCCCATACTGTCCTATCATATTAAAAAGCAAAGACAGCAAAAAATTATTTTTCAATTTGCTGCCACTTTAGCTCCATCCACACACAGAATAGAATAAGCATCTTTTAAGCCACTACCTCAACATCTCTCATATTGGGGGTGGGGGAACGGATTTCGACAGCTGGTTTGTTTGCCGTCGGATTCTGTTCCCCCCACGGTTCTTACAAAACGAGCTTCTAATATTTAACAAACTGGTGCACTTTAAGTGCTGATGATAGCCTAGTGGTCAGTACACTGACGTTTAGTGTTTTTAGTTTTTTGGAGAACCGAGTTCAAGTCCAGGCTCGTGGACTTTTCTAGATCCCATTCTGTCCTATCATATTAAAAAGCAAAGACAGCAAAAAAATATTTTTCAATTTGCTGCTGGTTTAGCTCCATCCACACACAGAATAGAATAAGAATCTTTAAAGTCACTATTTCAGCATCTCTCATCTTGGGGGTGGGGGAACGGATTTCGACAGCCGCTTTGTTTGCCGTCGGATTCTGTTCCCCCCACGGTTCTTACAAAATGAAGTTCTAATATTTAGCAAACGGCAGGACTTGAAGTGCTGTTGATAGTCTAGTGGTCAGTACACTGACATTTAGTGCTTTTAGTTTTTTTGAGAACAGAGTTAAAGTCCAGGCTCGTGGACTTTTCTGGATCCCATACTGTCCTATCATATGAAAAAGCAAAGACAGCAAAAATTATTCTTTAAATTGGTGCCGGTTAAGATCTATCCACACAAAGAACAGAATAAGCATCTTTTAAGCCACTACCTGAACATCTCTCATATTGGGGGTGGGGGAACGGATTTCGACAGCTGGTTTGTTTGCCGTCGGATTCTGTTCCCCCCACGGTTCTTACAAAACGAGGTTCTAATATTTAACAAACTGGTGAGCTTTAAGTGCTGATGATAGCCTAGTGGTCAGTACACTGACATTTAGTGTTTTTAGTTTTTTGGAGAACCGAGTTCAAGTCCAGGCTCGTGGACTTTACTGGATCCCATAGGCTACTGTCCTATCATATTAAAAAGCAAAGACAGCAAAACATTTTTTTTCAATTTGCTGCTGGTTAAGATCTATCCACACACAGAATAGAATAAGCATCTTTTAAGCCACTACCTCAACATCTCTCATATTGGGGGTGGGGGAACGGATTTCGACAGCAGGATTGTTTGCCGTCGGATTCTATTCCCCCCATGGTTCTTACAAACCGAGGTTCTAATATTTAATGTAATTTAGCAACAAACTACTGAAAAAGGTCAATATGTTGCATGAATAACTTCATATTTCCCTTGACAGACAGGTGTAACATCAATCAACCTACCTTTATTTATAAAACACTTTTTCATACATAGAAATGCAACACAAAGTCCTTTATATTAAAGACTAAATAAACAGATGAAGAAACAAGAAAGAAGCCCACCTTTGCCCATCAAGTCTCCCAGATCCCAGATCCAAGAGTCACACACAAATATAACATATACTCATGCACACATGTACAGTAATCACACACCAACATATATTCCATAAAATGAGTATTACTCTAAAAGCTCCGTCCCATAGCTGCATTGGGGAGTCGAAGACACTGCAAGTTTAAATAAAAATGTTAAGATTAAGTAAAAACAATAAAATCAGCACACCATGCAATAAAATAAGTTTAAGGAACCAGGTAAAATTAAATAAAATAGAATAAAATGGGATTAAAAAGAGCTTTAGTCAAAGAAGATATTCTATTAAAAGCTTTACTAACATGTAGCCGAGTAATTCCACAACCATCTTGGGTTGTACATATAAAACAAGTCAGTGTGCTGTTTGATAGCAGCCTTAAGCTGAGAGAATCTGAGCAAACACTGACTTTATGCAACAGAAAACTAGTTTATGACTTTTATTTTGTACTTTTGAAGGAAGTATATTGAACTCACTGCCTTTAGATTCTAAATTACACCTTACTTCCTGTTTCGTGTCTGTGATCCTGGGGGCGGTATGGATTTGGAAATCTCTATCTGAGAAGATCAGGATCATTTTAATCTAATCTAGCAAAGTTTTGAAATACTGGGATAGAGAACCCTGATCCATGGATCAGGATAGTGGGATTTAGAAATCCGGATCATTTTGATGTGGATTTCAGATTTTAAAATACTGGGCCCTGAAGATTCAGGATAATTTACACTCCTGAAAAAATTCCATAGCATTTATTTTCTGGCTGTATCTGAGTACTGAGTGCTTTTCAAACAGACATTCAGTGTTGCAGTAGGTAGAGATATGAATCCTCAGAAGGGTGCCTAGATCTCCACATACCAGTGTACAAGTTAATTTGGAATATGTCAATCGATCACTGCTTGTTGGAATTGATTGATTTTTCTGCTGATGACAGAACAAATTATAAGCGGGGACCGGGCGGTCCAGTTGACCTAGTGGTTGAAAAGTAATGTGTGGCCACAAAGCCAGGTGGCTGCTTACATGGAGGAGACGGCCATCCACAGGGCCAAGTGGATCCGGGCAAATGGAACAAAGGCGGTGGTGAACATAATGATGGATTTTCCACATCTAGTGGACACGCCCGGAATGGTGAGCTTGCATCTCAAATCGTATGTGTGACCCTGTTAAATATTTGTGCCCCATTGCTTACTAAATCATTGACTTTTCCTGCACTTTTCCTGGACTTAGATATCCCAAGATTTTGTGATGCTGCAGCCCGAGGCCCCAGACAAATTGACAGCAAATTGGAACACACTATTCGCCCCAAGGATCATCAATCTGGCACAAAAGGAAAAAACGGAGATCACAAAAAACATTGATCTTCTTTCAGCAGGTAATGCTATTTGTAGAATGTTGATTTGAGATTTACGCTTGTGGGACACTGGGACTTCTCTTCTGCTTATACATTGTTTATTGTTACTGTATTGCAAACAATTAATGAATGAACACTTTTCGGTAACACTTTACAATAAGGTACACAAAAAATGCTTAGTTACTAGGGAACTACCCATTAGTTCCTGATTAGTTCCTTAAGGAGTTCCCTAGTAACTAAGCATTCTTTGTGTCACTTATTGTAAAGTGTTACCAGATGAACTAATCAGGAACTACTGGTTACTTACTAGGGAACTAATCCGTTAACCAGTACTTACTGGTGAACACCCAAATCAGCCTTATTAGGGGACTACTGGTTAGTAACCAGAGAAAACAAAGAGGAACTAATCAGGAACTATTGGTTACTTACTAGGGAACTAATCAGGAACTACTGGGTAGTTAACCAGTACTTACTGGTGAACGCCCAACTCAGCCTTATTAGGGGACTACTGGTTATATTGTGAAAAATCTTCCTTCCTCCAACCATAAGATACATTTACTGTTGTATTTGACTGATTGTATTTGCTTTATATCATATATATTTTACAGACAAACAAGGGGAGGTTGCGTTGCAGCTGCTCCCGGTGTTGCTGCCAACCGGGGTATACAAGGTTGGCAAAAAACTGTGCCGCCCCAGCCGCCTTGAGCTCAGAAGGGCTTTTATTGATGTTCAGCCTGTAAGTTACAATGATTTTTACCTGAATTTATTTTTCTTCCTTATTATGAAGCTAAGGCATAGCACGTAAATCATGACAACTCTGGTGATATTGCTGTTGCTGTTACAAGTACCTGACCTGTTCAAACAACTTCCTTTTGTTTTGTTTTTCTTACAGGTTGGAACTAACCTGGCGGAATACCTGACAAAGGCACCCACAGAGTACCCCTTTGTACTCATGTTGGGGGACGGGCATCAGTGCTCCCAGGCCTTTGTTGTCATCAATGGGATGGCTCTGGAGCACCCTTCCCTTCTGGGAGCTGTAGATGTCTGCTTTAAGGCTTTTTTTTGTAAAGTTTGCAGCAAAGTTTGGGAGTTTATACAAACAGCGCTCTTTGAAATCCCTGGACAAGAGGCAAATGAGGTCAAAATTCTCCGGGCTCAATTTAATTCCATTTAAAATAACTGTACAAGTTGCTTTCATAATGCAAAGGTTAATTGAAAAAAGTCATTTTTAATCCAAATGATACCCATGACCCATAATTTGGGTTGTATTCTTCAACCCATTGTTTAATCAGTTCAACCCAACAATTTAGTAATTTCTACCCAACTTTGGGTAGAAAACATAACCCAACACGTTGGGTTAAATCAAGAACCCAACTGGGTAGGGTTAAAATAACCCAGCGCTGGGTGAGACCCTTTTTGACCCAGCAGCTGGGTTATAAAATTACCCAACTTGGGTTGTTTTCAACCCAGCAGTTTTTAGAGTGTAATAAAGGTATAATAACATGATGTATTATTGCACTGTAATAAATCTATAAAGGTATAATCACACATTTATTAAATTGTAATAAAGGTATTATTACACAATGTATTATTACACTGTAATAAAGGTATACTTACACATTTATTATTATACTGTAATAAATGTATTACACTATAATAAAGGTATAATAACAAATGTATTATTACATTTTAATAAAGGTATAATTACACAATGTATTATTACTCTGTAATAAAGGTATAATTACACTCTAATCAGAGGTTAAATTAGGCCAGGTCCACAGGTCCACAACACACCCTGCCGGAGCTCAGCTCCGTCTCGTTCAGCACCAAATATTTTTATTCCACTTGAATTATTTTTCATCTCCTGGCAACTACATGGCATATGAGATTGAATAATTAGCAAGACTACACAGAGACACCCAGGCTACATGGAATTATCAGACGTCATAATGCATTAATCTCTGCGTTCCCTGGTTCAGCACCCCGCCCACAGTCATTAAGGAAAAACTGTCACAATTCTAAGCGTAACAGCGTAACTTTTGTTTTGAATTGTTCTGTTTAAAAGTAGACATTTCAAGCTTTATATATATTTCTCAGCCAGGTCTGTGAGGCAAGTAGGCTACCTTATACGCTGAGTTTCGGTTCATTTATGAGACAAGCTCCAGTTCACGCGCCGACTCCTCGTGTCGTGATTATCTATTGTCTGCTATATTTACTTCTTATTTATTAAATCCAGGCAATTGGTTCATGAAATATTGATTAAAATTAAGATACAATTAATACAAAATGAAATTCACTTTAAAGAAAGGCAGCTGTTCTGTTTGAGGTCTCTGTGAAAGTTTTAAAGGGATAGTTCACTTTGAAATGAATTTTTGATATGTTTTAGCTTACCTCAAGGGCATCCAAGATGTAGGTGTCTTTGTTTCCGCAGTAGTTTCAATTTTGATATTTTTAGGTCAAACCGTTCTTGTCTGTCAGTCATATAATGCAGGTCTATGGTCGTGGCGGGTATAGATGTATACACTTGATGTCGCCTTCGCTACTGCAGTTCATTGGAACGAAACCGTAGCCAAGGCGACATCTATGTATATATCTATACCCGCCCGCGCCGTCAGATCATTTGGACGTGTGCTGTTTTCAAGAGATAACAACGATATAAATACTGTTCGTTTTCTCACACAAACCGCTCGTTTCGTGTCTTAGGCCATCAATGTGTACTTATGATGGGGAATTGTTTCATTTGGACGTGGGGAATTGTTTTAATTTGGACTCTGTGCTTGTGTTTTGAGCCAGTGACCATCGACATGCATTATATGACTGACAGACAAGAACGGTTTGACCTAAAAATATAAAAATTGAAACTACTGCGGAAACAAAGACACCTACATCTTGGATGCCCTTGAGGTAAGCTAAAACATATCAAAAATTAATTTCAAAGTGAACTATCCCTTTAAAGTAGTCTTTTAGTGCCGCTTTCAGAGCAGTCACATCCGTAACCGAGAACTGACACATTGTTTTTTTCCCTCATAAATGCAAACACGAAAATTTAAATAAAATTAATATTATAATGGATTTTTGTTGGGTCAGACCCATCTGCTAGCGATGGGGGGCCGAGACTAAGAGAGAACTACATGGAGCTACATGGACAAATAGGCCTATGCACCAAACAAGCCACTTTGAAATGTTGCTGTTTTCATGAATACAAAAGTTTGGTGACCCAAACTTTTTTTGGTGACCCAAACTTTTTTTGGTGACCCCCCCCCCCCAGACTAAAAAAAGTTGGATGACCACCTCTCAACAAAGAATAAAAAGACATGACCTTCCCCTGTTTTCCTCCGGTGGTCCATTCCATAAATACCGAACGGTCCCTAAACAATGATTACCAAATTTCTCTCTCATATTGCTCCTCATAACCACTGAAAACTGTAAAAAAAAAAGTCCAATTATTAAGGACATTAAGTTAAAAGTGGTGGGTACAAAATGACTCGTGACGAAATCTGGCGGGTACACGTCCCCACCATCCCCACCGTGCCCACCGAAATCGACGCCTATGGATTTGGCCCAAAAAAAACTTGTGAAAAAAAAAAAAAAAAGATTCAAGACTGTAAACAGAGGACTTGAGTGGTAGCTGCTCGATCGCTCTAGCATATTGCATGTTGATTAAGCCACAGAGTTATTGTCGCCTCGTCTTTGTCTCGTCTTGGTCATAGAAAAAAAAGGTTGTCATATGTTTCGTTAACGACATTGTAGCGACAATGGGTAGAAAGCAACCACCAACTAATCTTCTTTTTGAATATTAATTCAAATTCTCTACTTCTCGATGACTGAGGGGGGAAGATTTGTTCAGAACGTCTCATGATCATCACCGGTCTGACTAATTGAAGGAGCCCCCGGCACTAACACATAAATGGTCAATGGCTAGCTTTGTGGCCTACTATCTTACTGGTTAAGATAAAGACAGTGTCCGCACATTCCAGAGTCAAATCACCAAGACCAGAGCCATAAGTCACCCATCCCGGTGCCAGAGAGTCTGCAAAAGACCCTTTAGAAGAAGAATCGACACCAGCAGATGTTACTGAAACCCCCGACAACATTCCTGAACACTTCCTCATTAAGACCTCTGAACAAACAGAGTTCTGCCTCTTCACCAGAGAACTGATTCTTATCAATAACTATACATAAAATCATTCAAGAACAATTTTCAATGGACTCATGATCAAACAATCATGCAACTACCTAATCCTGGGTTGTTTCCACCACTTATATGTATATTTTAATAAGATAATATGTTTTGATCCCATTTAATTCAGGTAATAGTTATTATATTAACTATTAGAAGGAGTGAATGAATGAAAGTGTGTACTGTTTCATATCAATGCTATCTTACGAACACAACTAGCAAGATGGCTTGAATGATATCGGTGTAATATGTTTTGATCTTCTTTTAATTAGAAATCATGTCTAAACTGTGGCCCCTGTTCTCTCTGTTAGTAAGGAGAGCACAGATAAGCATGATTTACGATCAGAACTGAAAAGAACGTCACCTCCTAAATTCAGCCAGTGTCTAATTGGCCAGAACTCATCCTGGAGGTTGGACAAACTTTTAGTTTAAAACCTTAGACCCAAAAACAAATTGCGCTCTCTCGCTGCTCTCTCTCGCTCTCTCTCTCGCTGCTCTCGAAGCTCTCTCTCTCTCTATAGGAACCATGTAAACGCGCAAACGAAACAACCCAAATCAAGATCTGAAGAACATGGGTTAAATAGCTTCATTCAAGCCATCATCATCTACTCTCAATTTCCTTTCTTTTCTTAGTTTCATTTCTTTTCCGTTGTGAGTGTCGGTTCTAAGTTAAGTTTTGCGACAAGATTTCGAGCCACGTTTCTTCTGCAAAGCCAGCTTCAAACAAAGACTTTCATTCCGCCAGCACACCACGTGACTGACCACGTGATCCAGACATCAGGCACGAGGAGACCGAACGGACCGGGAAAACCCCTTTCACGCAACAAAAAGGGAATCCCCAAAAGCAAATACGCAAGTACCTCCATGCAGGCTAAAATCTTAACTGGTGTATTTATATAACTTTAATAACCTGCCTAAAACGATAGAAGGATTAAATTAATGATTGATGGTTCGTTCAGGTCATGTCTAGTGTATATGGAATCGTGAGATTTCATCCTTTCACTCTTAAACCCACTCTTTCCTCACTCTATCCCTTTCTGCAACGCGTATGAATGTGTATGTGTGTGTGTGTGCGTGTGTTTGTGTTAGATATTAGCTTTATGTGTTAGTAGTCTATATAATCAATAAAGTATTGTTTGTATTTGAAAAGAGATTACTCGTGTATGTGCTTATCAGATTTATTGTCTTGAACTTCGATTTAAGTTACCTATGCTGCTACCCTTAATTTACTTCGTAATTTATTGTTAGCTGGGGATTAATTCTTTCTTGACCAGGAAGATATTATATTTCCTAGAGTTAATACTTGTTTATGCTTTCTGTTCATTGGATGAACTGATAAAATGATCATACTATTGATTCTGCTACAGTAAATTCTGAAGATAATTAAAAATAATTAAAATATTAATTATTGGTCATATTCCGTTATGAATAATAATTAATAATATTTATACGTGGGCGTATAAACGCTACATTTAAATGGTGGAGAAGAATGCGGGAAGTTTAACCTAAATTGTAAGCATATACGAAGTAATTATATTTTCATAGTATGCGAAGGGAGAGATCCGAACCTCCGAGTCTGTGTGTATGACGTATGCAGCGAGCGCCGCGCGCCCTGTTTGAATGAATGTGAATACACAGAGAGAGCTGTTACTCTAGTCTAGGCTGCCTGCCTATTTTTATTTTATTTTAAACTGCAGTAAAATAACCCAAGATATAAGATCTCACACAATGATAAGGTAAGGATTGAGCGTGTCCCTCAATTTCTGAAATACTTATAGCTTAAGACGTCTGCGTGTTCCAGAGTCTTTCAAATAGCTATAACGTTATGTGTGTTTGTATCAGTCAGAGAGCTGAATGAAATTAAAACTGCAGTAATTAAAATAACCATGTAAAGGACGGATGAGCGTGTTCCTCGTCTAACGTTCCTTATTTATCTGATTGTCACTCAGTGCGTGTTCCACTGCAAGGACGAATATTCTCCTCACAGATTAGTCTTTATTTCTCAGGTTGTCCGTGCGTGTCCCACGGCAATCCCCGTGATAAACGATAAGCTTATCTGTGTCAGTTCAATTAATTCTCGCGTAAACACTGCGTATGTCCGAGTGTAGTTGAATAGGAATTATTTAAAGTTGTGTTCAAGTAAAGCTTGACGTTGAAACTTAACCAACAGTTAGGAACCCTGTTGTTTTTGTGTGCTCAGATAACATTGCACAGAGACGATCCGCCGAGATCGCTATTGTTCCATCTATTACAGCGCAAAGCTGCCCTTTAAAGTTAATCTCACTCTTAAACAACTGAGTGAAGCCCCACGTCGTAAAAACTACGAGTGGTGTCCTTTATTTGTATTTTTGAAATGCGCCGACATTTCACGTAATATGATCGACGTGTATATTCTTTGAACATTGTTGAAATGTGCCGACATTTCATGTAACATGCATTACTGTTTACAAACTGCAATTCACATGTTTGCCCACTAGCGTTGTTTTGTCGCCATAGTTACAATCGTGACACGGAAGTCTTAACCAACGCTTCCGGGGGAACTCTGACCCTCGCATGATCAGAGCCACAGCAAAGCCCTGACCACAGTGTAAACAAACCCTTTGGTGGCTAAGCTAGCTGCTAACCCTTGACTAAGCTAACCTAACCTAGGCAGTTGTTTACAGTGAGGCCTATATGCTAAAGCCTTAAGCATTATTTACGTTTGTCATTTGTATTAACATCAGTGGTTAAATACAGTGTCTGTTTGAACAACATTAAAGTGATTTAACCATTTAAACACCTTGATTTTTACACCTGTTGGTCTTTTCTTCTTTCTTATTTTACCTGTCTAATATTTTAATTACCCATATTTTCAGTGAAAAGGAAATTTCGTTTGCAATTATTAATTTCGTTTACCTGCATTTTACTTGAAAAAGAAATACTGGTTTATGATTATTAATTGTCAAATTCTAATTTGATTTAAAAAAGGAAATTAAAATTGAAAATCTATTTTTCTAAACAGCTAATTTCTAATGATTTCTAGATTTATTTTTAATAAATCTAATTTCATAATTTTCATAATTTCTAAATTACTCTTTTAGATTTAATCACTTAAGGTGAATACGTTTTGAACTTTGAAAGTTAAGTAAACTTATTCAACCCACATTTCCCTATTTCAAATATTGTTAGACTCCTACTTGCTCATTTATTGTTATTGCGTTGTAACCTCCTTCTCAAGTTGTGGTTATAAACTTAACCATTCTATTTTACCCATTGACCTCTTTTTGTCGCTGTGGAGCGACACACCTGAGCCTCAATAGGAGACATTGGTATCTCACTACAAGTTTCAAATAAATCAGAGATAACCCTCTCTTTACAAAGCTTTATTTTTGAATGTTTAGTTGGTTGGCAACTATCAATTCTATACTTGTAGTTCGACAAAGGCTCCAGAGCCATTTGTGGATCCAATCTCCTTCCCTCCTTTCCTTCTTACATCCTTCCTGTTCTGTCCTGATTTCCCATCCTTCACATTTGTAGGAAACAAACCTGGAAGAACCATCAATCGAGTCTAAAGAAAGAGAAAGATAATTTTTCCAAAGAAAACAATTATTAGGTATTTGATTTGTAATCAAACCCTCTCTTGTTCTCCATACTCTCTCTGTCTTTGTAAACGCAATTTACAATTTAACATCTTATCCAAGATCAATTAACAGAGACCAGTGTTGAGCAACCGTCGCCTTCATAGCATCCCAGCTGTAAGCGGTCCAACTGACGGTGTGTGGTGTCAATCCTGTAAAACTCGGAAAAAGGTATCAGCATTATTATTGTATTATTTTTCCTTGTAAACATAAGCAATAATATTGTTTACCTTTCTGGAAACAGATTCTCACCGATAGGAAGCATTTACGAGAAAAATAATATTTCTCCTACTTAAGAATTTTCTTTCTTGTTTTATTGAAATTGGTTTTAACCTCTCTCTCTTTTTTCCCCTTACTCAGTTGAGTGACACATCACGAGTTTAAACCAGCTTTTCAAAAAAAAAAATCCTTTCAATTGAGATTTGTTTTAACCTTTTTCTCTCTTTCCCTCACTTAGTTGAGTGACAAAGTTTCCACATCACTAACCTACCTGTCTACACTGAGACCAACACTTAGACATTACAACACTTCACTATTGTTGTACAGTCACTGAAACGACACTTAGCTGTTCAACCACATATAGGCTTACACCCCACACAGATCTGTGTCAGTCTCTTCACCCCAGCGTGCCAACATGTCGTGGACAACAAACCCCACTGACGTGGACGCCTGGCTCGGAGGCATTGCAGACTGCCTCACACCAAAGACATTTGAACTGTTATTATTTTTAATAATAATCATAACGCTGAGAAGATTCCTGACACACGATTCAAGCCAGAATCAGAACCACAACCACGCGGAACTAACCAAGATTATCTGTTCCCTAAGCAATGCCTTCACAGCCCAGCTGACACTAAGCGACAAGCACATCACCCACCTTCAGGAGGAGCTGACACGTGCCCAGAGCCGCATAGACAAGCTGGAAGTGAAAGTCCAGGACGACTTCAAGCTTCAGACCACTGAGTTCCTGAGAGAGCTGATGCACACTCAACTCTGCACTGACCAGCTCAAAGTGAAAGCTCAAGTCGAACTCGAAGTGCCCGACAAAGTGAAGCAAGAAACAAAGAAGCAAGTTTACAAGCTCCAAGAAGCCCTTGCAGTCACTGAACGTGACAAACAAGAATTAAAGACTGTCCAGAAGCACCTGGTAAACCAACTCCAGTCTGCTGAACACCAGCTAGAGAAAGCTAAAGCTGACATTAAAGTCAAGAACTCTAAGATCATTGCTCTGAAAGACCACCTGGAAAGGTGCAGTGCTGAAATCGACCATCTGACCCAACAGCGAGATGACGTCAACGACGAGCTCTACGCGGTCAGAGATGAACTCCAGCACATTTTCAAACAGAAACCAGAGCCAAGAAGGGAGAGACCTCCCTCAGCATCACCACTGCTGAGCAGAACAGAGTCCTCCATCCAAGAACTGGCATACAGTGAAAGAAGTGAATGGCCACAACCCGAAAGGTCACCAGCCTTCACCACAGAACTGTTCACTGCCAACAAACAAAGAGACCTCATTCAGGCAGACTCCAAAGCTGCACAGGGGATGACCTGTAAAGATCTCAACCAGCTGGTTAAGAGTATCACTCAGTTCAACCTGAACTCCACGGAGGGCCCAGACATCCAGGCCCACATCCGAGATATCAACTTCCACCTAGAGGTGAGACCACATGTGACTGACAGAGACAGGTTTTACATCCTCAGATCGACATCCACTCCAAAGGTACGAAGCTTCCTAGACCGACAACCTGCTCATGTCAAGTCAAACTACCAGCTGCTATGTGAGACACTGATTAAAGAATTCACAGGCCCAGAGTCGGAACATGGTGTGTTAATCGCTTTGGAAACTAAACAAGGTCGGCAAGAGACTCCTCAAGCCTACTACCACCGTTTTCGACAAGCCTTCTTTGGTGCACATAACTCACCTGAACATGAAGAGGATGTGAATTTCAAAAACCTCTTCCTGAGAAATCTGCACCCCGGATTGAGTTATTATCTTGGTCTCGAGGCCTGCGCAGACACAATGACAATTCAACAGCTGCGTGACCTGACACACAAGGCCCACATCAAACAGAAGATGTCCTCAAAGAAAGGTTTGAAAACATCCACAATTTCAAACTCCTTCAGCCAAGACACAAGCCTTGCACTGGAAGACAACCAGTGGCATGACAACACCACAGTCCTTCGTAAGAAGCACAGAGAACGTGACTCCCATGCCGATGACAGCTACCACACCAACCGCATGGAAAAGACATGGAACCACTAATGAGGCAACGGGAAGTGTTCCTAGAAAGCAGGCTGAACACGGATGACCAACAAGATGAGTCAAATTTGCTATGACTAGCGATGGAACGGAAGACCCACGACTCATCTGATACACCTTCATAATGAAGATGGCAACCACTTGTTCTACAACAACACAGAACAAAGTGGTCTCTCACAGTCAACCACTGACAAACACCCAGAGGTACCAGAAAACACCATCCTGGTTACCCATCACTCATAAAGAAACCACCAAACGAGCTCCAACTCAAGAACCATGTGTGTGCTACAGCAACAACAGTAAGCACAGAAGATCAGAAAGGCTGTCACAACCAGAAGGCATCATCGGAGGAATGCAACAACGGAGACCAAGTTTCGCACTACAGCTTCACGCATCCATGCCAAACTACCTCCCCATGTCTGCCAGAGAACTTCCTGCCTTACTGGTTTGACCCCCAGCAGATCACAGAAGATCCTTTCTCCAAGGCAAAGAGGCAACAAGCTCATCAAAGCTAAGCCATCAAGCAAAGGGGGGAGCAAAACAGACTGAAACAGATCTGACCATACATACATACATACATACATGCATGCATACATGCATACACTACACAACACCCCTAACATACTCACTAACATATAGAAGTTAACCACCTCTACCGTGCAAAACACGCAACAAACATGTTTTCTCCCACAGGTAAAAACTAACTTCAGGAACTAGCTTAACAACGTAGCTACACTTACCATAGGAAACATGGTAACTACCCATCCAACAAGTACACCTGAGAACACCTCTCATTACATCGTGATACCTGACACCTTAGCTGCGCAACAGTAGTTATAAGTCATACCAGGAACACTCAACTGCTTTGTTTTGTTTTACCTCTTCCTTCCTTTCCTTCTTCTTTTATTAGGTAAAATGCCTGTCCACCCTATAAGGGTCAAGGTCGCAATAATAGGATTGACACACCACGCCTAATATTTGTAAGTCACCTTAAAACGAATGTGAGCCAGAGAACTCCCTGCATCATTCGTATCACAAATTGAAAGGTAAATTGGTCCAAACCTAGAACAATTTAGAAGAGAATAAAACAAACAAATCAAATTTAATCACAAAATTGATTAATCACCGTCCCAAAACGAACTAGGATAACGGTCCTAAGATTGAACTAAACTTTATTCAACGTGATTAACTACATTGAGAGAGTGAACCTGTTTATGCCTAGGTAATCTAATGTCCTGCACCAGTAAAGTGACCAGTCATGGAGGTGTTGTCTTGTTGTTTGCTGTGTGTGTTTGCTTCCTCTACCCATTTCTCCAGCGTTCACCGATGTCTTCTACTCAACACATCGTCGAACGGAGGGGGGATATGTAGCGACAATGGGTAGAAAGCAACCACCAACTAATCTTCTTTTTGAATATTAATTCAAATTCTCTACTTCTCGATGACTGAGGGGGGAAGATTTGTTCAGAACGTCTCATGATCATCACCGGTCTGACTAATTGAAAGAGCCCCCGGCACTAACACATAAATGGTCAATGGCTAGCTTTGTGGCCTACTATCTTACTGGTTAAGATAAAGACAGTGTCCGCACATTCCAGAGTCAAATCACCAAGACCAGAGCCATAAGTCACCCATCCCGGTGCCAGAGAGTCTGCAAAAGACCCTTTAGAAGAAGAATCGACACCAGCAGATGTTACTGAAACCCCCGACAACATTCCTGAACACTTCCTCATTAAGACCTCTGAACAAACAGAGTTCTGCCTCTTCACCAGAGAACTGATTCTTATCAATAACTATACATAATATCATTCAAGAACAATTTTCAATGGACTCATGATCAAACAATCATGCAACTACCTAATCCTGGGTTGTTTCCACCACTTATATGTATATTTTAATAAGATAATATGTTTTGATCCCATTTAATTCAGGTAATAGTTATTATATTAACTATTAGAAGGAGTGAATGAATGAAAGTGTGTACTGTTTCATATCAATGCTATCTTACGAACACAACTAGCAAGATGGCTTGAATGATATCGGTGTAATATGTTTTGATCTTCTTTTAATTAGAAATCATGTCTAAACTGTGGCCCCTGTTCTCTCTGTTAGTAAGGAGAGCACAGATAAGCATGATTTACGATCAGAACTGAAAAGAACGTCACCTCCTAAATTCAGCCAGTGTCTAATTGGCCAGAACTCATCCTGGAGGTTGGACAAACTTTTAGTTTAAAACCTTAGACCCAAAAACAAATTGCTCTCTCTCGCTGCTCTCTCTCGCTCTCTCTCTCGCTGCTCTCGAAGCTCTCTCTCTCTCTATAGGAACCATGTAAACGCGCAAACGAAACAACCCAAATCAAGATCTGAAGAACATGGGTTAAATAGCTTCATTCAAGCCATCATCATCTACTCTCAATTTCCTTTCTTTTCTTAGTTTCATTTCTTTTCCGTTGTGAGTGTCGGTTCTAAGTTAAGTTTTGCGACAAGATTTCGAGCCACGTTTCTTCTGCAAAGCCAGCTTCAAACAAAGACTTTCATTCCGCCAGCACACCACGTGACTGACCACGTGATCCAGACATCAGGCACGAGGAGACCGAACGGACCGGGAAAACCCCTTTCACGCAACAAAAAGGGAATCCCCAAAAGCAAATACGCAAGTACCTCCATGCAGGCTAAAATCTTAACTGGTGTATTTATATAACTTTAATAACCTGCCTAAAACGATAGAAGGATTAAATTAATGATTGATGGTTCGTTCAGGTCATGTCTAGTGTATATGGAATCGTGAGATTTCATCCTTTCACTCTTAAACCCACTCTTTCCTCACTCTATCCCTTTCTGCAACGCGTATGAATGTGTATGTGTGTGTGTGTGCGTGTGTTTGTGTTAGATATTAGCTTTATGTGTTAGTAGTCTATATAATCAATAAAGTATTGTTTGTATTTGAAAAGAGATTACTCGTGTATGTGCTTATCAGATTTATTGTCTTGAACTTCGATTTAAGTTACCTATGCTGTTACCCTTAATTTACTTCGTAATTTATTGTTAGCTGGGGATTAATTCTTTCTTGACCAGGAAGATATTATATTTCCTAGAGTTAATACTTGTTTATGCTTTCTGTTCATTGGATGAACTGATAAAATGATCATACTATTGATTCTGCTACAGTAAATTCTGAAGATAATTAAAAATAATTAAAATATTAATTATTGGTCATATTCCGTTATGAATAATAATTAATAATATTTATACGTGGGCGTATAAACGCTACAACATGAACAAGATGGATGTAAAGAAGTTTTTATGCCTGCATGAAAAGTGGCATAGAATCAATCCAACATCAGGCTTGTGCCAATGCTGCAAAACACTTGTACGCATGCGGGCTTGTGTAATCTGAAACATCTGTCTTCTGCGTAAAGGAGGAGCAATTTGAAAAGAATGAGTGTTTTCTCCAAAGAGAAAAGAGTGTGGAAAACATTCAGTAAAGAGCACTGTGCAGCAGACTCTGAAAGTTGCATACATCGAAGTGAATTCACACTAGTTGCAGGTAGGTTGTTATTCGAGATTTTATTATGTGATTCAGGAAAAGTCAAATTCATAGTCATTTAGTCTTTTTGTGTGATGTGACACAGGTATTGACTTCTCTTGAAAATGCTTTTATACCTTTTTCTTATGCTCTCTGAGGTACCACTAACTGAAAATGTACATTTTGTTTAAACAAACAATTGGACAATTACATTAAAAGTCAAAAATACCATCAAATACTTCAAGATAAGTCCCAAATAAGTTGGGTTAATGGTTTGACATATTGCATAAATAATATTTGACTGAAGTGATTGTATTAAAGTATTATATCCTACTAATGCTAAAACTGTGATAGATGTTAAGTTAAGGTCATTCGGCTACTTTTGGGCTATTTTTGATTGGCCATTGGGCTAGTTTTGTTACACAGACCTGGCAACCTTGAAAGCAGCAGAGGATAAGATATTATGCAAAAATAAGAGATGAGAAGAGAAAACAGCAGTATTAATCATTTTAAAGTCCATCAAACTATGCAGATGCTTTAGAAACAAGGATATACAACTGTACATTCAGACTCACCTTATTCATTTTTGTTCTGTACACTTTACACAGATTCTAAAGTTCTAAAAGGGGTTTTCATAGCAGTGCCATAGAAACATTTTTGGTAAAGAACCTAACCACTCACAGAGTAATTTTTTCCTTAGTGTAAAGAACTTTTTCCAACATAAAGTGCAATGAAAAGGTTCTATGAATGTTAAAGTTTTATCATGTAACCATCAATACTGTACAAATACATAACTTTAATTTTTAAGAGTGAAATGTTCTATTGATATGTTCAAAACCATATGCTTCATTCTCCTGCTATGAATAATAATTATCATCTTCTTCATTAAAGGGAATCTGTCGAGACTACAAAGAGCTTTTGAACCGGACTAAAAGCGAAAGAAGCAATCAAAAGCATCATCAAACTTCCCTCAGAAGATGTCATTTCAAGAGAAACAAAGTTACATGAAACGTATTATTTTAGGCTATGCTATATTGACCTTTTTGTTAATTGCAGTTTTATTTGGACTGGTTTATCAATTCAAATGCCCATGTAGAAATGATCAGAATGAAGTGGTAACAGTGTTCTTCTTCATTGGACCTGCTTTTTTTCTCTTTATCATAATGTTCCACATTCTAAGGCCTCTTAAATACGGATGGTTTCAGTGCCCTGAACGAGTGGAAGATGATACTCCTCGGAGCTGTCCTAAAGCTTTCATATGGTGTCTGATTCCACCTTTAATGTGGATCTTCTTCTTGTTAAGTAGAGGTGAATATGTTGCTTGTGCCATGACAGACTGGAAGGGTTTTTTTCTTCCTGATGCTCAGCTAGACATGTGGTGGTGTATACCCACTGAAGGGATAGAAAAGCTGATGGAGCTACGAGAATTAACTCGCAAATATAGTAATCAATCTCAGGTAAATATCCTATACTGTATGAGCTTGTTCTGTTATTGTAATATCATAAAGGAAATATTAAATTAATCCTTTCTCGACCTCACAATATGTCAGAAAGGGAAAATGACAAATTATATCGGACGAATACAAATTCAAGTAATGTTTTTTTTCTGTTCTTTCAGTATGCAGGTTATGTCTTGATCACTTTCTTCAGTGTCTTGTCACTTGCCGCTGTGGGTATTTATGACAGCTGCATAAGTGGGAAATGTGACTGGTGTCCAAGTCGACTGTTGTTGTTCTGCGGACGAAAAATGAGACCCGATGGAGGACACAGACACCAGGATGTGGAGCTCAGTCCCACCGCCTCCATCACTACACATCCACTTCTTGCTTCTTCTAAAAATGAATAAACAGCTGAATTTTGGAGGGATGTAAAAATAAATGCTAAAGGGTGTTTTCGCAGCAATGCCTTAAGGTGTGTTCACACTGGGTATGTTTGGTTCGATTCAAACGAACCCTGGCGTGATTGCTCTGTTAGTGCGGTTCATTTGAATAAGTGTGAACGCTGTCATCTGAACCCTCATGCGCACCAAACAAGCGGACCGAGAACCCTTAAAAGATGGGTCTCAATCCGTTTCCAAACGAACTTTGGTGCGGTTTGAATGGTATGAACACAAAAAACATCTACATAAACCAAAAAAGGGACATAATGTCACAAGATGTGACCCTAAAAAGACCGAATTCTCAAGCATAATGTTTTTTTTTCTCGTCATAATCGCGATGTTTCCCGTCACAGTTCGGTACAGGCATCAGAAACGTGTCTCCTCATGCCAGATCTTCATTTGTGTGTGACAGAGGGATTCCTGATGCTGTTTTGATTCCTTTACATATTTTACAAGCTCTTCTCGAGTCCTCAGCTGGTCAGTATTTCATGATATGAAGGCTACGCACATACGAGCACATTTAGCCCAGCACAAAGCATTGTTTTGGATGTTCCGTAAGTTCTGTCGCAAAAATTTAAATATACGCAATAAAAGCTGACTGTGAACATATACCCATGCCTTAAGGTTCGGTGTTAAAATGCCAATGTGAATGCTAAGAGGACCAGGACAATTTTTTGTTGTTGTTGTTGTTGTTGTTGTTGTTGTTGATCCGGACCAAACGAACCATTTGAACCAAAATACAAGTGTGAACACACCCAACGAAGAACAATTTTTGGTTCCCCAAAGAACCTTTTGGTGACGGGATGGATTCTTGAATCCACTGCCGCTTCAATGTATATTCTTTGAGGAGCTGTTAGTCAAGTTATTAATCAATATTTATCCATCTAAATATCAAATGATTTGAATGACTTCATCAAGCTTATGAGATTTACTAGTTATAAAATGACATGTCTGTTCACTGAAACATGCTCTCTTTGTTGTCTCTTCTGTTGCCTACGTGACCAATTCATAGTTAAATAATTTACTTTGCACTTCATCTTTAATCACTAGAGAATAATGACAAATATTGTCTGATCCTCTTACTGAGAAAAAATATCTTACCAGCATGTTTTATGAAAGTTTATCTGCAACATAGTCTGTTATTAATATTTCATTGTCCTCTCTTGTTTTTTTTTTTTGGTTTTTTTTTATGTTCATAATTTCTTTGTGAAGACTCAAATCGCATCATTTAATATTTTTTTTAGTATTATTATTACTTTTTTATTAATATTCATAATCAGTAGTATTATGTATCTGTTTTATACGTTTTATACATTCATAATCATTTGTAATCATTGTATTTTGTGAATCATATGGGGGAGACTTTGGGTGACTTTGAGTGTGCTGAAGTTAGAGACTGAAATGTATTTTGGCATAAGGGCATACATTCCTATGTTAATGGGAACCAGATGTTTCTCTGGTAATGCAGTTTTTCTGTTCAGCATATATAAGAACTGAAAGTCTTTGTCTAGGGCAGAGAAGATGACTGACCTTCGTTTGGTCCATTGTCTCTTCCTCCTATGATTCTTTGATTCTTGCATGTTCTGATGATGATGCTGTTGTAGGTTTAACGGGATCATAGTGACTTCTAAAACTGAGAAAATGAGACCAAACTCCCAAGTTCTGAGTTAGATTTTCAAGGCCATGATACATTGGAAAAATGCGGTGTGTAGTTAAATGACAATGTGTTTCCTGTTAAATGCAATAAAATGCTTATTTTGATGCTTTTTTTTTGAGTTAAGAGTTTATTAACCATTTAAAAGGCATCTTTACCTCAATTAATACCTGATGGTTTCTGAATCAGATGGTTTCACCAAGAAAGACAAACATACACAGCTGTTATAAAACCAATGTAATGCTTTTGCCCCCTTTTTCTCTTATATGTTTTATTCTAGTCTTAATTGCACGCTAATTATTTTTCTAGGCACGATTACGCCGTAGCGAGATGAAAAAATCTCACATTTTTAGAATTTCGCAAGTGCACAGCAGGTCATGTGACAAGAACCAACCAATCACAAACATTGAAATCTCAGCAAAGATGGATGAACTCCTAAACACAGTCGTTTTTTTTTTTTTTTTTTTTTTCTTCATGTTTAGCAATGGTAGACACCACTGGAGTGCTTTGTAAAGAAGGAGAAAGTGGAGTGGTCAGCGTTTTCCACAAGTCCAAAGTAGTCGATTGCCGAGTTTACGCGAGTGATCATAGGTAACTAAACCTATATGCGCGTGAACTCGACAATCGACTACTGTGGACTTCAACCGAAAATAGGATGTAAATACAGGTATTTGCGCTGGCTTAAATAACATCATTTTTATTCATATCTTTCACATCTACTGCAGTCAGATTCACTCGTGTTCACTCTGAAGGAATCACTCACATGACCTGTGCACTTGTAATGACACATCAAGGATGTTAAGAGGCTAAAAGCAGGTTTAAAACTTGCCCCATTGAAGTCAACAGGGTGCAAATTTTAAAAAGAGGATAACACGGTGTAGGCAACACCGATTTTTGTCGTTGTTCTCTGTACTGACAGCACTCCAAATTGACAAAAAAATGAGCTCAATGTTAAAATTGACCGGAGTTCTCCTTTAAGTGTTCCAGTGTTGTGCCTGAACGCGTTCATTGAACGATAGTTCATGAACTCATTCATATTTTGGGCGAACGTGAACTGAACGTACCGCATTACTGCCTGATGAACGTTACTGTGAACTCGTTCATTCTGGTGTCTGTGAACGCCACGCTCTCTCAGTTTAACTTCGTTCAGTAGGATGCCAGATTTCTATAAAGCCTTCCAGGCGAAAACCCACCTAAGACCCACCGTAAACCGCCCTTAATATGTAGCGGAAAAAACACCCAATCTGGCAACACCAGCCACCCGTGTTCGACCTCTTGTTCGATCTCGTTCATCAAAATGAACAAATCTTTTTTCGAGTCATTTCGTTCATTTAAGGGGCTTTAAATGTTACTATTAACTGGCAAATTCCCCGAACACATCCACCTACGCAATCTTGATCATATTCTGAATTAAGAAATCATTATAATGCAGTCAAAAATCGTTTACAGGGAACATAAATAATTACTTCACCTCGAGTCTTTCATGAACGACTCATCACTTACGTTACAAATCAAAACAAAAAGCAGCAAGGAGGCGTCGTATGATCATTTAAACGAGTTTTATGATAAGGTCGGTGAAGATGGGAAAAAATCTGACGCATATCTTCAGTGTTAAAACTGATAAAATAATTGTCTGTGGGGGCTGTGGTAATCATTTTGAAAAATAATATCTCGCAACAACATGGAAAAAAAAGAACTATGAACTAGTTCATTTTTGGAACTGTGAACTTAGTTCAAAATTTTGAGTAGGCCTATATGACCTATGAACTGAACTAGTTCATTTTAAAATTTGTGAACTGAACTTTGAACTAGTTCATGTAGAAAGTGAACTTTCCCAACACTGAAGTGTTCCACTTCCTGAAGTGGACAAGTGAAGTTTATGTGGACACACCCTCGAACCCTGTCACCATTCTGTTCTGTTTAGTTTAGTTTTCATAGACTTGCAGTTGGTTTTCATTTGCCGTCTTCTTTGTTTAGATTCCCGCCACTCGTTTGTCTCCTTGGTAACCATTATCATTAGTTCATATGTGTCAGCTGTATATGATTAATTATCCTCAATTATGTTCCTTCTTTAGGTTCCCCTGAAATCAAAATTTAAGTTTGTCAGCTCTTAGTATGAATATGTTAGCCTTAAGGTTATGAATAAGTGGGTGTGTTCCAAACCAATGACAAACTTTGCATTTAGTTGATATAAGCATTCAAAACACAGTCTCTCGCTAAAATGGATCAGGGATTTTGACGTCCCGGGGACCTCAGCTTCTCATCACATCTTCTGTCCACCTTATTGCCCACCTCCTATGCAATAAATACCACCTGGCCAAAGTGACCATGGCTGGCTGTACCTGTCTGTGCGTTCGGTAGTATCAGCTGCTCATGCTCAACAGATCTCTCAGCACAACACGTCTCAGTTCAGTGATCTGTTGGAAATACTGGAGTAACATATTGGTTTATTTCGAGTCGGAGTGACTGTCAGGCACGTCTGAAAGTGAGTAACTTTAGAATATATATATTATACATACATATATATGAATGAATTCTGGCTTGTTTCTGTGAGCCCAGGAGTGCGGTGTTTTACATTGCGTCCCCACTGCGTATAGCTACACAATAGGCTACGAAGTGACCGCTCTCGATGTGCAGTTGCTGCAGCACAGCTAATGAATGCCACTCACTGTGCTCGCTGTGCAGCTGCAATGTGTTTTACATAAAAGCTTCAATGAATCTGAGGAAAGGTTGAAAATAAATCACTACTCTCAGGGAACCGAGGTTACGTTAGTAACAGAGTACGTTTTGCTATCTTACTAGTTTCCAGCAATTTGTTTGATTAGTTTTCTGATAAAACTTCCATTTGTTGGTGAAACGATGGAGTTGTGTGTCGTTGTTCAAGACAGTCGTGTTAAGGGAGGGGTTTAGTGAAGCGCTGCAGAGCTTCTGGCCCAACGGTGGAAATGCAGTGTGAAAATCCAAGGCTATTAACTCCGCCCGGCCCATTGAAAGGCCTGGATCACACTGGCCCGACAGTGGAAAAGCGGCTATAATGTGTGTTGGAGCTATATATTGATATTTATTTTAATATTATCGTTATAAGAGAATATTAATCTATTTATGTATTATTTTATTCAGAGCATGCAGTTATGACAACAATATATCATGTTTGTCTGAACCAAGGTTTATATATTTTTTTCAACAACATTTATATACAAAAAAAAAATTTTGTTTCATGTGTTGCGTGATATCTCTGCGCCCAAGTAGCAGTGCTTCGCCTAAGTAGCTGTGCTTCGCCTGTCCTTCCCCCTAATATAGTCCCAAGTCAATATCTGCCTAGGAAATCGCCTAGTGTTAATCTGCATTGCTATTTGTACTCGTTGTGAATACGCAGGCCACAAGAAGTAATTACGTGGTTTTTTTTTTGTTTTGTTTTTAATCACTTTTACTCAGGACATGCTAGCTGGCAACAAAGGATTCCATTCATTGTGCTAAGCTAAGCTAGCGCCGACCCTGTCAAACTAAAACAATGCATGCACTGAGACAAAAATGCATTTACCCACCTATCTAAATGTAGGAAAGAATGTGAATAAGCTCTATTTCAAAAAACGGCGGAGTGTTACTTTAAGGATTTGCACATGAAGGTGAGTAAATGACGGCAGAATTATCATTTTTGGAAGAACTAGTCCTTTAATGTGCATTTCAAGGCTGAGATTATGCATCGTCTGCAGAGCTAACGTTATTTACACAAAATAACATCTAAAGCGCATCTGACGAAGACAATATCTTTATTAACTTCAGAAAACTATTTATTAGATTTAGGTATTAACTAACAGACAGACAGACAGTTATATTCAAAACAACCTCAAATCTTACTAACTTACTTACCATGATATAGTGCTTTAACATTTAAACAGATCCAACAAATAAAATGAAGTAAAAACATCATCTGTAGATATCTGTCTGTATAATGTTGGGCACTGAGAGTATAATGGAAATATAATTAACCACAAACCAACATGAGACTTCAAGTCTTATAAATAAATGATTCTCTCTTCTATCCTTTTCTTTTAGTATAGAATAAAATACCAGTTCGGGGTTCCACTTTCGGCTGTTGTTGCAGCCAACTGCACAACATATTGCAGGCATTACTGAGACCGTCGGTCGTAAAGATGACGGTGCAAAGCTACAGTGGCGTCATGTGACCCGAACGAATAAACCAATAAACTTTAAGGTGGGCGGGGCGGCACGTGTCACTCCACCCAAAAGTGACGTCACACTTGGATGTGGGCCGGGTTGGATGTTCACCGCAGGATGCAGCGAGCTGTACTTGGAAAATTCACATGCTGATCCAAAACTGGCCAAGATAGAACACGACCGGATACTACCAAGAACAAAACCCCTTCCCACACTGAAAAATAAAGGAAAACAGACTCATCTGAATAACTTGAATACCTTACCTGAATACTTGAAAAAAATAAAATAATAATAATTTAAATATAGATTCAGGTTCATCTGTGTCATGTTCTAGCCCAGTTGAGATTAATTTGAGGTTTACATACTTTCTCTTCTTGACTGTTAATATTCTAATATAAATCAGTTTGTTGTTCTCCTCAAAAAGAATAAATATTTAAATTGTAGTGTTAAAGTAAACTAGTGGGCTTTAAAAAGTATTGTTCATGTCTCTTCTCTTTCTGTGCTTGTTTGGTTTTACAATAATCGTAGAATTCATATAGCATGGACATTTGATATTACTGATTTGCTTTACATCTGTTGTCACTGGGTAAATTCCCAGGAAATATGAACTGATTAAATGTGAACTTCGCCTTTTCCCTCACTTGTCTCAATTATTTTGTTGCCTAGTCCATTTCAGGTCTTCAGAGTTCACAAATCAAATACTATTTTAAATTTGATTACAATTTTTTTTTTTTTTTTTTTTTTGCATTTTTTGAATAAATTATTGTGATCCATTAATTTGCCCATTATGTTTTTATATTGATACACACCGAGCCCAGTTTTTGCTGTGAGTTCTGCACTAGTTAGACATCGTTGGGGGTATTTTGGC